>JBBELK010000227.1:600000-961350 GCA_037783545.1 Henricia sp. BOLD:AAB3569
ATCCTTTTAAAGAACCTCAAACCGTCTTAGCTAGACAGCAGACAGTGGTTTCTCATCAACAGTACTTGTACATACTTTGGCTCTTGATCGGACTAAACTGTACCATGGCTTTCTTTTGCCTTATGGGACAGTTTGGACCTACCTTCCACTGGAAGCATGTAATTTGGTTGTTAATTGTACTTATTGTGGTATTTGTAGTATACTTTTTTCGTTTGGTTTTGGTGCAAGGACGTCGGGTAAGACACGAAATTCTACTCTATTTCCGGTATTTCAGATAAAATGCTGACGTGGGAATTTACCTCAACCAGGACATTTTCTATGTATAGCAGGATGTATCCTTACGCGTCAGGCCACGACTGAATACAATTTTTGAATTGGATTGGAATCTTGTGATTATAACTAATTTCAACACTTTGTACAAAACGTCTAGACTCAAATAAGGTAATCTTTTGTCCCTAGCGAGATGCTAGTGATGAGACGCAATAGACTGGGTTCTTTACTGCAGTGTTGACACCTTATATTTGGACTTCATAGAATTTGGTCAAAACTCTGACAGAAGGATAACTTCTTTTACCTAGTGAGATACTGGGAAGGGTTGTTTGGCTGAGGGAAGTTGAGGTTTTATTGTCAACACAAATTGTAAACATTGTGCAACTTGTTATTAGTACGTGATCACGTGGATGATATAATCAATTTAAAAAAAAAAAAAAATTGGCCCGAGTGTGACCAGTCGACCGTTTGGGTCACCTACTCACCTACACACGTATTGTCTTGATTTAGGAATTCCTCAGTATTCAATCCTACTTTGCATACATTGTTGCATGCTGCGTGCATGCTTATTGCAAAATTATTCAGGCGTAGCTTCCGCTAACAAAGATTAGGGTGTGGCTACGTGCAGTCAGATCAGTTCCGTTGACCGGACCGTCAGTCGGTTCTCCAGTCACTTGCGTGATAGACGGTCTCTGAGCCTGACTCGCTGTGCTGTTAGCTTGCGATGTTTTCCATCTAACGTGTTTAATTGCATTTTGTGCCAGCTTGCCTGTGCTAAGTTGCTTTGCCTGTTGCTGTCCACGTTGAGAGTGGTAATTTAAACTCTCGCCGCTACGCAGGGCACTCCTGGTGCGGGGCACACCACTGCATTTGGTAAGTTTTGCTTAATTTTGTATCGCATTATTTGATTTTACATGTCCTATTTAGTGCACCGTATTAATGTTGATCTCTAGAGGGCGCTGTATATTTTACGTACGGCAAGCAGCCTATTAATTTGTATTGTTGAACAGTGTTGAACATATGTATTTTCTCGTAATTTATTAGGGATTGATTGACGCACCTTATCTTCGTCAACTGAGGGATACATCTGCCTGGGGTTTTCCTTAGAGAACTGTTGGTATGTTTATAACTTAATTGTGCAATATTGTGTACATTTCTGTACGTTGTCATTTGGTGACAATTTCCATGATTGCCTTAGTTCTAGTGCAATAATTCCATACACATATACCAGCTGTTGCAATAAGTGACTCCTAGAAACTTTGTTCATGTTAGAGTACATGCACATTTTAAGTAAATGCAATGTTCACTTTGAATCTTATTAAATTAACAAACATTAAGGATTCATAAATCTTCAAGTGCAATTTAAGGAAACACTCAATTGAAACATCATGCAATTTCCTTGTTCACGTTTTAATGTGCAATATCATGTTCACTTGCTGTACCCGAAACATTTCTGTAGTGGAATTATAACGGTGATTTTGCTACACTATTTTTGTATTATATGTATCTTTTGTATATTTATTACAGGTTATCCACAAGTAATATTGACTGTCGTTATTTGAGGTCGTTATTGTGGGAGTTATTCTGGAGACTAATGTATGGTATTTTCTGCACAAAAGTGATAGAGCTACAGTGCAATAATTCAAATTGATACAAATAAATACAAATATTCCTATTTTGCAACGACCATTGTCCTGATTATATTATTTTGAGGGGTTGAATTTGTTCCTTCCCTTCTATACGGTATCCATCGGTTACACATGTAACACACTGGACCAACGGCTTTACATCCCTTCCGAAGGACGGAACAATTGTGATTAAGTGCCTTGCTCAAGAGCACAAGTGCCACAACCCGTCACGGCCCGGAATCTAACCCACATTCTAGTACTGGCACAGGAACTTGAGTTCGACGCGCTAGACCGCTCGGACATAACAGTAACACCCAATCAATTCAATTCCTTTCATTTATATTCGATTATATGAGTGGTAGCTTGCCGATTCCAGAAATTACCAAGCAAATCCGAAGGCAAAACTTCTACTTTTGTAAGAATATTTAGCCTCTGATCATGTTCACATTGTTAAGAAATTGTGTGTGGTACATTTCGGGGACGTTTAGTGCCACTCGGTGCCAATGATAGACCAGTTGCGTGATAGATTTGCACTATTATATTTGCATAAATGCTACTACAGTCCGGCCTTCGCGCTATAGACCGTATCGAAAAGCCACAATTCTGTGGGGCAGTTTCTTTGTTCCTTGAGGACATGCATGATTGCACATATTGTGCTTCCATTGTTGAACGATTTAAGTAACATAAGGTGCCCCATGAAAACGAAATGGCGGCTATTCGATACGGTCTATAGACCTACCTCCATGGCAAATCGGGCTGTTTTCAGGTGGTGCACGCTGAGTAAAAAGGCAAGTTCCTGGAAATGACCCTGATCCTCAGCCTAATCACGTCGTGACTCTGAACTTTCATCGTTATAAAAACCTCGGAATTGGATTCAGCACCATGGAAAACCATAGTATCAACACCAGGATCTTTAAAATCGGCCGACTCTATATGTATACCTGCACCTGACATGGCCTACGCCTGGCACCTATAAATTTCAAGATGGCCATCTTGGAAATGGCCCCGATTCTCAGCTTAGTCACGTGACCCTGACCTTTCATTTTAAAAACCTCAGAATTCGATTCAGAACCACAGAAAACCACAGGAGCAGCACCAGAATCCAATACAATCACAGCGCTGCCCGCATTTGCGCCAGTATGAAACACAAAACAGTCGTCTGCTTAGGCGCACACCATTCAAAACAAATGGGCGCTTTGTCAACGGCTGTTGTCTGTACTGTATTTTTAAGGTAAAACTTTTAGAAGCTGTCACGTGGTTTCCTAGGGGAATTGAATTTCAACTTAGTAGACACCTTCACTAACACATTGGCGAAGAAATTATTTGGTAAGGATTTAGTTCCCAGGTTTCAGCAAAATTCCCTGACTATATGGCAACAGGCAAATTTAGATTTTTGCAATTTTTTTCACTTTTTTAAGAGTGAAATTTGCCTATTTTTAAAACTGCGTAACCATTAAACAAAATATAGAAAATTATTTTCTTTAAAAGTTAATAGGTGGGTCCTTGGAGACTGCACTGAATGTATAAAACTAATCACCAGGTATTTGGGTGGGTTATACCATTTATTTAAAATAGGGGTGTTTTGTTTCTTTTTTAAAGTATGAAAATATACCATTTTTTGAAAGCTCATTCCCTATACATGTATGTGGTAGTGGTCCAATTTCAACATTGACCACATATTGTTGAGATGAGACATTGGTCTTGTGGAATATAAAAAGAATAGCTGGGGGAAAATACTTTATTGTTCGCAGTGTTGCCAGACATTTTCCGTTTAAGCGACATTTTAAAAAAGTGACAAAAAGAGGCATTTTTCAGTAGTTCAGGTCGTAACATTTTGATTTAACCTAATTTTGGGGTGCTGAATCCTAAAATGATGGTTATGAAGTTGTATTTTAAGTTAAAGGGGTATTTTTTGCCCAAAAATGCCAAACATTGGTTGTAAAACACGAGTTTTTGTGCAAAAAAAACCCACTGTTTTCTCAAATAGAACATGGTAACATGCCATAACATGCCACTCTTTTTAAATCCGTAATATGAGAGTGTCCACGCTGTATTTTGAGGGCAAAAGTGCTTCTTTTGGGGTAAAAGATAAACAAGTTTAAATATAAACACCAGTTTTTGGTAAAAAAAAAAAGAGAGGAGAAAAAAGATATTCTTAAATAGAAAGTGACAAGATGAGGCTTTTTTTAATAGAAGGTCATAACTTGTCACTTTTACCTAATTTTGGAGTGCCAAATCCAAAAATGGTTGCCAAAGGGGCTATTTGGCAAAAAATACTGAACATTTTGTTCGAAAAGTTGAGTTTTTGGTTAAAAAAAAAAAATGAATTTCCGCGTAGAACATGGTAACATGCCACTCTTCATTAAGAAAAGCATAAAAGCAATTTTAAACAAGTTTTAAAATACTAGTTTTCATATAAAACACTAGTTTTCAACAAGGTACATACAACATGTATTCCTAAATCGAAACAATACTGTTACTATAAAGATGTTGTTTAATATTGAAGCACAACCACATAACATGGTTCAAAATGTATTACACATGTAGTACAAGGCAGGTACATGTATTTCCATAATGAAAATTAACCATTGCATGAAAAGAAAATAAACTTATCATACCAGATGAGATTATCTGTAATGGTAGGTGTTGGTATAACTGGATTTTTACAGTGGAATATGAATATATATTGAACTTGAAGTGTGCAAAATACACATTACTACGAGTGTTACAATTTCTTTTGCTCCAGGTAATGAGACAACAGCCTATATTTTGAAAGTGGTAATAAGAGAAGGATGAGGTGAATTTAGGTATTGTCACGTTTTGCAAAAACGTACAGTTGCAAACCTTTACATTATAATTGAAAGGTGAGAACATTTCTTGGATTAGATTTTAAGATAAAATCGGTACCTTGCCAATCCTACCTTTTCATCTATTTCGTCCTAAAACAAAGTGGTCTAAAATTATGTCTTTGCTTGCAACTTTTTAATGTTTTTGTTTTTTTGTTTGTTATTTTTAACCGAGCATATTACAAAAGGGTTTACGCAGGAACATAATTCTTTGCTCAGTGTTTAAACAAAGTAGCGAAGCCCATACTGCAAGTTTGTTTAAAAATTTTTGTGTTTTCCGTTTGTTTCTTGGATACACTTCTCCTTAAAACAAATACCAACATTTGGTTGGATTCAGCTTCGACAAGAGATTTGTCTCGTCACCAACACCACAATAATGCACCTAGCAATTGTTTCCCCTGCCCCTCACCCCGCGGACTGCCCCACCCTTGGGGCAAAATTTAGGTGACATAAACAAAAAACACCCTCGGGTGCAAAACATGCACATCTTGCTATCGGATGCATAGACTATTGTATTTCAATGCGACAAAATCCCCATCCTGGGGCATGAAAAATGTGGCAAAATCCCCACCTAAGGGGTGGGGCAGCCTGACGTTGCCTTAAGGAGACCCAGGGTCCGCCCAAGCACCACCTGGGTGTGCTACCTGGAATCTGACCACCGGACATGAGTACGACAGTCTGCATCTCATCGTTTGATATGGGCGGCTCTAAGTCCGCCATGATGGATTAGGAGAACAATGATGATCACTGTATATTTGTTGTTGTTTTTACCGAAACAGGCTTTTAAAATGTTTTTGCCCATAATTATAATTTATAACATCATTTAGATTTCAACATTTAGTCTGGTAACATTGTTTCTTGGATTTCACAGCCCAAAAATACTTTGGCCGTAAGACATCTTCAATCACATAGTAAAGATTGGCCACTTTTTTGATTAATTACCACAAAAAAACTAGAGTTTTAAACCATTTTATGCTTTCTGCCAAGAAGCATTTCTGCCCTCGAAGTACAGTGTACCGGTACAGCTTTGCAGTAACTGTCATTTTTTGATTCAGCGCCCTAAAATAAGTAAAAGTGACATGTTACCATGTTCTGTTGGAGAATTTGTTTTATTTTTTTTGTTACATCAAACTAGTGTTTTAAAACAAATTACCCTCAAAATGTAGCTTCATAGCTGTCATATTTGATTCAGCAACGCCAAATTAGGCATGTGACATGTTTCCATCTTCTCTTTGAGAATGCCTCTTTTTACCCAAAAGTATAGTGTTTTTAAACCATTGTTTTTTAATTTTGTTTCCCCAAAAAGAACTTTTGCCCTAAAAATACATCTTGGACATCGATATTTTTGGATTCAGCACCCCAAATTACCATGTTCTGTTTGAGGAAACAGAGTTTCTCTGTACCAAAGAAACCCTTGTTTTTCAACCAACTGTTGTCGAAATGCCCCTTTAACTTAAAATACAGCTTCGTATCCATCATTTTTGGATTCACCACCGCAAAATTAGGTCAAATCAACATGTTACAACCTTCTACTAAAAAATTCCTCTTTCTGGCACTTTTTTGAAATGTCGCCTATTCTACTTACGGTACATGTAGCCTTGCACCAACATTTGAGAAATCGGGAAATGTCTAGCAACACTGCGGAAAATAAAGTATTTTCCCCCAGCTATTCTTTTTATATTCTACAAGACCAATGTCAAATCTCAACAATATGTGGTCGATGTTGAAATTAGAGCACTACCATGGGTTATGAGCAGTCAAAAAATTGTACACCCCTATTTGAAATAAATGGTATAACCCACCCACATACCTAGTGATTATTTTTATACATTAGTGCAGCTAGCCTCCAAGGACCCACCTATGCATAACTTTTAAAGAAAATAATTTTCTATATCATGTTTAATGCTAACACAGCCTTGAAAATATGCAAATTTCACTCTTCAAAATGTGAACAATTTTTCAGCCTAATAATATCGTAAATTGGCTGTTGCTATGGCAACAAGGTTATTTTTAAAAAACATTTTACCACATTTGTTAGTTTGGAGCAAAGGTCCTCACCTTGGGGGGCATGTGCACCCCCGTAGTTACGCCACTGTCCCTGACTGGTCTTCGGAGGTGTGACCCGCCGTGAGACTTACACGGTCTATTGCAAGCAACTTCCCACCCCCAACCCTTTACAAATGGTTTCAGATCGTGAGGTGGCCATTGAGTTTTTTGGATCCCTTGCTGGCAGTAAACTAATGGGTGCAAAGGATGTTATTTCTGACCACAAACTCCATACTGATTGCAAAGGGCAGCCAATGTGCAAGGTGTGCGATGGGGTGCGGCTGCAGCAGGTCATGAATGCTCTCAAAAAGTAAGTCAATTGTTATAAACCATCTTATGTCTTATTTCTTTGATATGAACAGGTCACCGTCCACAACCGAGTAAATTTATTTATTGTTTATTATTTTTTCCCTGGAAAAAAAAAAACAAATTCTCTGATCGCATACTTGTTCATGCATCTACTGTAGTCAGGAAAAATTATCTGACATTTGGCAAATCTGGGAAAAAATTCCTTACCAAACATGCCAAATAATTTCTTCACCAATTTCTTACTGAAGGTGTCTACTAGCACCTCTTAAAAAGTTAAAATTCAATTCCCCTAGGAAAGCCCGGGACAGGTTCTTAAAAATGCAGTACAGACTTTAAAACGTAAAAACTTAAAAAAGCAGTACATACAACAGCTGTTGGAAAAATTCCCATTTGTTTTGAATAGCGTACGCTTGGGCAGACGGCTGTTTTGTGTTTTATCTGGCGCAAATGCGGGCAGCGCTGTGATTGGATCCTGTGTGCAGTTGTCCAGCCATGGGATTGCAAAAATATTCTGTTGCCACATAATTTGAATAGGAAAACCCGGGCTGCATTCCACCCAGGCTACGTTCCACAATTTTAAATGTAAAAAGTTGCCCTGGAGGGTCAGATCCAAAACTGCGCGACGGGACGGAAAATAAAGCACTTTTACCTGTGTATTTTCTTTGAGTGGGTGCATATATATTATTCTTTGTTTTTATGAACATGTGGGGTCCACTCAATAATTAGCAGCACAAATACATGTAATTACAACTGATGTTGCCATAATAACAGAAATTAAAAACGCAACGGGACGGAATGATGGAACAATCACACTCAAAGGTATTATGCCGAATTTTTTCAAACTTAATGGGAATGAAATGGAACTTATAGTTTTAATACAAAGTACAAGTACTTCACTACATGTACTTCACGTACATAAAGATAACTAAATTTATCTGTCACTCTAATTATAAAATACCTAATTGAAAAAGCAAGGTCACGCGATGCGACGTAAATTTGTCTAAGTCATAATTTTATGCTTTAATCTTTAAATTTCTTGTCTGATTATCAGATTTGTGTCACATATTGCTCAGAAAAGGTTTGTTTAGTCTCATAATTTAATTTAAATTTGGTTTTTCCTGACAAATTGTTTTCTATAAAATTTAATGAGTGAAATTTAATGAGGGTGAAATACATGTAGACATGTTAAGGCAAATGGCTAGCCTACTTAATTACTACATGTCAAAACGCGACGGGACGGAATTAAGACCCATTGAGTCCCATCTCAATTCAGTGGGGATTTCATAAAAACTTCATATTGATACAAGTACATGTACCTCACTAGATGTCAAGTAGATTGCCCATAAAACAATTTAGATTTGACTTTTGTTTTTGTTTTTGTGAATTGACCTTTTTAAAATTCCATCCCGTCGCGCTCAGGGAGCCATTTTGTTTTGCAGAGTGCATATCTACGAAACGAGACGCAACTTGGCCAAAAAAATTACGGTCTTTTAAAAGAATGGCCCACTAAATGTAGTTAGATTTTTTCAGTTTGGGTTGACGTGTTTTGCATCTGACCCTGTACAAGATGGCAGCTGTTTGATACGGTCCATTAAATGAATTTCGAAAAGAGATAGTATCATTCATCAAAATTTTAAACCTTAAAAATAATATGTAGGCATACCTCAGCACAAGTATAGGGATGGTTTTGGTTCAATCTGCTGTCCAACCAAAAGTATTATTAAAAGACATATTAGTTAAGTGCCCCATGGTTCTCCCCATGGTAATGGGGTATTTTTCGGGGTATTTTAATAAAGGTACGTGAACAGTTTTTAAAGAGGTGGTAAACATGTCTTGCACAACACCGTCATTGTACATGTACTGTACACGAAGGGCCTCGGTTTCAATGCAAAAGCGCGCAAAACGAGCTAGCGTGAAATGTGTCTAGAGCGGTTTCACTGGTCACTAAACATATCTCGTGTTTGTCCTCCAGAACTGAAGAGAACAATAGAGCCTCATTCTTTTCTGCTAGCATCCACGTGCCTCTAATTGTTCTCTCCTCGATCTCGAAGACAAACGCGGGAGGGTTTAGTGACCCGTGACAGCTGTAAAACCACCCTATATGGGGCAGTAGGGGAGTCCCTTATTAACACTTTGAAATACAATTTCAGTCAGACTCATTGCAAATGACACAAACAACTATAAGGAAAAGTTGTACACGTGCTTTTGGAAAATTTGGACTTTACTCTTGGTAGAACAGTTTTCTTCTCAAGCAGGAATAACGTCTATAGTGAGTCTAAAATGCTAGATTAATTGTACCAGTAGAAAAACGGGAGACAATTCGGCCCTACTGGAAAATTTGGTCATCAGAACTAGCATCACTTCAGAAAAGGCATCAAAGGCAGCATTTGGAACCACATGTATAAGGAGTTTATAGTCATCAACAGTCATCAAAAATGCTGGAATTGAGGTCACAATGATTACTGTTTGAACCAAAAGGGCATCAAAGAGTCATCAGATATGATTTTGGGCATCAGAAGTCATCCCCACTGATGACTCTTTGATGACTATTTGATGGCAATTTATGTGAGTACATGTATACTCTTGATGCCTTTTTGATGCCTTATGATTTAAACTGATGACCATTTGATGACTCTGATGCCTGAACTCACATGATTACTGTTGATGCCATTATAGCCCTTTTCCACTAGAACGTCAAACTAGCCCCAGGGTGACGCGCTATTATTCACCCGCGAGTTCAACCCTGCGTCTTTTCACACTTGTCTTTCTTAAACCACACATTTCGCTCCGGGGCGAGCGCCTATCAAGTAGAATTTCTCGTCATTCTGTAAAGTTTTAGTTGCCTTTGTTTTTTGTCGTCCTCCCACATGGCAATTGATTTCCGAAATTCCTCATGCCCCAGATTTGCATTTCAGCTGACTTATTTTTCTGCGACAGCTACTGTATAAGCTGATAAAAATGATATTTACTCTGGGCAATGAAGCTCCAAAGACATGAAATATCCAGGGGCGCGCATGGGGGGCGCGCGCATGGGGGGCGCACGCACCCCCCTTTTCCATCTAGAAGCCGTCAGGGCTTCGCGCTACGCGCTCGCTATTTCATTGTAATTATAGCATTTCATGCTTAAAAATTTCACGCCCCCCCCTTTTCAAAATCCTGGATCCGCCCCTGATATCAGAATCGCACGTGTTGAAAACGTTTTGCCAGCGTATGTACTGTACATGTAGCATGAATATACATGTAATTAAAAGTGACATTCGCCATTGCTCGGCCCGGGGCGAACTCACCCCCGCGCCGTTTCACACTACCGTTTTCAACCCTGGTCCAGAGCAGGGTTGAACTTGCCCCAAGAAAGAGCAATCTTGGGGGTGGCGCGAGGGTGAGAATTTCAAGTGGGAAACGAGGCTTATTTTCACCTCCGAGATTTGGACCAGTGGGAAAAGGCCTTATGATGTCTACTGATGACTGATCAAAAGAGCCATCAAAGAGTCATCCTGGTACAAGGCATCAAATGGTCATCAGAGTCATCAGTAGTGGGCAGGCATTAGTTTGGATGACACTTTTGATGACAAAACAATGTCTTCTGATGCCTTTCGATGACTCTCCGATGCCAGGTTGATGACCTTTTGACCTGTGATGAACCAATGATGCCATGATGACCAAATGATGGCTGATTTTCCCAGTAAAAGGGGGGAGGGGGTGGGGGTGCAGAGTCATATGATGTAACATCATGCTCAGTGGTAAAAGGAATGGACATACAAGAATGAAAAACTGCCATATTTACAACATGTATGTTTATATAGGTCCTTTCAACCAGCAACGATATCAGGTACGAGGTTCTTAAAATCAAATTATCTAACAATAGAACTGTTTTAACTATCCCAGTACCGGAGAATTGCGCTCGGGATCCAATCACAGCGCCACCCGCATTTGCGCCAGATGAAACACAAAACAGTCGTCTGCTTAAGCACGCGCCATTCAAAACAAACGGGCGCTTTGTCAGCTAGTGGCTGTTGTCTGTACTGCATTTTTAAGGTAAAACTTTAAGGAAACTTTAAATTTCAACTTTTTAAGAGGGGTCATTCCGTGTCATCTCAGCCACCCATGTATATGACACCTCTCAGATTTTGCTGAAACTTTTTTCAAAAATACCTTAGGTTACCAAACGAAGGAATCCCAAGTTTTAGCTCGATATCTTTAACGGTTTTTGCAGGACAACCTTTTGAAATTCGAGTGTCGGGCCCTTTTTGACAAATGTGAATTGCTCAATGTAGTTCGTAGCATCTTTGAAGCCCCATAACTTATTTTCTAATAGTGCTAGGGAGCTAAAATTTTGTTTGCCTGTACCGTAGACTCATACCCGGATTGCAAGATTCTCTATACTGAATCATCAAGTTGTATTATTAGAGAGAGAGGTGGCCCCCCACAAATCCTAATTTCTGTAGGTCCCTAGGTCTGAGTTCACTACTTTTTCTGGTTGGAATGTGATTTTTCTTGGTAGCTGGGAGCTTTTTCCACCACCAAAATGGTTTTCAGGGCTATAGTGCAACTAGTGTTGAAATTGTCCGGGTCTGAAAACCACTTCAGATCAAAATTACCCCTTCTGACCCCCAAATTCAGACTCCCAGATGACCATGTGGGCACTTGATGACGATGATGAGACTTTCACCAGACAAACATACACATTCATTTATTCATCAAATGAAAAAGAAAGTTTGATTATCAGCCTCCTTCATTATAAACATAATTTTAGATAATATACATTCTCGGACCCTTTATACATGTAATTCAACAGAAATTTCAAAGTAGAGAAACTAGGTCAAGTTGGATTAGGTGACAATCGGCCTTTTGCGTGTTTCCTGTAAATAGTGTCTGTTGTATTGATGTATTTCATGAAAAAAACAGACCAGACTAAATGTTTGTTGCTAAGTGGTGCACGTGGCATGTACTTCTGTTACTTTTGAATAAATGCCCGCGTACAACTGTTCCCCCCCCCCCACAGCAACATTCATTGACTACTGGTAAATGTATGCTGGCTGTTAAAACTACATGTGCTGCACTACATAAGTGTGAGTTAAGTACAGCCACATAGAGAAAGAAAGCAGGTAAAAACATAATCATATGTTACTGGAGTACCTCGTACATACATGTACATGTATGTAAATGTGTCTCTGATATTTTCTTGTCCGACAGAGGAAAGCCTGTGGTATCTGTCACATTGAAGGACGGCCAGAACCCTGGGAAAATTGACCATTGCCTCCAGCTTTTGAACCCCTACACACGCACTCACAAGCAGGAATTTCAGACCTGGCACCACCTACCTGTTTTCAAGCGCGCTGGGCCTGTATCAAACACCATTGCACTTTTCACACGACCCCATCGGCCCAAACCAGGACACTTTACCATTCATCCTGAATGGGAATAGCTTTTGAATTGTTCTGGTTTATAAATTATATTGCTTTAACCTCACTTTTCCCCAGTCCTCCAATATGATTTTGTACAGGGTTTCAAAGTGTAGTCAGTCATAAAGTCTGTTTTCTGGCAGTTTGTTAAATTTATAACTCTTCAAAAAAAATGTAACTAAAAAAGAAAGGCAAATTTTTGCAAATTAGCCACCACAGAATAGCGAAATTTCACACCATTTATGTGAAGCGTTGTAAATTTTGTCTGTGCTTGTGACAATGTTTGGTCTGCCAGATGTGTTACATGTACGTTACGTTTACGAATATCTTGCACAAAATTTCAGATGACAGTAGGTGTGCGTTTCTTTTTTGTTGAGTATATGTGCCACTGTGATACTGCAAACATATGGAGGATTTTGGAATACATTGTGTAGTGAGAAGGTACGTTCCCGGTATTAAAGGAAACAATGGCTTCGTTGGGCTATTTTAGGCTCGAAATAGACCCATACATGTACATTATTCTGAAAGTCTTTCGGAAATAAACTAAATAGATCCTCAAAAGAAAACATCAAATTTGGCCGTTTTTTAGCATTTAAAAAAAAATCAAGTTCACATATGATTTATCCTAACCAGATTTCTGGTGCGAGTTGCTTTTGTCATTTGCGGTTGGTTTCTCTTCTTGTTGGAAAAAAAATGTCCTACGAACACTTTACATGTATTTATGTATGTACTGTATCTTCCAATTTGAAGACAAATCTGCCAACAGATTTCATAAGAAGGGTTTCTGGGTGTTAATTTTGATATTGACGAGAGAATTCTCTTAGAAAAAAATCCGAAGAAAAAATAGCACTATTGCGGACGTTGAAAAAAACCAACTAGTTGCATTCGAGTTGCTTCCTCGATTCAGCACTGACCTGGGGAGGATCATGTATGTAAGATGTGATGAGTAAGGGAAAACAAGGAAACGAGGTTGAACACGTGTCGACCTTTATATTTACAAACATATAAAACAGCGCCGAATGGCTGGTAAAGTATACCCCAACATTTGGCTTCTTTTGTTAATTTAAAACATTTCTAGTTAATTACCGTACGTGACATTTTGATCGTTATATTATGTAAACAGAAAGCTGGTGTTCCTTTAATCTGATGATAATTTTAAGCTACATGTAATTAATTTTTGTACTTCAACCAACTTGAACTCTTTCTGTGATGAGCCATAAAGACTTAATTATTGTGCACCGACTCTCAAATTACATGTACGGCTACATTTGTGCAGCATGTATGTAGAGTCTATAACCGTGACAATCCACAATATACCGGGTACCAGGGCATTGCAATGTTGATCGTACATGTACGGCCTGCATCACACAACAAGCCCCCGCAGGCTAGCAACAGAGAAAACCATTCTCTGCATGTCCGAATTTCCCGTTCGTGCACGCCTTATTATGGCATCCTTCAAGCTGTGTTCAGTGAATGCATGAATTTGCAAAATGCATGCAATCAGTTGTTTTGGGCACTGTCACACATGTACCGGTATCAGCATGCCCGCTTGGCAGACGACGCTATTTTCTGTGTTTATAACCGATCCTGGGACAGTATACAACACAAAATGTTACAGACACGGTACAAAGCTTGCATATCATTGGTCCATTTTCATCCTCTGTCGCTGTAATATTTTGCTTAACAAATTTATGATAGGATCCTCGAAAACAAGGTGGGTATATACATACATGTACATGTATTTCTGTCTTGCGAAGTTCCAAACAAGAAGTGGACGTACATGTACATGTACGCTATATTAGAACAAATTAGGAGAACCAGACCGCATGCACAACAAGCGAAAAAAAAAAAACTTAAAATATTTGTTTGAGACAATGGGGGTGTACATAGTACACATAGTACATCATTCCATGCACCAAATAAAAGCCATATACATATGTACATGTACATAGTTGGTTTGCAAAGCTAGTGTTCAAGATTACAAAGGGGATATTATGTCAATGTTACAACTGTCCAATTTTTGCCCTTCCTGTCATAACCTATTTGAAAATGATTTGGTTTGTACGATAAATGCAAAGTTTCCTCAAATTTACATTTGTGTTGGTAAAAACCGGGATACGGTGTGGGTGTTAATATTTTTAGTTTGTATTTAAATGTACTCAGTTTGAATAGTTTGCATAGTACCGATATGTGTCTGTTTTCAATACTAGAGACACCTTTTCCTCCAGGATTATATCTCTGTACAATGTCATTCATCTTCTCTCAAAACAAAAGAAATATCTTCAGCTAAAGAACGGCAACGAATAGTGTCACAACATACCTTCCTGAAACCCGTGTGTGCAAATTTCCAGTATACCGTATGTAACAAGGACACCAACAAATGTCACAAAGCATGTGTCCTATATGTTACATACTTTAAAATGTGTACACACGGTTTTTAGAAAGGTATGTAGTCGCACTATTTGTTGCTTAAGTTATCTCCTTAGATCTGTCTTAAGATATTTCTTTTGTTTTGAGAGAAGATAACTGGCTTTGCACAGAGTTATGATCCTGGTGAAAAAGTCTCTCCATTATTGAAAACAGACTTATATACTCAAAGTAATTCTGCAGCAATAGAAACTATTTTGTCTTACTAAAAATAAAACCTTAATTTCTTACATTTACATGTACCGGTAGGCCTAGGCCAGTATGCTTCAGTACAATGTGAACATTAAAGGGACAGTTGCCTTCGAATTCCCAAAACGTTTGCCGTTTGGTTCATTATACATGTACATGTACGGTATACCTTTGAATAGTTTTTCAATTGCATTAAAACACTTACATGCATACATTGTATTATGTGTTACGAAACAGGTTGTGTTTCTTAGATTATTTATACTGAAGCCTGCTTATTACCTGTCCATAGTTGACTGAACAATTGCATTCCTTTTGCGAGAATGGAATCACCCAAATAAACACTAAAAACACCCCCTCAAGCCCATGTGGTCTAGCCCCGTGGCCCAGCGATCGTCCTCACTTTACGTTTGGCCCGACAACGGAGACGTACACATCTTGCTGTGGGGCGGGAACGGCGTGGGAGTCAACTATGGACAGGTATGCTTCCGTATAAATAATCTAAGAAACACAACATGTTTCGTAACAGATTATTACACTGAACTGCTTACCTTGTTCCATAGTTGACTGAACAATTGCATTCAACTTCCAGACTAGCACACTCAGTTGGAGGTCGGAGCAAGATGTCATAACAATCAAAGGCTCCGGGCACGTCAGGGCTAGGACATGGCAAGTCGCAGGCAGGTCAGACCCAAAAACCCCTGGAGAGTACTAAGGGAAGACTCCGCTCACCTGAGGAAGAGTACTTCCGGGAGGACTCTCGGGGCTAGCTCTTGGTTCTGACTGACTGGCCTCTGTTTAGCAGCACGGCAAAAGTAAATACCTTCCGGGCAAACATCACGCCCGTCAATGCCCGAGGAGAAGGTAGATTGAGCCTTCCCGGACACCGCTTCGCAGATTGCGAAATAAAGACTCCGCGGCGAGAGGCCCAGACGCCACGTTACTGAAGGAATGGGCTAGGATCGAATGATCCGAAACGTCCGTCGCATGGAAGTTAGAGAACCCGGTGCATATCCATCTGGTCGGCAGCCACTAAGGCGCCGGACAATGGGGGAATGCGTGAGCTAAACAGAAGGACGGTCGGGCCCCGGACAGCAGCGGTCTGACCGGGACTCTGACTGGGCACCAAGGCGATCCCCCGCTCTAGAGGAATAGGTTTTATTTCTCGGAGGAAGATCGCCAAGTGCGCGAAGGATGTAGACCCGTTCCAGACAACGACTTGGTCGGAGAATAGGGAGGCCTAGCCTTCAGAAAAGTCTAGGTCAACACCAACAGGGCGTTGTCCTTGAGAGAACGTTTCCCGATATTACAGGCTTGGCGGTCTCAAATAGACATTCCTTCCAAGAGGCGGCAGCGTGAACCATCACCGTAGATGGTCGAGCCTACCTCAAATCCCCTATGAACCGCCAGAGTTATGGGCCGGAAGATTCATCGTGGATGACCTAAGGCCCGGGTCAAGGCGTTCAGTGAAGGATCCCGCAACTAGAGCTACGGATGCTGTAGAAGGGGAGCAACCTCTTCCGTCACACCACCGAAAGTAGGGACCCCTGCATTTGTAAATGGCGAGGGAGACACTTTCCCCCGGTGCGAGGGTGACGAAGGCCCCTCAGAAAGGCCCTTCTCCGACAACGTCGTCGGGGAAGAGGCCAAACAGTCAGGTTCATACTCTCTATAGGCAGGATAGGAAGAAGTCCCCCTAAGCGCTTCGGAAGAACTGTGCGGATCGGGAACCATGGAGGGAGTCGACCTTCGGCCTGAAAATAGTGTTGACTACGCATGCTCCCGGGTCAGGGACCCTGGAGCAATCCTTGGGCTGGCGACTGATCGCGGAGGCAAGGAGGTCGATCCCAGCTAGGAGGAAGATCCTCGTGGAGATCGCCTGGGCTATATCCAGGTTCGGGATCCATTCTGCATATGACGCCTTGCCTCAAGAGAGGTCGTCGGCGGCAGATAAACCGAACCTGGTATATGGAGTGGTGGACCTGTCTTTGCACCATGCGTCTAGGAAGGTGTAGAGACACAGGGACGGGGAAGCGAGTCCCACCCTGCTAACAGTAACGTCACCACTATAGGGAAAGTCCGATCGAACCAGGATGTTGCCTCCCGCCACTGTCGCTTCGAACTTTAGGAGCAATGGCCGCCCGACCGCCTGTAGTTCGAGGAGGTTGGAGTAAGGGCAAGCCTCCTCCTGGGACTAGGTCCCGGAGACTCGTGCGCCTAACAAGCGGCCTTCCCAGTCTGACTAGACGCGTCCGTCGAGATCATGAGATCGAATGGAAGCGCGCGGGGAAGAAAGTCCCCGTGTCAGGTAGGAAGGGAGTTCCACGAGGCAAGCTCATCCATATCAGGACCATCGTTGGAGCTGATTGGAGGGCGGGCAGGGCCGTCTTGCGCTCTGAAGGACTGTACCTGTCCCGCCGATGGGGTCCCAACTGACGGTCGGGCACCCAGGCACACCAGGTATGCTCCGGCCACCCTGGTGATTACCGGGCCGATACGGAAAAGCCAGAGGGGGGAGGCACGTCTAGACGAACGACTGACCCAAGCCCGAGTCACCGCTGGTCGTAGGTCGTAAAGGGACGTGCAAGTAGGCATCCCATGCCCACGTGCCCTAGAGCGGGCACCGAAGAGTGCTGGTCAATGTCCCCATACTGAATCCCAGTCTCGGGAAACGTATTCAGCGGTTGACTAACGGAGTGGGTCGCTCTTCTGTTCCCTTCTGGAGGGAGCGGCGATGACTTTGGGGACAAAGTCATGGGGGAGGGCATAGTCGCAGATAATTCGAGGCGATACCCCCTAGTTGCTGACCACCATAACCCACGGGCCTGGGAGAATGGGGGCCCCTCCTGGGCGTAGAGACCTAGGCGGCAGCCCACCAGGAGTGGAAAACGGAGGTCCGTGGATCAACCATTATGGCCGCCGTACCCTCAGGAACAGCCCTGCTACACCTTCTGCGGTCTCTGACCTTGGAAGGCGGCAGACGGGCGGTCCTGCCCATAGCCGTGTCTTAGCTATAGGTTTGGGGCTGATCGGCTTGGGTTTGGCAGCATCACCGCTCTGCCTACGCCACTTGGACGGACTTAGGGCACCCACCGAACGGTGGCGGACGCTCTTATCATCCTGGTCCGTTGGGCGGGGTCGCTTAGACTAGCAACCGACTATCCTGGCCTTATCTCGCTAACGGCCTTATCCGCCAGTCCGAGAACCGCGACGCAAAACTATAGGTTTGGGGCTGATCGGCTTGGGTTTGGTAGCAGCACCGCTCTGCCTATGCCGCTTGGATGGACTTAGAGCACCCACCGAACGGTGGCGGACGCTCTTATCATCCTAGTCCGTTGGGCGGGGTCGCTTAGACTAGCAACCGACTATCCTGGCCTTATCTCGCTAACGGCCTTATCCGCCAGTCTGAGAACCGCGATGCAAAACGAGTCTCCAAAGAGAATGTTTCGTGTCACGGGTTGACCCTCGTCGTGAGGTCAGAAAAAGGACTGAGCGGAGGGGTGCGCCGGCGTAATTCTGTCCGACAGAAAAGCGCTAGAGAAGGGCCTTGGATGCCCCCGACTGGCAGGAGCGTGGGCTCGTCTGAACAACTGACGAGGCAACGAGACTCAAGGACTGCCTGCGATCGTGGGCAACCAGCATCTGGTAGTCGCTTAGCGATATCGGCGTCCATGGGAGGCGTCCGAAGGAAAGAGACAAAGTCCTCCCGAGGAGGTCTTCGTAAGAAAGGAGGCGGCATTCTGCGGGGCAAAATAATGTCCCACAACAGCCTAAAGTCCCTGGAAACAAGCAAGCCGGCGCTCGTGGGGCGAGGTTGAGGGGAACTCAGAAATGAGAATCCCCGTTTCCGCCGGAATCTCCGGCTCGCAGGACAAGCCAAACCTGATGGCTACCTGGCGGAGTACCGAGGACGTAGCGGTTGGAATGCTCTCCGTTTCCCCAGCCATACGGGCGGTCAGGATAGATTGACTCAGAGACAACAGGTCCCGGAGTCTGGGAGCGATGAGGTCGCGCCCAAACAGATTCCTTCGCTGGGGTGTCCGAATCTTCGGTCCACGTACTAAAGATAAGGGAGGCTGAAAGTCCGCCGCCAACCCGTGTATGAACCTGGGATGGCACACGGGTTCCGGAGGTGGGGGAGCCCCGGGCGAGTTCGAGCGGGACAGAACAAGTGTCCGCCTGTACGTCATGGCAGAAGGACCGGGTTTCCGCGACCATTGCGGACCCAAGTCGGACGGACCGGGAACCATCGGGTCCCAGGTCCGATGCCGTCGCCCTGGAGCTTGTGTTGGTCTCTGTAGGTCTCCATCTCCCGTCCGTCGCTCCGGCGCAGAAAGGAACAAGCTCCAATATAAGGGGCACCACCTCGTTAGCCAGCGGCTGACCGGCCGGCGGAGCCAGCCGGGAGCTCTTCAGTGCCGTGTATACCCACTGGGGGATACGGCACATGGCTAATCGAGTATGCGGGGGAGGGCCCGGCGAGCGGTCCATCCGCTTGCTGGGAGGGACCCGCATGTGGCATGAAGCCAGAACGCCCATCTGAGGCGCCTGCGGGGTGCATTTACTTGCCTAGAGGGTTCGGTATTTTGTCAGTATTAATTAAACAGAGATTTAAAGAAAATTACCTCCTGGAATTAACAGATCATCTAATTCTAAGATATACTAATTCCAACTTGCACTTGTCGGAAATGTTGCATTTCTGAGATAAATAATGATAAAACTACTGCGGAGAGTAGCCTACCGGTAAATGCATGAACGGCGCGAGTGCTCCGCGCGTAAGTGCGCTTGTGAATGGTTATCTTGTGCACTATTTGAAGGCAATTTATGGAGGAGAAAATTTCATTTTTCTTTTAAAAAGCAACATTTGCGACAAAAAGTATATCTTAGAATTAGAAAATCTGTTGATTCGATCCAGGAGGTAGTTTGTTTCAAATCTTTGTTCAATGTAGAGGCCTATATAGGGTGCTTTTGCAGGGGGTGAACAGGTCATGGGTCACTATTGCTACGTCTTGTTGATTTTTTGAACGGTTCTTTGCTGAAATAGCGTCCGGTCTGTAAACAGGACGAAGCCATATACATCTGCACTGTCACGCGTCGCGTCGCGTTCCACAGAAATTGAGACAGCTTACAAGTCATGCAGTACCAGAACTTGTGTGGAGGAACTCTCTATTGTGTTTGAGGACTGTCACAATGGGTTAACTCTCCGCCATGTGGCTCTTCCGTCCCGTATCGAAAGCTCCCTAATATAGGATAGGACGACGGAACGATGAGATGGGTGATGACACGACGCGACGGGCGACAGCACGACGCGACGGCACCATAACAAAGGGATGCATCTGCCACAGTGTAATTATAGACTGGCAGCCAAGAGGGTTTTGGTTAAACGAACGAGGTACCAACAACCGAAGGCAGGAACATTTAGAAAGTGACCTGGTATTTGCAGATCTGGGCGTCTGCCGGTGTCCCTCTGCTGCGTTTGACCACTGGGTACACCCAAAGGGGGCAAAAAATTGCGCTGGATCAAACATTCGAGGTACCACATGAAACTACATGTACATGTAAGTTTAGATTCTTCTGAATCGCACGGCTGCACAGCTGGTCCTGGTAGGATCCCGGTAGTAATCCGCGCGCGGCACGGCCGCTTCGCTACACATTGCGGCATCATGTGCTTGCATGATGGTACTGTAGCTAGCCTTTGATAAGTTGTTCCAATATGTTCTCTGTGCAACAGCACAAAAAGCAATGCGCGTGAAGCGAGTGACTTGATAAAAAGCCAACCCGTGCCGGTCGCCGTTTTGCTTACGTAAACGTTATTGGCTAGAATTTAGTACCAACGTGTCATATTATTTTTATCGACCAATCGGCATGCGTTTGACAACACGGTCGCTACACTTTCTTGGAAACTTATGGCATGTTTTGTGTGCATGCGATATGCACTATTGCATGCAGTTGATCAGTTAGTATAGCTTGGCTGTCGATCGTAAATGAAACTTTTCGTTCATCGCAACAACCGTGTTTTGCTCGATCGTTATTTTTATGGAAAACATCTTCCACTCTCATGGATTAAATGTATGTATTTGGGAAATGAGAATACGTGTATTTCGAAATTCGAACGGTATTGTCAAACGCCAGTTACTGGCAAGGACCGGCCGAGGCCGTGTCGAGCCTGCCACTGGATGCAGCGCGCGCGGGGACCGGGAAGATCGGCCTACAAAGCCTGGCCTTGGCCACATGAATGGGCACGGTAAGAGTTGGGAGGTTTATCAGATTTTTTTCTTTAAAATGACTTGTCTAGCTTGGAGTTACCGTTTCTTTTTCTAAACGTTTAAACGTCAATTTAACGTTCGTTTAAATGAATAGTAAACATAACAAAAAGTAAAACTTATTACCAAGCTCACAATAAAAAGTTCCTTGAACTGGTATCATGTGCGTTCGCGCGGCACCACGATCATCGGCTCCACAGTGTTTACCGCCCTGCTTTGAATTCAACTTGCAAGATGAAACCAAAAACCATCAGTAAAATCGCTTCCGCCCGCGAATGCAACTGTACATCTTCGGCTTGAAACCACAAAGGTTCAAGTTACCAACCGTTGGGCTCATCACAGCGGTATGCTGCCTGATTCTTTCAGAACAAAACTGCCTCTTTAGAACTTTCTGGCGGCGCAAAACGGCCATTAGATCTTTGAAAAAGGGAGGATCGTTTTTTCACAAGCTGGTTTCGGATATCCGTTTAGCTTTTTTCCAAGCGGATAGTTACATTTCGGTCGTTTAAACGTTTACACGGTCGCAGCACTAATTGGAATGTGCAAATTTGATGGAGGGAAAAAAACCAACATTTCGAGTGGGAAAAATTTAAGATTTTGTAAAGAAACACTTAAGATTTTTTTAAGCATGTCTCATTATGTTTTGCACACAAGGTATGAAGCCATGGTCAACTTCCTAATTCTTTCCGCAGCTCAACTTCCAAAAAGAGAAAATCTACGGGAAATCGTCATTTAACTGAGGGAAAAAAGTAGACCAAAAAGTTAGTCTACTTAGGAAAAACGTTTTTTTTACCAAGTCAGTCTCCATTAACTTTGTGCGTAGGGCTTAAGAGTTAAGTGCAGGTATTAAAGCAGAATCCTTCTTCTCCATATTTTTTAAAAATCTGCACAAAAAAATCCTTGAGAATCTATATATAACACATGTAACAAGCCCTTCAAGACCCCAGAATAGCTCTCAGATGCACCAAAAAGCTTGTAAAGTAAAAACCAAAAAAACATCATCTTGAACACAATCTTCAAATTGAAGGGAAGTGACATTAAGTCATCAACAAATACACATTTTGAAAATAGCCTTTGTGCCCTTTCAATTGGCCTTGGTGCCCCCTACTTTTTGGGGCCTTCAATTCAGGCCAAGTGGCCTTGCCCTTCTAGAGGGGCAAGGCCACTTGGCCTCTGAAGCTTAATGTTGAGGCCTGGTTTAACATCAAATGTAACATCTGAAACGAGTAAAAGTTGGACTTTTAAGGTAAAAAAGGGTTTATTCCATACATGTACTTGGGACACTAACTGTACTGATCAAGTTGTCAAAACACAAAGCAAACAAATTTGAAACCTTCGCAAAGTTTGCTGTACTAGATGATCTGAATGAAATCCTAACTTCATGTAACATATCCGAAACAGAATGGAGCAGTTATCTTTTGTATTCAGTGCATTTTCAGGGTTTTTGATGATTGCTGCAATCAAGCTCATAATTTGCAATCAAGTTCAACATATGCAGCATTCAAAAACTAGATCTAAATTGAATGGAATGAGTTTACGTTGACTATTATTTTAGTTGAATGAATACATTTACACTGCTAAACTATTTGTTGGGCCATTTCAGTACAGACTTTGTGTTTTATTTTATATGTTAGAGCATTTTTTCCCAGAAAATGTGCTAGAAACAGGACGTGATACCAATGCAAAGCCATAAAAAAGACAAAAGCTGACATTGTTAACATAGTGTAACGTCCGAAACATAGTCCGACGAAATGAACTTTGTCTAAATTTGGCCCATCATGCCATAGCTGATGACACTCACCTCCTGATGACACTCAAATCAGTGTAAAAAGTGCAATTGATGCGATAGAAACTCAAAAATGTGCATAAATAATCTCTGAACCATGCTCTTAACATTAAAGGAACACACCAGCTTTTTTGGGCTCGGAATAGACCCATACATTATTCTGAAGCGCTTTCCAGCTACATGTAATGGGCATATCTCTGGCTTTTTGGACCAACAAAATTCTTCAAAAAACACCATCTAACAGAGACGGTTTTCCAAGTTTTTTGCGTGTAAACGTATGGAGCTAACAATCGTGTTGACTTCTCTTTCTCAGGATTGCGTCACGGGGTCACGCGCATATCATGAATACCTAATGAGCGTTTCAGAAATCGCAAAAATCTCATTTTCGAAAAGCGACTTTTGCTTGCAATTTATTCACTTAAAACCGACAATTAAAAAATAATAAAAATCCACGTCGGCAAGAAGGATGTTTGGACTTTAGAAAAAAGCCTAAATGCTGGATTTTCGTCAAGGCATGCAAGGGGGATTCTTCCTCTTTAAAGTGTGTTGACTCAAAAACTAGAGCCTTATGCTAACTAGCATGCCCAAGCAAGTTTATTTGTTAATAAATCATTCAGAATTGTATTTGCTTGTCATGAAATCGTTTGCTTTCAGAGTTGTTTTGCATTGAAACTGCAGGCGAGTTTAAAGTCTTTTGAATCCTTTCTGCCGTGCGCCAGGAATTAGTCCAGAACTCATCCCGCCGTCACGTAACACGTGTACATGTACCAAGCAGATTTTGGACCACTCCTTTGGTTCAATGTCGGGCCCATCCAGCCCGATATTTGACGACCAAAATGTTTCATTTTTGTCCAGGTGAACTCTTGCATGGGCTATGCCTGGCTCGGAAGACTGGGCTCTTTCTTGGTCCGCGTTTTTGAGACCATCCGTGTGCAATATCCGCTGATTAGAAGTGAATTATTGATAGAGCTTATAAAATCATCGTCAGTATATATACGTACACGTATATAGATTGAAGGTAGTATACTTGTTAGGTAAGCTGTAAAAACGGTATGATTTCCTCCGGTAATTGAAAGTACATGTATAGGTCGAGAAAATGCAGTATTACTTTTTTAAAAACCTTTAAAAATCCAGGCACTGTTTTTGTGCATGAATAAATGGCTCAAGTTTGGGGATTCAAATAATTTTGTAATTTTTCTCATGAATGGGGGCAATTCAGACGAAATAATTCCACAGGATGATTACTACCATTTAATACCATCTTAATAATAAGTAAGCCTAAAGATAATAATTCAGAATTTGTTTGGAGGTTATTTACCAAAGAAGTAGACTACACGTCTCTAAAGAAAAACAAATTAAACAAATCAGTGAGGACTTCAGGTTGCGCATTGTGACTGTTCACAAGGAGTGGAATTTAAACAGTCATGTCCAAGCAATTTAAGAACTGGGGAAGTGCCAGTGGGTTATGCTACATGTACAAAGCATTATCCAAAAGTACAAAAGGTTAAATACACTTTTACTAAATCTGAAGGACTTGGTTAGAAGATGTCCCCTCAGCTGACAAAGAAAATATTTCGAGAGCTTAAAGACAACAACAAGAAATGATCAACCACCCGAAGAGTCCCAAGCAAGTCTGGTACTAGTCCAGATTCTGGACTATATTATTGCGATATTGGATCGTAGCGCGGCCGACTATAGAGGGCGGAATATCGATATTATTTGGACAGCGCATAATATAGTCCAGAACTTAACCTCCAATTCCCCGCTGGGGTCAAAGGTCAATCGAGCTCATAAATATTCATTCACGTCGCGGTGTTCGATACCGCGATATCGATATCTGCAGCGCAGCATGCATGTACGGGTGCGCAAACTACATACGAGTACTGTACTGTACACATTGCGCGTATTGCATGCAGTGTGTATGTATATGTGACTCAGCTCATGCAGCGAGAATAGAGATATAGCTAGCACGAACGTTTTAATGGCTAGGTCACTTTGGGGGTGGGGCGTAGGGGCCGGACTGGTGTACCTGGGAGGTTTACTGTGAGGGGGGTGCGAGTGATTGGGTGGGGTCCTACATGGGAAAACAACATTTGGATAGCTTATTCCTTGCTGTGCCATTTATTTCAGTTTCATGCTAAAAGTGCAAAAAAACGAAAATAATATAAAAACCAACTGTTCTTGTTTATCCTTTTCTTGAAGTTCAACATGTACATGTACAATGTAGTAGCAGATCTAATATTTTTGTGGCCCGCCGGGTGGGAGCTTCAGATAAAGACATGTTTTGCAATGCACAAAATAATTAAGCAGGTACACGTACTACCTCCATGGTACAACTCAGCAAAATAAGTTCTCGGTAGTCTTATTTAAATTAATATTTGACACAAGAGTCACCTAGTAATGGGATTATGACCTGAACATTCATTTAACAAGGACATGGGGTGTGAAACAAAACTGCAATTAAGTGAGCAGTCCATTGAATCCATTCCTTCAAATTTGGAAGTCTCATGTATCTGTCTGATTAACTTGTGAAGCACAAAACTAATCAAATTATCATGAGGATGCTTGATTTGAGGGTTTTCATTAACATAATGCACTCTTTCAACCAGGGATTGGACATTTAACCGGTTAACCGGGGAAAAAATTAAAAACCATTTTGCCGAACGTTTAAACGAAACCCAATTTTAAAGAATTTACAATAGTTTTCAAAGGTTCTTTGTATTTACTTCATGAAATTGAAATAAATGTATATGGAGTCGTAGTAAAATTTTCACCCGATAAAGATTCAATGATATTTTGGGGGCCTAGGGGTATTGTGTGCATTGCAAATGCACCTATAAAGTAAAACAACACCAACAACTTTGGTGTCGGCTGAACGGTTAACCGGTTAACCGACACTGGAAAGAATTGCAAACCGGTTTCTGAATTAACCGTAAATGCCCATCCCTACTTTTAACAGATGGGAATGTTAATCTACAAGAAAATAGAAATTATTCATCTTTCAGTTGCAATTTTTAATAAAACTGAATTCAGTGTGACATACATCAAGATTTTAAAAATGCATTCTGAATTAAGACTGAGTTACACACTTGAGTTTATTTGTGTTAAATCCTTCAATTCCATTTGCATGATCCAGTATTTTTGAAGGGACCTTTCAGATAACATACATTTTTTTGCAATGTGCAAATAAGCAGGCACACAATTTACAGGAAATGTTTCCCTCCTGTAGAAAAAAATTCCAGGCCGGGGGACTTCATGACTATGCCACCTCAATACAAACTCAACAAAATAAGTTCCCAGACATTTATTCAAGTTCAAACATTTCAAATTAGGCCTAAATAGTTGATACAACAATCCTCAGCCAGTATAATTGCCTATAGGTAGGCCTATATGACCTGAACATTCATTTAAAAATGGCATGGGGTGTGAAACAAAACTGCAAGTGAGCACTTCAAATTTAGAAGTCTCATATTTTTCAGTGTCTCAACATGTGAAACACAAAACTAATCAATTATGAGTATTCTTGAATTGCAATGAGGATTTTCATTAACAGTGTACTTTCAAAAGAATGGAATGTTAATCTGCAAAACAAGAAATTATTAATCTTTCAGTTGCAATTTTTAACAAAACTGAATTCCTGAATTCAGTAGGAGTACAAGATTCAAAAACATGCATTCTGAGCTACACAACTGCAATAAATGAGCTACACACATGAGTTTATTACAGTGTTCAATTTGCCTTTCACACTAATTGTTCAATGTAACCTGCAGCCATGCACAGAATGTTTATATACGTGCTGCTGCAGAGGATTACTGTCTGTTAATAAAATATATGAACAATTTCTGCATCTGCCGTAATTAAATTTGGAGCAAAATTACTTTGTAGACAACAAAATATATCAGTGTAGAATTAATGCAGCTTTGCACAGATCAGGAAGTTGTAAAAATTGCCCCTTTTTTGCACAGGAATTTCTCCAAAAAGCTGCAGATCAAATCAGAAAGGTATATGCCGCATTTTATGTTCAAATGTAACATATTTTCAGGGTGAGATAAAGTGCACAGACAATGAACCATCTTCAAAAACATAACACTATATATACTAGTCAGTGATTTTTCAAATCAGGGCAGAAAACCTAAAAAAATACATGTATGGTTTTTGTGTTGAATACTTAATTGTGTTGAAATACTAGTTGGCAATTTTTTCCACAAATGTACAATTACACGGGAAAAATTATGTGATGTTTAAAAGTTTGTTATTGTTATCTACACTTTTAGTTGGGTTTTTCTTATGGGTAACTGCAATAGAAACTGCAGTATATATGGGCCTTTTTTTGCCTATGTGTATAGAGCCTAAATTTCCTGGCCCACATGTACTAGAGGATTTTGTACTAAAGTGGCCATATATTAGTCAACAAATTTAGTACACCTGCTTTTGTTGGAACTAATAACTGGCTTTATTTTACCATGTAAATTTTTCTTAAATACCATGCAATAAAATACACAAAGCACGCGTACTGTGTCTTTATTTTACTAAATTCTGACCTCTTGACCTTAAAAATAGCTATTTTTAAGGTCAAGAGGTCAGAATTTAGTAGATAAGATTTGTTTCTTTAAAATGAAGTGCACTGATTTCATGGGAAAAACCTGAAATTATAAGTGAGAAAATTTGAGCACGGCAGGATGAAGAAGTGTTTCCGCACAAAATCTTCTTTTTTTTCTCAATCCTATATATATTTTTTTTTCATCAAATCTGCACGTACAGATATGCTTGATGAGTAATTTTGAAGACAAAATCTGATCAACTTCTCAACTCTTTCCAACTATACAAACATGCAGGTGTACGTGTATACTGTATGTTTGTTCGTTTCACAATGCACAGCGCATAGGAGGCCGATATGTACACATTATAATATTATAATGACTATGCGATGTATTGCGCGGACAATTTTCGAGAATCGATTCCCGACCGTCGATTATTCGGCGCGCCTCACACACATGATTGATAAGCGCTGCGTCCAATCAGACTAGGTGGGCGGAGCTATAGTTCCCTGAGATTTCTCAGGGAACTGGAGGTTAAGTTCTGGACTATATTATGCGCTGTCCAAATAATATCGATATTCCGCCCTCTATAGTCGGCCGCGCTACGATCCAATATCGCAATAATATAGTCCAGAATCTGGACTAGTCTGGTACATGTGTAAGATCAAAATTGAGACTGCCCCAAATGACCCACACTAGGAAAACCCACACAACATTCCAAAGTCTGTGGTTTTAGCCTTGTATGGTCATAAGTGACCTCATAGGGGTATTCCCCAGACTGACCATTAGGTCAGCATGCCTTTACTTGGAAATGATGACCGTGTTTACACTTGATCCCGAGCTCGGGATCGAACACCGAGCTCGGGATCAGCCCCGGATCACAAATAGGTGTAAACGCTCTCGGAACCAAACTGGCCCCGGATCAGACCCCGAGATTTTGGTCTCGCGATGGCGGAGGGTTCGATCCCGAGCTCGGGATCAGTTTGCGGTTAGCTGGGCAATAAATCTTCCCCACATCCTGTTGCGGGCTAAAGCGCGCGAAAATTCCAGGGAAGCCCGCGCTTGTATTATATACACGTGTACATGTACATATATACACGCACATGTATACCACTGGTTCCATGCATTGTGTGCAGGCATATATGCCTGGACAAAATGCATGATACCCGACGCGACTCATGTGATGCAACGCTGAGAATCTCGATCGATGGTGTCCGTTACGAAAACAACGTACTACAAACGTAATTGGTATCCTGCATTCAGCAATCTCTTTTGCGTGTACGATACAAACTTCACACGTTGAGAAAAAGTGTTTCTGTATTTCCTCTACTTTCTGCAACTTCTCTACTTTCTGCAACTATCTAGCGACACTTTGTCATTATCATACAGCTTAGTTTTTAGTTGTTATATCAAGGATTTCGGAGTGTCATTCAACGATTTCCGATATAGCATAAGTTGACATTATTTCGTCGTGAAGAGAAGTTGACGAAGACGAAGTAGCCGAGTCGAGTTGTCTTCGTGTAAAAAGATGGCAAACGAAGTTCGCGGGCGCTCCTGGAGCAACGACAAACTGGCGAAGTTTTTGGACATTTGAGCCAGCGCAGAAATAATGGCTAAACTGGACGGAACATCTCTGAATTCTGCTGCGTTAGCTTGACCTTTGACTGCAACTTCTGGCTCCGCGCTCGGGATCAACAACAGATATAAACGCGGCACTCGAGACCATTGCGGTTAACCTCAACACATTCTTATCAGGGGGTCAATCTTGATCCCGAGCTCGGGACCAGTGTAAACACGGTCGATGTCATATCAGTTATGTTTTCCTAAATATGACATCATACTCTATTTCCCTCCAGAGTTGACCCTCTGAAATATTATAAAATGTCCGCATTTTACCATTCTAGTCAGATTTATCCGTTCCTGTACTTAAGCTACTCTTGTATACCCAGACATACCAATAAGCTGTTTACAGCCGTAGTTCTGAGGTTTCAGAGATCTTCAGTTCATGTACTAAGATACTCTTCCATACCCAGACATACCCATAAGCTGTTTACAGCGGTATGTTCTGTGGTTTCATCTTATACTCTTCTATACCCAGACATACCCATATTAAAGCTGTTTACAGCCGTATGTTCTGTGGTTTCATCTGATACATTGCACCGGGTTGAATCGAGTTCTTGAGAATAAAATCATTGTTTCTCCGCTTAGCTGAACTCCTCCGTGTATCATTTCTTTGTGCCTTAACCGCTCTCGGCCTCTACCGTAACATACACCATCTCTACGAGAACACTCTCACAAATAGAGAACACGACTAACTTTGTATGTTACACATGTACCAATACACCATGAGGCAAGCACTTCAGTGGACATTGCACAAGACTGGTATCCATAAACGCTGACCAAGAAAGACTTTGGTCCTCCGAGCCAGACATACAAAAGCTCTTTAGCATTTGAAAAAGTTAATCTGTGGTTGTCACATTATATATTATTAGACGAAAATGGGCTTGTTGGACACATACATGTAGGAGAAGCATGACGAAGAGGAGGAGCGTTAATCGCAAAGAAAATAATCTCATGCGGTCAAGCATGGAGGCAAAGCATGCTGTAATGCTTTGGAGGTGGTTTTTTTTCTGCCAATGGGCCCGACAACCTTGTCGAAGTGGACGGCATAATGAGAAAGGAGCGCTACATCAAGATCCTGGAAGAACGCATTCCGCAAACTGGCCTTGAGCGACTTAACACCTTCCAGCAAAATCTGATACATACCGCCGAGGTGTTCAAAAAATGGAGATCGATGTTAAATGCCCATTTGCAAGACGAAACATTTGACGTATTCCTGGAATAAGGGCATTACACATCTTGAGAGGAATGTTAATTGATAAACTATAGCTTAGAGGCCATACCCAAGCTAAATCAAGGGGAGCTCAGACAAGAGTGACGACAAGAAAGCTTTCGGACTCCGGCAGAAGCCTAAGAGTCTTCGCAAAGAGTGGTTCAAAATCTCTGTACAAGCACCATTTGGACGCTTAACCGTAATAAAAGCTTTTGCCACTGACAGCTATAGTAATTACTCGCGGAGATTACCCTGGCGCTCCACCCTTCCCCAACCTCTTTCCCATACATGTACCATAGTGTATACATGTCAAAACAACAGGTACATACCGTATGTCTATGTCTATGTCTATGTCTATACCTACATGCAAGGACTGCCCCCTAACACCCCTATACGACTCAACACACTCTTCCCTTTTGTTAACGCACCCCCACCCCCTAAAAACTGAAAGGAACGGGGAAACAATGGTAGGGGGTAGAGGGGCAGGCTAATTGTTTTACTCATTTCTCAAAGATTATAGCACTTCAGACAAAACCATTTCAGGGGAAGTTTTCTACAGTCATCATGTTTATATTGTGTAAGTTACGAGTAAACAATCCCACACTTCAAACCTTTTGCACTCAAAATTATTATTAATCCTGCTGGGCTCCCCGACTAAAAGGCTACGGTTTGTCAATGTACTCTTAATGCTGAAGTGATAGTCAAGTACATGTACATTTATTTTGTTTGATTTATGAATTAGAAAATACTTTCACAAATCAAATGTCCGTAAATTAAGTATACCGGTACATGTAAAATTGTTTGGGTACTATTGCAAAGTATAAAATAGTTAAATTACGAGACAGAAATGCTGGAGCCCTTTTCAACTCGTCAGAGCATTACACAAATTATGTACGGCAATTAGGGAATTTACATAGAATTTACATGTCCTTATTTGGGACTTTGCAGATTGCCTCGTTATAACAGGAACCTTGTATTAGCAAGAATTAAAACAATTAAGAGCAAGGGATTGGGACCTAAAATGTTCCTTGTTATAAGCGGAATGTTGTATTATAATAACTCTTAAAGGAGCGTGACCAGAGTTTCTGGAAAATAGTTTTTGATGTAACTTACCAATATTATCAAGTAACTCCAGTACACACCTCCCATGTCCCGAAAACATTCGCAATTTCCAGTAAAAAATTGAACAAAACTATTACAAATAATCGGTGGATTTTCGACGATATCCTCGGAAAAATGCGGCCTAGAAGCGCGGGAGTTTGTTTCGTAATCAGAAAAATATAACGGATGTTATGATATAAAAATCTCATGACCCATAAGGTAAGTCCCGGGGAGTTATGGGTAAAAACAAGTGATCTGGTCACACTCCTTTAATAACAACGCTTTTATTATCGTGGTTTGACTGCACATGTATACTATGTACATATGTACCTACATGTATAGACAAAGATCACGAAATTATCACTGTTACTTGGAAAGAGGACAATTTCCCTCACTCTCCCCATTTGCAATTTAGTTTCCGTCATCCCATAGATAGACATATGGGTAATTCCAAAATTAGGGGTCAAAGTGTGATTATGCTTTTTAAGATTTCCAAGTGTTTTTAATGATTGAAAGTGGTTTCCCAGTAGAAAATAAATATTTTTTTTTAAACAAATGCCAGTCAAATTTAATATTTGTATGTAGATATGGCACCAAGGTAAATGCAAACTTATTCTACAGCCAATTTTCATTGGCGTAGGTAACCCGGGACACCAAACTCCTATTCAATACCATGGAACAAATTATAAGCCTTTAAATGGTCTTTTGTTTTTAATATTTTTCAGGAATCAGAAAACAAAATATTAAAGAAAATGATGCTGCCCCCTATAATCACAGGCCACAGTCCATTACTGAGAATTTGTGGTCATAAGTGGTGATTTTTGAAGCAGAGAGTGTCGTACGTAACTGGGACACCAAACATTTTGGACCCCTAATTTTGGGAATTAGCCATAATGGTTCATAAATTGAACCATACATGTGTTGATGTACCGGCGTCCAGGTCTTACAATCAAACACAACTCATTAGAATGCATACAAAAACGTGTCTGTAAGATTATTTTAGGTACGGATTATTTGAGCTAACATCATGCCTTGCAATTGTGCCAAATCTAAGACTTTAAACAACGTCGGCAGTATATATTTGCTTGAAACTCCAAAGAATTTCAAAATTGGCTCCCTAAAACCAGAGGAGTGAGTATTGGCACTGCTCTTCGGAACTCACATTACCCGACTGCTCCAAAAGTGAGCACCCAGAGACATGCTAATATAGTGCTACCGGTATTGATTGCTTTCGATGACGTAGAACATCCGGGAATGTGTGGTGGTCAACAGTCACGCGCGTACACGCGCGCGCCAATAGACGCACTTTTGAACACGCGTAAAAAATACTCACCAGCGTATTTTCATTCAAAGATGCCACACACGCGCGTTGCGATACATTCAAAATATTGAGCATGCAGTCGGCTTGTAAACACGAAAGTGCTTCTACTTGATCGCGATTTTTAGCCTGAAGAAAGACATTTTTATCTTTATCGATACAACAGCCATGACGCGACAACATAAAGCAAGGTTAAGCAACGGAGGTAAGTGCAACCAATTTGCTTTTCTTGCTCTGTTTGCCGGTTATTACTCGAGCCACGTGGGTCATGAAAACTGCCCACCAAAATGGTGGATGGAAGGGGTGACGTCACCGGAAAGCAATCAATTCCTTACATGGTCAAATTACTGAATGATTGCTCCTTTAATTGTTAAATGTTTTCCTGTGTAATTGTGTGAAGGTCATTCTTTGTTGTTTAAATACTTGAATAATTTGTATTAATATGTTTAATGTAAATTCAATGCAATTTTACCTTTGGCAACCAACTTGAATTTTAATAAACCATTAATAATAATAATAAAGAACAATTTCCCTCACTCGATCTCCCCATTTGCAATTTAGTTTCTGTCACCCCATAGACATGGTCATAATGGTTCATAAACTGAACCATGTACTCACGTTGATGTACATGTACTCACGTTGATGTACTCACTTTGATGTACATGTACTGGTGTGCTTGGTGGCATTTTCTTTGTCAAAGTGAAGTCAAGTACATGTAAACCATCATCAGTCACTAATGCTCAGATCAAACCGCTCATAAAGATCTTTAGTGGTCACTCCTTCTACCAGTGCTGTTGGATAATAACAAAATATGACATGAATGCATATTTGTTGACACTTCTGATACACTTTAATTCAGAAAAAAAAAAAAATTTAAAATAGTTGGGACTTAACTCTGATGAGCCCCGACATGTAGCCTTTTGACAAGGCCTCGTGAATTTGGGCGATTTGGTGACTTGAGTAGAGTCTACACACGCAGAGTGTCTCATTCACTTGGCCTTTTTCGAACTGCGATTCTTATGTTTTGTTTTATAATCGCTACTAAAGTTGGTAGAAAAATCAGCCAGTCACGCGCAGGTCACCCTGAGCTCCTACAAACAACTACAAGGGAGGTACGGTATAGCTTGTATGCTTTTGAATTCACTGCGTAAATTAAACGGCAATTAAATCAAATCAAATGGAAATTCGTTCTGTATAAAACAAGGATGTAATAAACAATTTGTAAAATTTTAACGCATTTACATGAAGCTCAATGGGGTAGTTTCAAAGTAAAGTGCCGTACCTACATTGATAATGAAGGAGTCAACAACGCTGCAGGCGATGTGATTGGTCGTATTGTCCTGTGGGAACTGTACGTGACTTGCATCACACACGCGCATACAAAACAGGTAGCTAGCGCTCATTGGCTCAGTTGACAGTTTGTTTTTGATCTGTTTTTAAAATGTTTACGTGAGTGGGGCGCGGGTAATGATGTTGTGACGTTGCACGTTTGGGTCAATTCCGGTGGAATCCCGCCGGGATACCGGTGCAATCCCGCCGGGATCCTGCCGGCTGAATTTACTGGGATTCCGGCTGAATTTACTGGGATCCCGGTAAATCCCGCCAAAATTTCCCGCAAGTTTTTCCTAGTGGGATCCCAGTTGGATTCTCGGCGGTATCCTGGCGGGAATCCCGGCTGAATTTTCTATGGGGTAGCCAATTTGAAAAAGGCTTTATGGCAAGAAAGGCATAACGTTCGCCCAGCCTTTATACATGTTATACATGTATACTACGCTCCAAATGCTCAATTATCCCACATTTTATCAAACAATATAACTCCAAAGCCATAAAGCCTTGCCAAAGAGATGAACCCCTGGTTTATAGGATTAATTTGCAAAATCTTAAATGAACCATGGAAAAGTCTTACATGGAATATACATTGTAAAAGTGATTCCAACTGTCAATTGTTTTGTTCCGATTTTTTCCCTTGTAGCTCGACTGCAATCGCAATTGCGGAAAAGGTATTGTTCTGATTTTTTGGCTGTTCCGACATGGTCGGAACAGCCTTTGTTTTTGTGCAGATTCTGTTTTTGTTATATTTTTATTCTGACCATTTTTGTTGTATTCTGCCACTTTTAGGGCAAGCTTCCACACTGACGATTGACTTCACATGCATACTTGACACGACTCGATCTCCAAGATATATTACAATGACGTCATTACCGGTATATGTCATCGGGTGTCAAATTACCAGCACTTAAAATTAACTATAAATTAAATGTTCAAAAATAAATCAAAACAATCAATCATTGACCTACGTACGGTACGATCTTGATTCCTTCACCATATAATAAAATGCTCATACATGTATGCCTTGACCTTGACCTCATTTCCTATTGGTCAAACAGATTTTGCCTTTTGAAAGCGGTAAGAGATATACCTGGATAGGGTTAATGGTGTTAAGGTTGAACTAGAATAAACACATATTAAATGGTATGAAACAAATATTACACTGCTTCTAATGAGAAAAAGGTATTTTGGTGTCGATCCCCCTTACGCGAGAAACCAAAAACATTTTGATGAATGGAGATATTTAGAGGGTATGTTTGTACATGATTCCTAACCCCTGAAAAGAACTTAAAGGCAGTATACATCATTGGTAAGCCCTTACAAACAGTGTCATATAGTGTCATCTTCCTGTATGAATAAAGATATGCATTAATAAAACCAACCTCAGTAAAATTTAGCTCCATACCTCGTCAAACTTTTGAGAAAACAGTGAAAAACCGTGTCGTTTTTCTTCCGAAATTGTGTGAAACAAAATGTCGAGGCGAGTTTTTGTACTAGCGCCCTCTTGCGATAAAATACATTACTGCAGGGATAAGCAGGCACTGTTTCATGTTTACGTTTCTTCTAATACAACAGCCGTTTGATATGTGCGCAAATCAAGTACTGGTAGTTGTAATCCGACACCATCTGTACGCGCGCGCTAGCTGGCCGGCAGCCGAGGTCAATTATATATACTGTATACAGTGTATATGGCATACATGCACAGTACTATACTAAACCGTATTCGTTGTACACGGTACGTGTTTTTTAGTAAATGTGTGTGTGTCATTACAAAAAAAGAGGAAAATGCAGGATTTTTCTTTTATTTTCCGTATAAATACCATACACCCGCGCCACTAATCCTTCATAATATGACATAACACCCCACTGAGAAAGTGTAAATATGGCGAGGAAACATGAATTTAGGGGTGAAAATGTAATGTTTTTCTTTGAATTTTTATGCCATATGTTCCATAGATTTAGTGCATGAAGTCAATTTTCAATGGGATATGAGGAAATCAGCTGATCAACTGAAAAGTTTTGTGAATTTTTTACAACTTTTGTGAAAACAAGGTGACGAGTTTGTTGAAAAACGCATGTTTTTGTGAATTTCAAACTTTCGGCCGGTTTTGTAGAATATTGGCAATTTTTGTAACATTTTCACAAAAGTGGTAAATTAATTTCACAAAACACTTACATGTACTTCTGCACCGCTGACAAAAAGACAAAGACCAAAGACATTCTTTATTTTTCTTAAATTGTGTTTATTTCAAATAAAGGCAGTATACATGATTGGTCAAATAGTGTAATCTCCCTGTGTGATTGAAAAACAACCTGAGTAAAAAATCAGCTCTTTACTTAGTCTAACTTTTGAGAAAAGTCAAAAACCGGGCCGTATTGTCCTAAAATATTGCGTGGTTATTATAAATCTGAGAATTTCACATCAATATAGGCCTATGTACATGTACACTTTCGCTCACTTCTTGAATAAACACGCAACATTTTGATACAACCACCCGATTTTTCCGAGCCGCATACGTTTCCCGTACGCGTATCATGGTCCCTTGCGATGATGTTACGCGTACGGGAAACGTATGCGGCTCGGAAAAACTCGGTGGTAATAGACAGTTTCGGCAAGCTCAAAATCCGCACGCGTATAGCTATCTGCCATGCATTATCTAACCTACATACAAAGTGACTTGCATTCATATTTTTGATAGAAGGTTCACAATGTCTACTAAGCTCCATATGGGACTAAACTTCAAGCTCGTGACAAAATCCCATTCCTGTGTAAAGTTTGTGCACTCCCAGTAGATTAGTGCACTGGAAATGTCGATTTAGTTTGTTTTGCGGAAAATAGGCCTAGTCACACCCGTCTATTGAGATAGGCATGATAGGTGCTTGTACATTTTTTAATATTAGTGGTTATTGATTGCAATCCAGATCATCAGTCCCAAGGAAACAACCAAACTTGAGATGAGAGAAAAATCGTGAGGGCCTAATCAGGATTTGAACCCGATACCTCTGACTCGCTAGACAGATGCTGTACTAGCTAAGCTATTAGGCACAGTTAATATTAATTCTGAGGGGGTATTACCATATAGTATTTCATATCAATAGTGATCGGGCAACATACCACACATGTATGTTGTGTTCAGTCCCAAGTAAAAGAACGTATGATGTCAATTGCCATATTGATTAGCCGAAAATATGAAACACCAATTAGTATTATACAGTCAACATGGTCAAACACTGATAATAAGAGCACTGTTAAATACAAAGTAGTCATGCCTCTAACAAGGAAACATTTAGGTCCCAAGTCTTTGTTTTCGTTTGTTTTTAAGACTGATAATACTTGATTACTCTTATAACAAAGTAATTTATCAGTGTTATCAGTGTTGGACTGTATTTGGCAACACACAAAGGGTGGCGCTTTCACTTGAGTAGATTTATGCACATATCAATTGCATCTGGACAATTGTACTGAATTATGTATAAATCTGCACCTATCTTGGCAGCCTGAAGGTGCTAAATCCGTCACTGGAAGGGGGAAGGGGGAGAGGTAGGCCTTCCAGAGGAAGGGGGCAAAAAGGCAGCCAGGGGAGGGCCAGAGAAGGCCTAGAGGCAGAAGAGCTGCTCTCCAACCTGTTAGATAAGGCCAACCAGTCATCGATTTACCAGATCAGCGACGGCAAAGACTAAGAGTATGCAAAACTTAGACTGGGTGAAATAACACAGTAAACTCTCGTCATAACACCCCTGATATAAAGCTCTTCTTGATATAAAGCGCCCTGTCATTATTCTCCGCATCGTGTATGCATTGGTTATAGCACTCTCTGGATATAAAGCTCAAATTATTCCGGTCCCTTGAAGAAAGCTATAATGAGAGTTTACTGTAACCCTAGAGCTCATTACCATGCACAGACACCCAGAATTTCCCATGTTATAACATACAGGGCTGGAAATTCACAGAGGCCACAGAGGCCATTGCCTCTGTTGCCCCTAGTCTTGGCCTTGGTGCCCTTTTGCAATTCTCCCACAGACTTTTTCATTTTCAAATGGAAGTGCCCTTTTTAAACTCCAGAAGACTCCTCCAAAAACACAAATGGCAGTGCCCTTTCAGTGACGAATTTCCAGCCCTGAACATATATATACCATATATATACTCTCCAACAAAAGAAACTGTGCATGGTAAAAATTGCTGTATTTTTTCAAGAAGGTAGAAAATAAACACCAAATTCACAGACAATATTCTCTGACATTGTTAGAAAAAGGTTATGCACTCAAAACCTGCTCATGGCATAGTGCAGGACTTAGGCATGCCTAGGTGTTGATTTCACAATAGGGGTCCTACTGGTTGTTATGTAACAGAATTCCATAAAGTTCAGGTCTCGTTAGCAAGCCGTATAAAAGGACTACCCAAATGCCAGAAGAGCATTTTGCAAGATTGTGTCCAGTACTCAAAACGTCATGCCGCGTCTGTCCTTAGCTGACCGTCATCAGGCCATTACACATGTTTGGGATGAGATGGAGCGCCGATTATGTCAATTTCCTCAGCAGCCAACAAACCTGCAACAGCTTGGTAGAGATCTCGTCTAGGTGTGGAATGACATCCCACAAGACTTTCATGCGCGTGTCATTGGCTCCATGAGGCGAAGATGCACAGCAAAGATTTTGTAAGCATATGTTCATGTACTGTTATTGTGTAAAGGAAAAGAGATTATACAGTCAAACACTGATAATTAGAGCACTGTTAATACAAAGTAATGCCTATAACAAGCAAAAGTTTAAGTCCAAAGTCTTTTGTTTTCAAGACTTATAATACAAGATTATTTCCAAGGACCTCGTATTATCAGTGTTCCATCGATATGAAGTTTGCAATTGATCACGTTCAAATGACATCACTTCCTACAAGATGTCATGGCATCAGGATTTTCAGCGTAATTTTTGGTGACGCGCTTCGGTTGCGCCGTGTTTCGAACAAATTTCGAGCAACACGCACGCATGTTTGGAACAATTTTCAGGGTGTGCGTGCGCGTTCTTGATGGCGTTTAATACGCAGTAGCATTTTTCCTACGAAGATGGCATCTGTGAACGTGATCAATTAGTGGCCAGTTTGCATTAGAAGAGTTATGTTGCATTATGAAAATTATATATTATGCTGTAAGAAAGATGCAGAAAAGTTGCGCAAACAAAATAGGCATCATACCGGAAATTGACATAGTACTCCATGTTGTTCAAGAACCGCTTGTCCATGGTGATAGACATCAGTGCTGAATTGGGAGCTTCTCCTGGTGTCAGGTAGTCTTCCCGGGGTTTTTCCAGTGGCTCATGCTCACACTGACCTAACCCAACAGACCCACCCAATGCCCATTCATGTTTTCCACACACATGGTGGAGTAGGCCCCTCCATTTCTCCTGAAAGGTACGGGAAAATTCACTTATTAACCCTCGTAGCAGGTGATCCTTGAGACTGTTTTGAACAGTCTGTTTGTATTACGTGTACGGTATACACATATAAGCTTGCCGTGGGTTAGCGCAGGCGCGGGCACACACCCCATAGGGGTGCAAAAACCATTTTCGTATCTGTATACAAATTGGAGGAACAAAAATCTGCATGATACATCTTGAATTCGGATTTTCAAGTAGTCCCATCGAGTTGTTACTGAACTTGTCTTTTGACCGTGCCTGGATGAAGAGCTTTTCTTCTTCATTCAAAAAATTTGTTTTTCGTTATAAATTTAGCTTTGCGGTGCTTTAGAAGCCATTCCTTTGTTGGGAGAGCAAAAATATTCACGTGCGTAACTATATGATGTACGCCAGCGCAGCACGCGCTAACCCAGAGATTGCCTGTGAACCCTTACATGTTACCCCTGGTTTCCCTCTACAATGCTAACCCTGGGGTTTTGGCTGTTAACCCCGAGATTGCCCTCCTTAATCCTGGTCACTGGCAGGGTTAACCAACCCCGGCGTAACGGACTTATTTTGTCTTAACCCGGGGCGAAAAAACAGTAGTGGCCCCCGGGCATCTCGGGGTTAAGGATTGCAAGTACCTTACATCCTGATTAAATTTGCCTTTGTAAGGGCCCGATTGCAGATTTTGTTTCTGCAGGGTGGCAAAGTGATGATGGGATGAAGAAGTGATGGGCATATTAGCAATGGTGCAAAGTGGATGTGGGGTAAATTCACTCATACATTCCTGTATTTTTTGGCGGCATTCACTAATGACTGATGTGTCTCTGACAAATTTTGCAATGTGTTCACTGACTTGGAATGAAATGCATAGCACATGCATTCTACTCTTTATAACAACCCTAAATACAGTTTGCCCTTTGAGTTACATACCTGGCAGATGTCTTTTTTTCTCGGAAGGGTTCCACTCCAGACACCCCTGAGCTGTAAGAGGACAATCTATTTGTAAATACTCAGCTCTGGCAAATGGTAAAAGAACGAGAGAGCTTGGCTGAAGCATATACCTCATATAATTTTCTCAAATATAGTTAGAGGTCCAAGTGCTCGATAAAAGCCTACGAAACACAAATATACATCAGACAGTTTTTTTTAGACAAAGACTGGACAGTTTTAAACCCTTTTTAGCTTGGCACGTGCTCATGCCCAATTCAGCGAATATGGAACATACCCACATACAAACTACATGTACATGCCCCCATAAGCAAAACTGGAATAAACATGATACAATACAGACAAGACAATACCTGTCAGTAGAGTGGGCCATTTCTCCTCCATGTTGTTGGCTCTCAAAGGCGATACACCTATCATGGGACTACAAAGAAAAAACCCATACATTTTTAATGAACTGTTGTCAGCTATGTGTTTCAATCACTGTAGCACAATCCCACTCAATTAATTTAAATTATGCATACACCAACCAAAAAGGTGCATAGTGCAATGTGAACATGTAGACTTGTTAGAAAATAACCAATGATTCTTAATCTGTTTTCCTTATGTCCGCCCCAAAACAACTTTGTGCACAGGCAATCAGGAGTGCAGGCCGTGGTTTAGGATGAAGTACATGTAGTTCAGGGCGAAGTGGTTTTGGGGACGGTTAACCCTTATTTGACAGTTTTCTTAAAAGTTAGACGAAGTACAGAGCTTATTTTTGCTTAGGTTGGTTTTTATCATGAATATCTAATAACGACACAGAGGGATAAAACTATTTGTAATGGTTTACCAATCATGTATACCGCCTTTAAGTGTTTACTGAGAAAAGGCATTATCTGATTTTCTTCAACTCATAGTCTTACCTGGGAGCTACACCGGATAGATGTGCAGGGGTGGATGTGGCAAATTTTAGTCCTGCAGATGAACTTGGTCCTGGAATGCTTGGTGAAGAACTCCTAAATGCACAGTAAAACATGTTAGCAAAAAGTTAAACCATGCAAGATTCCAACTTTGCCTTGTCCCATGTTTTTCAGAAAGACATCGATTTGGAGGTTAGAGCCACAGTCACAAACCAGTCACAATGTTATTTTTACAATATGACAGTTCCATTTTTCAACAGCCAAATTTAAATGCCTCAGACGTGTGGCTTAACTTCCTCCTTGCCAGGGCTAAATATGGAAGTTCAGCAACAAGATCAAAATGTATTTTATTTGCCGTTAATTTCATTACTTTATGCCTCGGGTAAGACAACAAAATACATGAAACAAAAGTACTGGTTTGTAATACTACATGCATATTTGTTTAACAAGACCTCCAACACTGTACCTTGTACCTGTACACACACTAAATCACTGCATCATGATATAGGGCGATATAACTGATAGATTAGAAGCATACAATGTCGCAAGGCAAACTCAAGATTCGGGTGCTTCATATTTTGGCGCATGAGGGCTATTCAAGGCTACTATTTCCGGTAGAAAATATAAATGTTCACCCATGATGCGGAAGACAGAGTTCCGCAGCCTTGGAAAGCCCCCTGCCAATGTGGAATTCGCAGGAAACAGGACAAATCGTACCGGGGACAACTTGCAGCGACCTTTGTCAGGAATTTACCGGGACATTTTGTCGGGACATTCAGACTTTTGGCAAGAGTTTTAGTGCCACTTTTGCCGGTACTAAATTCTTATCAACGCTCCAGTTGGCAAACGGTCGAGTTCATGACTCGACGGTATTTTTTTAGTTTATGCCACAACTCGAATTTAAGGAAAATAATTATTGGAATCGATAACTTGGACGATTTTAAAATACCTTTTCCATTGGCATTTCCGTCGCAAATGTTGCGATTCCATGAAAATTCTGTGTTTTTGTCACGCCCGCCTCCATACAAAAGTGTGTGAAACTGCTGCCGGCCGAGCAGTGTGTAAAGAAATAGGGCGTGCGCGTGATGATCTGTTTGGTTTATGGCCGGCCGCTTTGCGTGCAATCATATGCAATATTTTTTTCCGTGATTTTTCTCTAAAACTAAGCTTTTGCGACGGAAATGCAACTTATTCTAAAATTGTCAAAGCTATCGATTCCAATAGTTATTTTCCTTAAATTCGAGTTGTGGCATAAACTAACAAAATACCGACTCGACTGTGAAGTCGAGTTGGTACGACGGTCGAGTTGGCAGGCAAACAGTCCAGTTGACTGTAAACCTTTCAGCTCTTGCTTTATCATTTTTCATTGGGATGTGGTCTTTTCACCAGTAGAGCTGAGGGATGTCAGACAAGTCGATCGTTGAGACAACTCGACTTGAGACAAGTCGACCGTTGAGACAACTCGACCGTTGAGACATCTCGACCGTTGAGACATCTCGACCGTTGAGACATCTCGACCGTTGAGACAACTCGACTCGAGAAAAATCGACCGCTGAGACAACTCAGCGGACACACTTCAATTTTGAAATTAAAATAACATTTTATTTTCAAACAATAAAAACATGTCGACCAGAACGGCCGTGTCACTGAATGGGTAAGCACCATCACCTCTCCCCTTTGACTTGTCTCAACGGTCGACTTGTCTCAACGGTCGACTTGTCTCAACGGTCGACTTGTCTTTCTACTTATCGCACATACGGTCGAGTTGTCTCAACGGTCGAGTTGTCTCAACGGTCGACTTGTCTCGAGTCGAGTTGTCTCAACGGTCGACTTGTCTGACCCCTGAGCGCGAGCTGAGAAGCATTAAGAACATGAGTCATGAACACGCGCACGCCATCACAAAAACAGGACAAAACAAATCATGTGTCATTTTCTCACCGTGACACACTAATTCCCCCTAAAACTCACCCAAACCTTGTCAGGCATAACCCCTACGCAGGTCCTTGAGGGAAATAACCAGCCACGATGATTATTTTGCCAACAATTCTAGCAAAACAAACCGGTATGCTCACTCTACATGCTCTATGCTCACAGCCTAACCGTTGTCATGTTGTGAAGTCTATCTGCCTAGTCTGTGTACAAAGGAATACCAATGCGCATTGGTTACCAGACTTGACCTTATCGCTATTATCGGTCGTGTGAGGGCAGCATTCAACGAAATGTTTTTAAAAAACGGCTTTTTGTCTCATGAGACAAAAACTATTTCTTTTGCTCATTTCTCAAAGACTATAGCACTTCAGACCAAATCATTTCAGGGGAAGTTTTCTACGGTCATCATGTTTATATTGTGTAAGTTAGGCGTAAATCTGTGAACATTTCTGATTTTCGAATTACCAATGATGTATACTGCCTTTAAACAGCTAGAATCCCCCCGTCCACATTTTTTTAGTTTTTCTGTTTATCATGGAGGTGTATGAGTCTACAACACCATGACAACTTGTTTTTCAAAAAAAAAGCGACAGGCTTTTGCTTAAAACGTAAAGCAGTTCCGACCCTCTTCACCCGAATTCTGAAACGCTCGAGGTCACTTGGCTTGTTTATCAACAGGGTTTTGACGTCATCCTGAGAAACATACAAAACGGCCTGTGCAGTATTGAATGGAAAATACACGAAGTGAATGTTTATCATGCCTGTTTTGTCCTTGTAATTCAAAATACAAACGTAAAAAACACTTCATGTAATATGACAACACTCTACTATTACCTGTTTTGTGAAAAAACGGTGAAATTGTCGCTCACAATGAAGCTCTTTTGAAGTAAATACTGGTGCATTGCGACGGGTGGTTTTGTCACGGAACGAATGGCATTCACAGCGGTCTGTCTACAGCATTGGACGGTTCACTGCGGGGGAAGCTTCGACGTGTTTGGACATCGCCCGGTACAAGTTAGAATGAGCGACTCAATTTTCTCTCTCTTGGTAATAGAAAAGAAAACCTTTCTGCTCTTTTTTTTTCATAGTGTCTGGTAAAACATACAACTACGCAGCTACTGGGCATATCTCTGGCTTTTTGGACCAACAAAATTCTTCAAAAAACACCATCTAACAGAGACGGTTTTCCAAGTTTTTTGCGTGTAAACGTATGGAGCTAACAATCGTGTTGACTTCTCTTTCTCAGGATTGCGTCACGGGGTCACGCGCATATCATGAATACCTAATGAGCGTTTCAGAAATCGCGAAAATCTCATTTTCGAAAAGCGCACTTTTGCTTGCAATTTATCCACTTAAAACCGACAATTAAAAAATAATAAAAATCCACGTCGGCAAGAGGGATATATGTTTGGACTATCGAAAAAAACCTAAATGCTGGATTTTCGTCAAGGGGGATTCTTCCTCTTTAATTAATACCATAACGTTTAGGAAACTGAGTAAATATGCAAATTTAATAAATGGTTTTACAAAATAAAGGACGAATGGTGATAATTTATGGCTTTAGGCCGGGCCTAAAATGTGCATGTCACAAGTTGGTACCCTAATTTATGGAATCACCCACATCTGTGAAAACCTTGGCACAATTTTTCCCTTCTGGGTCATTCCGTGTGAAATCACCTAAAATATAAGAAAATTGGTCGGGGTCCGACTCAGATGCAGATTTGGACGAAACGTTTTCTAAAAATACATCAACCTACATGTATGTCATGAACATGTACAAAATTTTAGAGGCCAACTTCAACTCGTTGCTGAGATATGACCTCCAGAAAATGCCTACATTGTACCCTATACACTTTTTCCCAATCGTAGCCATGCCATTGAAGTTTTTTACATTTTTGGAGGCCTGTACCCGGTAGCTCAAAAATGTATGGGAATTTTTACCTGAAAATTGATATACACAGATTGACATCCAATCTGCATGATTCTGTTATCAAAAGTACGGTACCACGTTTCCTTTTCGAGATGTCGCTCCCCGAAAACTCTAATTTTTGATTATCGTGGTAACTTTATTTCATTTTTGGCTCCCCATGGTGCCCACATGGATGGTCGTATTGACTTCATATTTTATATGCACACACACTCTGACACTAGGCACATGGGTTTGCTTCATATCAAGGACAAAGCAATTCCTACATTGATAATGAAGGAGTCAACAACGCTGCAGGCGATGTGATTGGTCGTATTGTCCTGTGGGAACTGTACGTGACTTGCATCACGCACACACGCGCATACAAAACAGGTAGCTAGCGCCCGATAGGTCACTACCCAAGCGGTTGAAACTTACATATCTTAAAATACTGTATTCAATCTACCTTTGGTATAAAATTTGGTTTGGTATCTTTTTTCCTTCATGGTTTTTTGAATTTTTGTAAAAGGTCAATATTTTGCCCAATAACGCTAGTTATAAAATTTTGGATTATACATAGTATACAACATGTTACTATTAAAAGGAGAGCAGTCTAATATGTCATATTTAATACCTGTTCAATTCTACAGGTTGTCAGTTCGAATCCAGGTGATGGCAATGTGAGTGTGCCCTTGGGCAAGACACTTTGCTATGGACTATCTGGTTTCACCGGGAGCAAATGGATACCTACATGTACATGTATGAGAGTGCAAGTGTTCTGTGTTTGATTGTTCGGCTCTCATCATGAGAGTCCAACAGGCAACCAGGGCTGTATGCTCTCCAGTGAGCCCAGTGACCAGGGGTAATGTGGGCACCTTGCTTTTTTAGTAGATTTGTGTGCATACTATAATATGTTATTGGGACACGACAACTGAGTGGTGGGGTGCACTCTGTATGCGGGATGAACTCTGTATGCCTTCAAAAGTGGGCACGTGCACCCACAATAGACCGTGTAAGTTGACCTCGAGAACGAGCGGGACTCTGCGAGACTCGTTGACTTCCGGAGAGCTTACAGGTGTATATATAAATTATATCACGCGTGGGGACAGTTTCGTTACCATTTTGACACCACCTCAAAATTACTGATTCGGGGTCCACTATAAAAATCCTTAAAATCTCATTTTTTATCACCTGTGCGAAATGTTGATCTGAAATAAACTGGTAACCCTACACGTATTTCAGAAAATCCATACCGCCATGACACCGCGTCGCTGGTAGTCTGCAACATTTTGCCGCAGTGTAGTTGCTGCGAATTCAGTGCATTATGGCCGTTCTCAAAAGTACTCAATTTGGATTCATACGGTCTTTGCGATTTCCAGTGAAAAATCAAAGGAGGAGGTGAAAAATCACAGGAGATCGTCACAAAGTTAAAACCCCATCATGCCATTCCAGACAGGTCTCCGGAAGTGTGACCTGAAACGAGACTAACACAGTCTTTAGGGGGTGGGGATATTTTATGTGTGTCAGCACTAGAGGGCCGTCTTTTAAAAAAATGTTCTTTGTGTTTTTTTTTTAGAATGCACATGGCATACAGAGAGACCACCCTCCCCCGAATGACCGGTCTGATGAACAATATGCACACAAAGCTCATGACATAATCAAAGCATAATCAAAAACTCTCTCCTAGGATCTTGATGATCCTTATAGGTCATATCTCAGCAACGAGTTGGAGTTGGCCTCTAAAATTTTGTCCAAATCTGAGTCGGACCCCTGACAACCTCTAGGTGATTTCACACGGAATGACCCTTATAAGTACATGTATGTATGTATGTAACGTGGACATGGTGGTCAGACAAAAATGTCACAATTTTGTCTGTCTACGTTACATGTACATGTACATGTACGTATGACAGTATGAGGGGAAATATGTACACGTATTAAGCTTTTCAGAAATGTACACAAGTGTGCAGCACTTTCTTAAATTTTTTGGCAAAAGTTATCTCCTGAGAACAGTACAAGGGAATTTCTTTAAGTTTGAGATAAACTGAAGACATCTGAAAGGAATTATAGGCCCATTAGCGTGGAAAGACCCAATTATGTGTTTAGGGTAGTTTTTGAAAACCTGTGGTCACGCATGGCATCCACTCGTAAATGAGCAGTGCACCCCCTGGGATGATAACATAAGTATAAAACAGTATTTAGCAAAATTATGTTTTATTTTAGTTTTTGAACCACAACAATAAAAAAAATAAAAAAAATAAACTATCTGTGACCAACCAGACTTATGCTGCCTGGCACTTTTACTGAAGATGCGTACAAACTTAATTTTTAGTGTAAATATAGCGCCCTATTTTGGCACTTGTTGCATGTCTTGGGGGCGCCCTCACAGTTTAGTAATTACTACCACTACATGTAGTTGGGAGCGCCCTCTCTTGGTTTAGTAGTGAGAGAGAACTTAGAGAGACTTTGCATATAATTTGTTTATGAAAACATTTTACAAATTCCAGCCATTCCAACATAGCACTTTTCTTGGCCATGCATCTCTTACACACAGTCAACATTGACACTCCACTACTTCTGAGCTTCGTAGTGAGCACATTATATGGGTACATGCACTCCTTTAAGCAGTGCTTTGCGCGCCCCACCAGTTTGCCCGCTCCAACCACTGCTAAACTTCGCAACATATCCTGCGAAGCGCGTGGGCATGACGTTACCCAACACCGAGCCTGGATGAAACTTAATTGCCATGATTGGCCAGATTCTGTCACCTGACGTTAAGTCTAGCACATGACCTGCACATGACACAGTAAAGATGGCTACGCCCACGTACGTCAACACTGTGCACTATAAGCACGTTCACAAATAACGTTGCTTTGCCCACTGTCGCGAAGACTTCAGTACTAATACATTGTGTATTTCGTCCTGGTTGTTGTTTTACACAGTACATACTGTAGTGTACACATGTACGTACATTGTACATACGGTGAGTATTTGTTTTACGGACATCACTAATCCTTCAGAAGGTGGGAAATCAGATGGAAAAACATCAACTTCAGGTTTTAAAAAAGTCTCGATTTTGAAAAATAATAATCAGCATGGTCGGTCGCGCATCTGAGCACTTTCGTGACCTGAGGTCATTGTCTGCTTAGCAACGCGCGACTGAAGTAAAACAAACGGCGCTGGAGTGGTTGACTACGTTTTTCTTTACACTGCCTAACCTACATGTACGACATAGCATTTTTATCGCTATGTTTCGCACTTTTTAGTCAAGTTTGTTTTTTTACTTTCAAAATGCCTGGGCAGTGAGAAGCAGTGGGTATGTGTACAAGTTAATGACAGTTAACAAACCATCATTTAACAGGTTTGCTAAGGATACTAAACGTACATGTAGCCCCATTCTGTGGTCAAATACTACGCGGGCTCCGTACCGGTATGCTTGGCCACAGGGGCGTATACATATACAGACCTTTCGCGAGCAACTCCGACCACGATTGCTTTTAAAGTACAATAACAAATAAAAAAGCCATAACTCACACTATTGTTATCTTACCTCACCCTAAAAAGATGCATTAGGTACGTATCGTACGATGCCTACTTTCAGAGAAAATACAGCGGGAATTCCACCCAAGTTTCACCTTTTTCGAACTGCACACACTTCTCAACACATCAACGGCCCTTTATCTGCTTTTTCATGTACATGTACTTTACGGAAGCTTTGTACTTGGCGGAACTTCCGGGATTGTTAACATTAGGTATATCTACATGTATGTTGCCCGTTACATGTAGGTAATTGTTGGTGGTTGAAGTGTTTATTTAAATTGATATTTAAAGTGGTGCAATAAGTGGTGCATATATTTCCAGATTTACGTAATGTTGCACTTAATTTATTGGTGTTAAGATAAGTGAAACTATTTAAGATTATTCGATGTGTACATTTAAAAATCACCCACACCATACATGTATGTCTAAATCAAATGAATTATTATTTGCAATACAGTACTAAAGTGAAAATGCAGTTTTTGAGATATTACCCGGATTGCTTGGTCTGTGCATCAGCCGGCTCTTCTGCGTTTTAGTAACCTTGTCCAATTAAGTCTACGAGTTGTGGCGTCATTAGCGACCTCTCGCGATAAACTGTAGCCAGCGACTAGGCTGGTTACCTGAATATCTTGGTCTGAAATCCAGACTTACACGCGCAAGGCTAAATCATAGCCTTGTTCTTTCTGTACACGATGTGTTATGTGTTTCTTTATACCCAAAAATGACCACGCCCTTTTTAAGATGGCCACGCCCCTTTCTTCATCAGAAGAGCTGCTTTCGACACAGTTGTATCTACTAAATTCAACCGATATTAACTATTATATACCTCATTATATACCTCAGTCATCTGATTGGTTAAAAGTGGGGGCATTGAATCGGCTAGACCCGGCGCGTATATGCCCACCGGGCAATAGTCTTTGCCATGCCCCGGGCATAGTCATTTAGCGGGTTCCGGACGCGCGCATTACATGTGTTAGCATAGCTATAGCTGTGCACCAACTATGCAGCTGTGCGCTTCACGTAAACATTCATCAGGACGGTAATGGCGGAATCTCGACGTCATTTTGTCGTCTGTCGTAGATGATGAAGTCCTTAAGAAAGTAAGAGAAGTGGCCTACAGTGAAAACTGTGTCAGGTGAAATGTGCTACTAAAGTGCCAGGTGATTATGCTACAATGTTTGCTGTAAATATACAACTTTTCCGCCGTAGACCAGCTTCCGAAATCGAAACGCGAAGGACCACTGTCATGACTGTATGATGTCTCGTTACTTTTAACCAACCAGATGACAAAAATCTACACATTCAGTATATAAAACAAATATTGACTGCTGTTTATTCGGGTCATGGTTAAGATTATAGGCCCTCGGTGATCTCGAAGCCATGACTATGCCCCTCGGCTTCCGCCTCGGGGCATAGTCATGGCTTCGAGATCACCTTGGGCCTATAATCTTAACCATGCCCCTCATTGCAGTCAATATTTGTATAATATGACCCCGGGGAACAACTTGGGATGTGTCCCAAAATTGCTACCTGGGGAGAATAAGTACCCAAAAATGACCACGCCCTTTAGATGACCATGGCCTTCTTCAGAAGTGCTACATGTACTTCCGATACAACTGTACATGTATCTACTGAACTCGACTGATATAAACTTATTTGACCCCAAGGAACAACTTGAGATGTGTTCCAAATTCACTATCCATTAAAAAATACCCGGGAATGACCACACCCTTTTAAATGACCACACCCTTTTAAATGACCACACCCTATATTCTCAGAAGTGCTACTTCCGACTAAGCTAAACTACTGAACTCAAGCTAATTAGACCCCGGGGAATCAATGCATAGTTCCGACCTGTCAATCAACCGAACCCGCCGACCAATCACAACAGAGCTAGCAGATATCACCGACATAGGTCAAAGTGCACTACGCTCACAACAACATGATCACGCGATATGTTCTGCCGGCCCCATACAATTTGTACAGTGTTGTATGCGACGATCCGGGTGAATTTTTTATTTGAAGGCCGGTCGTTTCGTTGTTAAAAGGTACGAAACTACGTATGTCATGATATGATATCCCTGTATTACTGGCCCTTTACTCGGTGTGTTCTTAGATAACTGTCGACCCTGAAACATGAATACCTTTGAGTTTTCTTCAATGAATCTGTGCTTTCCGTTGAAAGTCCCATTGCTTTGTGCGTTGCGTGTCGCCATTTTGACGATAGCGTGTGAGCCATAGCAACAATATCCACGGGGGCGGGGCTAACTAGGCAAACTCGGAACTATGCATTGGGATGTGTATCAAAATCGTCATCTTGGAAGAAGTACCCGAAAATGACCACACCGTTTTAAAAATGACCATTCCCCTTATTTAAAGTGCTACTTCCGACATCGCTATATCTACTGAACTCGACTGATACAAGCTAATTTGACCCCGAGGAACAACTTCGAATTTGTGCTAAATTCGCTAGCCGGGAGAAGCACCCGAAAATGACCACACTCTGTTAAATGACGACACCCCTTTCATCATAGATGTACTACTGAACTCAACTGATATAAGCTAATGCGGGGAGAAATGCCCGAAATGACTTTCGTGGAGAGATATAACTTTTTGCTGTGACCAATATTCGACCCCTTATTTTGCGTTCACGTTTGAGGAATAATTGGATGTATGCCAAAATCGTTACCTGGGGACAAAGTACCCCAAAATGACCACGCCATTTTAAAAGTGGCCACGCCCCCTTTTTTCGTCAGAAGCACATTACTTACGACATAGTTGTATCTGAACGCAACTGATGTAAGCTCATTTTACCCTGAGGAACAACTTGGGATGTGTGCCATATTCGCTGTTAAGGGAGAAGTACCCGTAAATGGCCACGCCCTTTTAAATGACCACACCTCTTTTTCCATCAGAAGTGCTTATTCCGACATAGCTGCACTACTGAACTCAACTGATATAATCTTATTTGACCCCGAGAAGCAACTTGTGATTTTTGACTAATTCACTACGCGGGGAGAAATGCCCAGAAATTACCCCGCCCTTTTAAATGACCACACCCATTTTTTCATCAGAAGTGCTACTTCCGAAGTTGTATCTTCAGAACTGTTACAGCTAGGTATCTGGGTTGCTCAAAATGTTCAGAATGGCCATGATGTTCAAATATAGAAGAGTTTCAAATATGTACATGTATGTATATTTTGATATTATTGAGAAAAAATTGCCACAAATGTTGCCCATTAGCATAGATACTACCCCTTACTACTTGTACCTGTATAGGAATTGCCAAATATTTATTAACTTAAGTGTTCCAGGCTTAAATTGTACATATATGTGGGTCTGTCCACAGTAATGGGGTACATTTGAAAAGTAAGTCAATAATTCCTTTCAGATGTCTTTAGTTTATCTCAGAATTAAAGAAATGTCCTTGTTTTGTTCTCAGGAGATAACTTTTGCCCAAAAAGGTAAAAAAATTCTGCCACAACATACATTTTTGAAAAGCTTGTGTACAAATTTTCCTATTACGTAGGTAACGTGGACAGACCATTTTGTGACATTTTTTTCCGTCTTTGTTACACGCGTAATAGGAAAATTTGTGCACGGGGTTTTCAGAAATGTATGTTGTAGGACTATTTTTCTTACTCCTTGGTGAAAAAGTTATTTCCTCAGTTTAGCTTGATAATTGAAAGATAAAATTAAGACATTTGAAGTGAACACGGACCTAAGATCTTGAATGTTACAGAAATGTACCCCATTACTGTGGACAGACCCATGTCTATTTCTTGTTCTATTTTGAAATGGACGTTGAAATGGACGTTGTTATGACTATTTCGGTTGGGTGTAAATGACATTATAGCATATTTTTAAGGGGTGGGGTAGGCAATGCACCCTCTATCAGCAGTATTTAAAGGTACACACCGGCCTACTGTTTACATGATTTAGTGATGTAGCAGCATTGACAATACTTTTTTGATGGTCGTTGTGAAAAAAGATCATCAAAATATCCTGTAATTTACTGAAGAAGTGCCAAATTAACAAAAACGGTCAAAAGACGGGTATACGCTTTACTAGCCGTTGCAACTACGCGAGAGCTTCACGAGTTTGTCACAAACGATTCGCTCTTCTCCTACTCGGGATATCTCTGATTTTCTGCTCACGATTTTACTGGACACCCCGGACGACCGAATAGGAATTTCCTTTTTCTTTTGAGGAGTTATAAGCATCATGTTTTTCTTCACAAACGTACACCGGAGCAACCAACCCGGCCGTGTGTGCACTCAGACTATTTGCCGTGCTGCGCGGAGCAAATATCTAACACTCCACGGTAGCCTGCCGTAGCACGCGCTCGCTCCCATTCTCCGGACTCTCAAAACAAACATTTATGCTCGAATTTTCATACCTATGTTTAACTTTGTTTCATACCTGTATAAATAGTCTCTCTTTTGTCAATTACTTATAAATATTGGGGGGAAATCAGAGTTGAATTTGGTGCAGTTCTGCAGTAAGAAACTTTCATGCGGCTGGACACAAAACTAACTCGCAAGACCATGTGAATTTTAGGAACCAGAATCTGGTTCCGAAAAGTCACGTGACCTTGAATTTTTGAAAAATGCTAACAAACGGCCAAATTTGACGGCGTCTTTTTAAGATATATCTAATTTACTCTGGAAAGCGCTTCAGAATAATGTCTGGGTCGATTTCGAGCCCAAAATAGCCCAACAAAGCCGGTGTGTCCCTTTAACACGAATAACTAGATTTTAAAATAGTGTGCACCAAGCTAGAGTCAGTAGATTTTTTTATTTTGAATAATTTTCACCATTTAACCACACTTTGAAGAAGGTGAAGCACAAAGAGCAGTGAGAGCGACCTCACCCTAAAAAGAAACTATTATACCATCATACCATCATGCTACACAAAGTCAAGAGTAAATCTTGCTCTGCCATCAAATACTGGTATATTTCTCTCCAAAGCAAAGATCCCTGTTTGCCCTCTACACGATAGAGATGCAATTTCTATCAAAATAGTAATTTAAAACTCTTATACAACCCCTAAACATTATGACCATTCTGAACATTTTGAGCAACCCAGAAAATACAACTATGTCGGAAGTACATTTCTGATAAGAAGGGGGTGTGGTCAATTAAAAGAGTGTGGTCATTTTCGGGTAGTTCTCCCCAGATAGCGAATTCGTCACACATCCCACGTTGTTCCTCGGAGTTAAATTAGCTTATATCAGTTGAGTTCAGCAGTACATCTATGATGGAAGTAGCACTTCTGATAAGAAGGGGCGTGGTCATTTAACAAGGTGTGGTCATTTTTGGGTACTTCTCCCGGCTAGCGAATTTGGCACAAATCTCAAGTTGTTCCTCGGGGTCAAATTAGCTTGTATCAGTCGAGTTCAGTAGATACAGCGACATCGGAATTAGCACTTTAAATAAAGGGCGTAATCATTTTTAAAAGGGCGTGGTCATTTTCGGGTACTTCTCCCATGATGGCGATCTTGACACACATCCTAAGTTATTCTTTGGGGTCAAATTAGCTTATATCAGTTGAGTTTAGTAGTTTGTGGTCATTTCCAGGTACTTTTTCATGGATAGTGAATTTGGAACACATCCCAAGTTGTTCCTCTGGGTCAAATTAGCTTATCAGTCAAGTTCAGTAGATACATGTACAGTTATGTTGGAAGTAGCACTTAAGAAGGGGAATGGTCATTTAAAGGGCGTGGTCATTTTTGGGTACTTCTCCCCAGGTAGCGATTTTGGGACACATCCCAAGTTGTTCCCCGGGGTCATATTAGTTAATATCGGTTGAATTTAGTAGATACAACTGTGTCGAAAGCAGCTCTTCTGATGAAGAAGGGGCGTGGCCATCTTAAGAAGGGCGTGGTCATTTTCGGGTATTTCGCCCGGGATAGCTAATTTGGCACACATCCCACGTTGTTCCTTGGGGTCAAATTAGCCTAGATCAGTTGAGAAATCCTCTCCTAAATGAAGTGCACACAAAACTGTCACAGGTTCTATCTCTTACCAATCTTCCCAAGGAGCATTTGCCCAGTGTCTTTCAGCTCATTGTACTCATGCATCTTCTCAATATGGGTCTGAAGTTCGTCTTCACTGTAGCCTCTGATCAAAGTAAAAATTTCATTTAAAGACAGATTAATTGATTGTAATTTGTTTTAAAACAGGAACAGCAGCATTACATTTAATGTTAAACTGCCTTTTAGAAATGTCAGCCACATACATGTAGATGCAGATTATACTTCTGAAAACCTACAAAATGTGTATTGTCTGCAGACTTTTAGCCAAAAAACAGTTGGGCCTGTGCATTTTTTGAATAATTGACTATTTGGATTTTTGCATGATACAATAATGTTGGCTCCGCCATGTACAAACCATAAGTCCCATGTTGTAACTAAATGTACACTGCACTGTGGTTGGACACAAAATGTTACATCAAACTTCAAAGAAAGCGGCTGTTTCAGCAACGAAAAGGACTGTGTCATTCCATAAAAACATCCTGTAATTCACCCACATGATTTATTCTAAAACACTACCGAGCTGGATGTTGTTTTTGGTTTGGTCTGGGCCAGTTTGCACATACATGTATAAAAAAGGACATAACGAATATTCGATTTGTTTGACACACCGTTACCATTTTACACGAAAAAAATATGACAACACGTGGCATATTTCAGTGTTCAGCTCAGCTTAGACACGCTCTGATAGCGCTCCGCACTATTACTAAAAATAGAACTTCAAATATGCGGGACGAGTACCATTTATTGTCGGTTTTGTAGTTGTTTTTTATAAAGCAAATGGGTCATTCCAAATCACCCAATGGGTTAAACCCGACCCTCTCAGATTTTGGTGAAACTTGGTATACTTGTTGATTGGGATCCCACAACACCAAATATTAAAATTTAGATCAATCGGACCAGTGGTTCCGGAGATACGGCCCCTGTGGGTCGCAGCTCACTGGTGGTTAAATCGGCACCTACATGTATAGTCCAGTCAAATTAGGGTTACACCCACCACATAATTTTTTTAAGTGCTATGCATTTCAGTAAAGTCTCCTGAACATCATACTAATAGGAAAATTCTACTTTTCAATGTAACTTTATATTTAGGTGCCCAATCAAAGCACATAAAGCACATAAAGTGTCTAAACCTGTGTTTGCATGATCTAAAGATCTAAAGATCCTAGAACATTCTTTCGTAATGAGCAAGGGGATATTCCCTGGTGTCTCTAGTCATTTCTAATTCGAATTCTTCATGGGTGTTGTACGTGCACGCATACGACCGGATACTTAAGCGCACATTTTGCTTTCGAGCGTGCAATTTCTATGTGCGTGTGCGTGTTTCAATACGCGCTGACCAGGGCGCGGACGCCGACGCACGGCACGGCCACGCGACTCTACTGCACACGTGCATGGCACGTGTGGCATGTTGCTAGGCAATTTCTAAAATGGGCGGAGCTTACTGGATCGGTCTATTGGTCAGCTAAACAGCTCAACTATTTAATTTTACATACTCATTAATGATTGAAGTAATTTCCATTTCCAGCTGCTTTGCAGTTTGCTGTAGGAATTCATTTTCTTTTGACAAACTCTCTGCTGTTTCTGCTGGCTTTGACTCTTGCTGGTTTCTCATCTACAGAAAAGAGAAAAGGTAAAATAATTGACAATTTTTAAAATTAGCACTAACAGATGCCGAGCCATTGCATTACGTCACAATTAAGTCTTTTCATTTGCAAATTTTATCACAAAAAAGAACAGAGACCTCGTTTTCGATTACAATTTGAAATTCCTCAGTAATAATAATAATGTAATGGTGGACACTTGTATAGCGCACATGTCTACCCTAGGGTACTCCTGGCGCTGTTGCCATTAACATCATCGCTGCCATCAGGAAATCACCAGAACCATTTCGCTTCAACTAGGTGGCATGTGTGAAAGTTCCACTTTTAAATTCCACTTTTAAATTTAAAGGTACAATGCCCAGAATCCCCAAAATTGTTATTTAAAATTATTTGTTTAATTTGTAATATGGCAATTATTATTAAATAAATTTGACAATTTACAAATACATGTATAACCAGAAATATAGGAAACCGATGTATAACTGCTCGCGGCCTGCACAATTCAGCACAAATACTACTCAAAGCAATGAAAGGAGCAAACAAAAAAATGTTCTCATTGATCCAATAGTACAGTGTTTTTAAAGTTAGTCAGGGAATGTCGCTGAGAAGTGGGAACAAAATCCTTACCAAATAAGTTCTTCACCAATTCAATTCTCCTAGGAAACGTGACAGTTTCTAAAAGTTTTACCTTAAAAATGCAGTACAAACAACAGCCGTTGACAAATTAAAAGCGCCTGTTTGTTTTTAATGGCGGGCACCTAAGCAGACAACTGTTTTGTTTCATCTGGCGCAAATGCGCTGTGATTTGATCCTGAGCACAATTCTCTGGTACTGGGATGGTTAAAATAGTTCTATTGTTAGATCATTTGATGAATGAAATAAATGAATGAATGAAATGAATGAATGAATGAAATAAATGAATGAATGAAATGAATGAATGAATGAAATAAATGAATGAATGAATGAATGATTAAGAAAACCTGATCGTCCCTGACATCGCTGCTGGTTGAACAGACATATATAAACATAAATACGCCGAAATGGCAGTTTGTTAATTCTTGTACATATCGTACATTCCTTTTACCACTGAGCATTATATAATTTCATTCACACATAAACCACAGAGGGACATTTTCCGTACATACAATAATTTGCCTGTTACAACTTCGCAAATGACGGACAGCCGTTATCGCTATGAGAGTGTATTGGCAAACCATTTTAAATATAGAATACACTGTACGCAAACATTCAGATTTACATCAGTAACATGTGTAAATTAAATAGACCAGGCTGAAAATGAGCTAGAGCTATATATGCACCTGGAGAGTTATAGTTAATCTCAAGTGGTTTTTCTGGACCGGTTTTTCATGGGGGAACGTGAATATTTTGAGTAAAAATATTAAATCTTGAACAGGGGTGGGACGGGGCAGGGGATCGATCGTGCATGGACAGGAGAGTCTATCCAGGGCGGAGGATTAGGGCCCCATGCTTGGCCCTCTTCCAAGATGCCAACATGATTCTTAGCACTAGCTCTGGGGGCATCTGTTAATTGCTCAAGGAATTTTGATATTGCCATTGGACAAAAACTCCCATGGGTCCTAATTAGCATATTTCAAAGATGGCTGCTATCAGAATGCCAAGTTTTAATGGTAGCCACCTAATCAGCCGATTTTAAGGAATCTGGTGTTGCTATAACATGTACTGTGGTTTTCCGTGGTTCTGGATCCAATTCTGAGGTTTTTAAAATGAGGTCATGCAGGGTCGATCACGTGATCAAGCTGAAGATCAGGGTCATTTCCAAGATGGCCGTCATTGAAATGAACAGGTATCAGGTGTAGGCATTAATTGTCAGATGTACAAAATGTAGGTACCTAATCAGCCGATTTTATAGATCATGGTGCTGATATGATATACATGTACCATGGTTATATATTTCCATGGTGCTTTAATTAAACCAATTCTGAGGTTTTCAAAATAGCAAGAGGTCAGGATCACGTGATTAGGCTGAGGATTAGGCTGAGGATCAGGGTCATTTCCAAGATGGCCGCCATTGAATTAACTAGGTGCTATAGTTGTAGGCAGTGTCAGGTGTACGCGTACCTACCGGTAATCGGCCGATTTTAAAGATCTGGTGCTGATATGATCGACACATTACCATGGTGCTTAAAGGGACACACCGGCTTACTGTTTACATAATGTAGCAATATAGACAATTTTTCGATGGTGGTTGTGAAAAAAATATGTCACGTAATTAACTTGAAATGTTTAAGATAAAAAAAGAGACAAATGTTGGGCTATACGCTTTACCAGCCGTCGCGATGTATTATGTAGTACCGGGCCGAAGTATGTGTTTGTAAATAAAGGTGGCGTTCGACACGTGTTTAACCTTGATTCCTTGTTTTCCATGACTCATCACACCTTGCATGAGCCCCAATGTCAGCGCTGACTCGAAGAAGCAACTCGAACACAACGTTTTGGTGTCTTTAGCGCCCTCAATAGGCCTATGCTGTTTTTTTCCTTCGGATATTATTTATCGCCGCAAATGCGAAGTGAAGACACAAAAATCTCAGATATTCTCCCGTCCATATCAACACCCATGCCAGAAACCCTTCTTATGAAATCTGTTGGCAGATTTGTGTACAAATTGGAAAATACGGTGTGACGTACATAGTTTTCGTAGGACATTATTTTCCAACAAGAAGAGAAACCAACTGCGATTGACAAAAGCAACTCGCACTTCGTGCTGGTTTCTATGGCTGGAAAAACAACTAACTCACAAGACCATGTGACTTTTCGGAACCAGATTCTGGTTCCAAAAAGTCACGTCACCTTGAATTTTTGAAAAATGCTCAAAAACAGCCAAATTTGACGGCGTCTTTTCAGGATATATCTTATTTACTCTTGAAAGCGCTTCGGAATAATGTATAGGTCGATTTTGAGCCCAAAATAGCCCAACAAAGCCGGTGTGTCCCTTTAATCCAAATCCTAGAGTCATATGTACATGTACCTTATATTGGAATAAATGCTAGAGTTCCGCCTTCGCGCTATATGGCGCTCGCCAAATACAACATAGGGTTACACACAGAGCGGATAACGGAGCACGTGTGAGCGTGGTTTGCCAACCAGCATACATGTACATGTAGTTCCAGGTCAGTGAGTTTGACCTTTTGACCCATGTGAATGCGCCCTATACAGCCTTTCAACCGGTACCCATGCATGTCAGTGACCGGAGCTATGTTCCACATACGCAAACGTTGGCAATTAGGCATAAATAACAAATGTTATGTTAGCGTAACGGGCCCCCAAAAATAGGGTAGGTAGGTAGGGATTTATGTATTTATTTTATTTGTTTTCCTCCCAGCAACGAAAATGACATGTTTTATAATTGTTTAAGCCGGTAGTAATACACGGTAACAAAAGAAAACAAGGCTACACACAACAAATAGTATACTTTTAAACTCTTGATATTTATTTTATTTGTATGTCCTTCTTTAAACCGGGCGCCATGTTGATGCGACTGTGTAAAACACGGGGCCAGGTCGCTGGGGTCACAAAATAGTTTACAATTTTTAGAGTGTATATAAAACAGTTTTTATTGTGTAAAATGCTGAAAAAATAATTAAAATAAGTTATATTGTAACAAACTATTTTTTAAACACAAAATAAATAACCAAATATTTTAAATAATGTATGTAGCTGTCCGCGCCGTGCAACAGTCTAGGACGAGGCTCCTATATATTTCATGTAGAGCTCCTTCGGTTCAGCGAGCGTGAGGCTGCTCTCTGAGTGGGAGTCGGGGACGCGACTACACATGTACAATGTATACTTGGTGCATCTATCTCCGTATCGATATCACACCTGTACATGTATGTATGTACATTGTTGTAGAGCCTGCGCAATCTTCTGCTGCATGTTCGATCGTTGGTGCAACAATGTGCACTCCAAAGTTCCACGCGCGCCAGCGTCAGACAAGTCAATACAACAATGAGAAACGGTCAGAAATGGTTTCAAACGTATTTATAACTCATTTATATAGATTTTAATCATTAAATTTCTTCCCTTGAAAAAAATAAAAATATCTAGGGTCGGCTGTATTTTTAGGGTCGGTCGGGTTACGCCAACATAACAATTTTTTTGTTATGCCTTAACGTTGGCCAACAACTGTGCCCGACTTTTCATAGATGATTGCACAAAAGTACAATGTGGCGAGCGTTAATTGCCAGCATTTGCGTAAGTGGAACGCAGCCCGGGTTTTCCTATTCAATTTATGTGACAACAGAACTATTTTTGCAATCCCATGGCCGGAGAACTGCACACAGGATCGAATCACAGAGCTGCTCTCATTTTACCGGTATGGGCCAGATGAAACACACAACAGCCGTCTGACCAAGCAGTACGCTTTTTAAAACAAATGGCCTCTTTGCCAATGGCTGTTGTCTGTACTGCATTATGATTTTGCCGACAAAATATGAGTTACATCATATGGGAGGCCAAAAAGTGGGGGAAAATTTATATCTTCCCACACAAATGTAGGCGTCCATATGCGCAAAATCTCAAAATTTAGGGGGCCGTATCTCCCAAACCACTGGTGCGATTGAACTAAAAAACTCAGATTTGGCCGTGCATTATGCTAGGTAGGTAAACCACCCCCCCCCCCCCCCTCCCCCCCGAAGCCTGCTTACCTGTCCATAGTTGACTGAACAATTGCATTCCCTTCGCGAGAATGGAATCACCCAAATAAACACTAAAAACACCCCCTCAAGCCCAGTGGTCTAGCCCCATGACCCCACCTTACAGGGGGACATCACGCCCGTCGAAGCCCAGGAAGAAGGTAGTTTGAGCCTTCCCCGGCACCGCTTTGCAGATTGCGAAAAAGAGACTCCGCGGCGGGAGGCCCAGATGCCACGTTACTGGTGGAATGCGCTAGGATCAAATGATTTGAAACGTCCGTCGCGTGGAAGTCAGAGAACCCGGTGCATATCTATCTGGTCGGCAACCACTTAGGCGCCGGATGATGGGGGAATGCGTGAGCCAAAACAGAAGGTCGGTCGGGCCCCGGACAGCAGCGACAGACTGGGACTCTGACCGGGCACCAAGGTGATCCCCCGCTCCAGAGGAATAGGCTTTAATTCTAGGAGGAAGATCGCCAAGTGCGAGAAGGATGTAGACCCGTTCCAGACAACAACGACTTGGTCGGAGAACAGGGAGGCCTAGCCTTCGGAAAAGTTGAGGTCAACACCAACAGGGCGTGGCCCTCGAGAGAATGTTTCCCAAGATGAGAGTACAGGCTTGGCGGTCTCAAATAGACATTCCTTCCAAGAGGCGGCGGCGTGAACCATCACCGTAGATGGTCGAGCCTACCTCAAATCCGCCAGAGTTACGGGCCGGAAGATCCATTGTGGATGACTTAAGGCCCAGGACAAGGCGTTCAGTGAGGAATCCCGCAACCAGAGCTACGGATGCTCTAGTGGGGGAGCAACCTCTTCCGTCACACCACCGATAATAGAGACCCAGGCGTTTGTAAACGGCAAGGGAGACACTTTTCCCCGGGTGGCGAGGGTGACGAAGGCCCCTCAAGAAGGCCCTTCTTCCGGCAACGTCGTCGGGAAGTGGCCGTACAGTCAGGTTCATACTCTCTATAGGCAGGATAGGAAGCAGTCCCCCTAAGCGCTTCAAATGAACTGTGCGGATCTGGAACCATGGAGGGAGTTGACCTTCGGCCTGAGAGAGTGATGACTGCGTATGCTCCCGGGTCAGGGACCCTGGAGCAATACCCTGGGGCTGGCGACTGATCGCGGAGGCAAGAAGGTCGATCTCAGGGAGGAAGATCCTCGTGGGATCGCCGGGGCAATATGCAGGTTTGGGATCCATTCTGCATACGACGCCTTGCCTCAAGAGAGGTCGTCCGTGGGCAGATTAACCGTTGTCGGTATATGGACCGCGGACAGAGTGGTGGACCTGTCTTTGCACCAGGCGTCTTGGAAGGTGTTCCTAGACACAGGGACGGGGAAGCGAGTCCCACCCTGCTGACTGTAACATCACCACAAGGGAAAGATCGAACAAGGATGTTGCCTACAGCCACCGTTGCTTCGAACTTCAGAAGCAATGGCCGCCCGACCGCCCGTAGTTCGAGGAGGTTGGAGTGTGAGCAAGCTTTCTCCTGGGACCAGGTCCCGGAAACTCGTGCGCCTAACAGGCGGCCTTCCCAGTCTCACTAGACGCGTCCGTTGAGATCGTGAGATCGAATGGATGCGTGCGGGGATGAAAGTCCCCATGTCAGGTTGGATGGGAGTTCCACGAGGCGAGCTCGTCCCTATCAGGACCATCGTTGGAGCTGATTGGGAGTCTGGGTGTCTGCTGTAAAGCTTCAACCGGAGTCATCCCTGTAAAAGCGGGCATATGGCGCGAGAATCGTAGTACTTGCCATAAGATCCAGCAGGCAGAGCCAGGGGCGGGCAGGGCCGTCTTGCGCCGCCGATAAGCGGTGAGCATTGGCCCTGAGGGAACGTACCCGTCCCGCCGATGGGGTCCCAATTTTAACTGATTGGTCGGGCACCCAGGCACACCAGGTCTTGGCAGGGAGCCAAGAGGAATTCTTGGGATAGACCAGAGATCCCAGCTGAGGTATGCTCCGGCCACCCTGGTGATCACCGTGAAAACCGGGCAGATACGGAAAGGCCAAAGGGGGACGCACGTCTAGACGAACGACAGACCCAAGCCTGAGTCACCACTGGTCGTAGGTCGTAAAAGGGACGTACAAGTAAGCATCCCTGGTCAAGGAGCGGGCACTGAAGAGCGCTGGTCAATGTCCCCATACTGAATCCCAGTCCCGGGAAACGTATTCAGTGGTTGACATACGGTGTGGGTTGCTCTTCTGTTCCCCTCTGGAGGGAGCCGCGATGACTTTGGGGACAAACAAAGTCATTGGGGAAGTCGCCGAGAGCTCGAGGCGATACCCGGCCCCCGGTTGCTGACCACCATAACCCACGGGCCCGGGAGAATGGGGGCCCCTCCCGGGCGTAAAGGCCTAGGCGACCGCCCACCAGGAGTGGAAAAACGGAGGTCCATGGACCAACCATTACGGCCGCCGCACCCTCAGGAACAGCCCTGCTTCGCCTTCTGCGGTCTCTTGACCTAGGAAGGTGGCAGACGGGCGGTCCTGCCCATAGCCGTGTCTTAGCTACAGGTTTGGGGCTGATCGGCTTGGGGTTGGCAGCAGCACCGCTCTGCTACGCCGCTTGGATGGACTTGGAGCACCCACCGAACGGTGCAGACGCTCTTATCATCCTAGTCCGCTGGGCAGGGTCGTTTAAACTACCAACCGTCTATCCTGGCCTTATCTCGCTTACGGCCTTATCCGCCAGTCCGAGAACCGCGACGCAAAATGAGTCTCCAAAGAGAATGTTTCCTGTCATGGGTTGACCCTAGTCGTGAGGTCAGAAAAAAGACTGAGCGGAGGGGCGTGCCGGCGTTATTCCGTCTGACGGGAATGCGCTAGAGAAAGGCCTTGGATGCCCCCGACTGGCAGGCCGTAAAGGTCGCCAGGAACGACTGACGAGGCCACGTGACTCAAGGACTGCCTGCGATCTTGGACGACCAGCATATCGGCGTCCATGGGAGGCGTCCGTAGGAAAGAGACAAAGTCCTCCTGAGGAGGTCTTCGTTGGAAAGGAGGCGGCATTCTGCGGGGCATAAGAATGCCCCACAACAGCCTAAGGTCCCTGTAAATGAGCAAGCCGGCCCCCGTGGGGCGAGGTTGAGGGGAACTCAGAAAGAGAATCCCCGTTTCCGTCGGAATCTCCGTCTCGCAGAACAAGCCCAGTCTGATGGCCACCTTGCGGAGTACCGAGGTTGGAATGCTCTCCGTTTCCTCAGCCGTACGAGCGGTCAGGACAGATTGACTCAGGGACAACTGGTCCCGGAGTCTGGGAGCGATGAGCGGTCGCGCCCAAACAGGTTCCTTCGCTGGGTGTCCGAATCTTCGGCCCACGTACAAACAATTAAGGGGCCCCTCGCTAGAGGAGCCCCTGGGAGCCTGAAAAGTCTGCCACCCTGGCATCGACCCGAGTATGTAGCAACCTCGGATGGTACACGGGTTCCAGAGGTGGGGGAGCCCCTGGCGAGTTCGAGCGGGACAGGTCAAGTGTCCGCCTGTACGTCATGGCAGAAGGACCGGGTTTCCGTAAACCATTGCGGACCCAAGTTGGGCGGACCGGAAACCCTCGGGTCCCAGGTCCGATGCCGTCGCCCTGGAGCTCATGTAGGTCTCTGCAGGCCTCCATCTTCCGTCCGCCGATCCGGGCGAAGAAGGGAACAAGCTCCGATATTAGGGGCACCACCTTGTTAGCCAGCGGCTGACCGGCCGGCGGAGCCAGCCGGGAGCCCTACAGTGCCGTGTACATTCACTGGGGAACACGGCACATGGCTAATCGAGTATGCGGGGGAGGGCCCGGCGAGTGGTCCATCCGCTCGCGGGGAGGGACCCGCATGTGTAACCGCAGAAAGGATCTATCACCACGGGTAGTTAACAATGGGAATTGGGCACAAACCACCGTTAACAACAATGGTCAGCATCCAATCTCCACCGTGAGTCGCTCATAGTGTATGCGGCTTGCGCTAGACCACAGAGTAATTCGTTCGATGGTTGAACTGCGCAACGGTAAGCCCAGAGCAGCACAGGAGCACTGGGCTAACGGAGCACGGCCCGAGAGCACGAAGACAGGGTAAGGGATAATTTCCTTAATGCGCTTTTTTTTGCATGTTCCCGCACTTTTGTTGAGTGTGGCAGATTTTATTTTCCGCTTTTTTCTACGCACGCATGGTCGTCGTCCATCTTGTTTTTACCAAGCAAGAAAACAGCGCCCTCCATTGACAGTAAATACATTTAGACTTGTCCAAGTCTTAGATTGGTTCCCGATCCCTATAGATTGGTTCGCTTATTGCGAAAATTCTGCCCGTCACGTGGTTATTATTATTTTTTATTTTTTAGTAAGTGCGCAGATTTTGCATTGACATTTGTAACTTGGCCGTGCGTGTCGAACATATCCAATTATGTAAATAAAGTACATTGCCTAAAGCAAAGGGCTTGGCCAATTTTTAAATATAAAAAATACAATGCGCACGCGCAAAGACGACCAATTACAGATCAAGATGAAGCGCCCTTTACCTGTCCTTATATTATCCTGTGTGGAATATGTGGACGGGAACCAGTCTAGTCCAAGTCTATGACACTTCTGTCTGCACCAAGACACTTCTGTGCGTGCGTGATTGCATGTAAACTGGGCGCGCGTGCAGACCGCGACTGCAACGAGTCGCGATTGAGACTTGTGCAAGTCTAGTTACCAAGATGAAACGTCCGTGTAGTGTGCACGGTGTGGCGTGTGCGCGCGTGTTTTTGCATGAACTGGCCGCCCGGCCGGCCCACTGCGCCTAGAGCTAGAGTTGACCGGCCGCTCTCGCTGCGCTGGCAGATTTGCTGGCACGGCCCGCCTGGCCTGCAGTCCTTGCCCCGTCCATCGATAGAGCAAGGAAAGGTCCATCCAAGGCACGGCCGTGCCGTGCAGTGATATTTTTAAAAGTGGAACGGATACTGGCCGTGTCCGTTAGCGATGTCGATCCTGCAGATCGTGCAGTTCCCGGGCCGGGAAGCGGAGGCCTGCTATGAAAAAAGTTTTACCAGACCACCAGACTGTCACAGTGGATTTGGGTTGTAAGATTGCAGCTTATTGACTCCCAGAAGGTTAAAATGTTATGAAAAATCATCATACAAAAATGCACTAACTGCGGATAAATGTTTACAAATATTGTTAAAAACATTTTGTCGGCCTCCATAAAGTTTTTGCATTAAATTTATAAATGCTTTACTGCCCATTTTAAAATAAAATTTTTAGTAAAAATATTTAAATGTGCACAAAAACGTGCATCCGTGTGAGTTTGTAACAAAGGAGCCTTTTTTAAGACCCAAGAATTGCTAAAAAATTCACCACACATTTTCAAACTTGTACTGGGGAGAACCTTATGACTATCAAACTTTCCTAGTTTATTCACTCAAATGTGTTTATTGCAAACACTAAAGGTCGACCGTGTGTAAAATCAACAACCATAATTGAAATTTGACCCGGGCCACTTGAAACGCCAACGGGCCAGTCAAAACTTAAGCCAACTGGTCCTGGTGGCCAGTTGGGAAAAAAGTTAAGGGCGAACGCTGCCATTTGCCGTGTTACACTGCGCTAAGCTAGCTGGGAACCCGTTACCAATCGCAAGTACTAGACTGGTTTCCGCTCCACAGATTCCACATACTATGAATGATTCTCATATCCAATCTTTGTATATGGAATAGGTGGAGCGGAATCCAGTCTAAATCGCCAGCCTAACGGAACAGCACCACCAACAACACAAGTAGTCAGGTGCATCATGTGCGCCGTTAGCAATTTGCGCAAATAAAGCCAGGGTACCGGGCTGCTTTGCGCCAAAAATTGTCAAAGTCAAAACCGTTCCAATTTTTGTATGCAGACGCAGATATGTGACGGTGTGTTCATAACTGTTCAACACCCTGCAATCCGCTCCCGATAAATTAGTTTACAAAATTTGTGGTTTTTCAACGATATCTTTGGAAATATGCAGCCTATAGAAGCATGGGAATTTAAGATTCGTAATGAGAAAAATATGACGTATGTGGGTCTTTCTATAAATTAGGGGTCCAAAAGTGTGACATTTGGTGTCCCCCGTTACACCTGATATGTGTTATTTCTCGTACAAAAATCATTAAAATGGCTTTTAAACCATTTTGTATGAATTGTACTTTATGTACTCACTCTTTGAGATGGAAAGTATTTAAAGAATGTGTCCTGAATTTACAAAAACAAGATGTAAAATGTAACGGGGGACACCAACATTGGACCCCTAATTTATAGAAAGACCCAGGTATATAAAAATCGCATGACCCATGAGGTAAGCCCTGGGGAATTATGGGTAAACAAATTTGATCTGGTCACACTCCTTTAAATTTTGCATTAGTTTTTGGAACACTTAAAGTAGACTGATAGTCAAGTGTATGGGCTCTTTGGTACAACAACCAGTATTGTAGTACTCGGGTCACAATTTTCGTGACTCGGACTCGACTCAAGTCACATTGGAAAATGACTCGGACTCGACCATGGTGACTCGTGACTCACGAGTCACATATTTGAAAAAAAGACAAACAGATATATATTTACCCGCTTAATGCAGGATTCTTGGGAAATAAACAGTCCAATGCGTGAATATGTACAATGCCTTACCAGGCCGGCAAGGAGTGCATGAGTACGTCATCATTTCACATATTGTGTGAACGAAATATAGCAGATTAAGTTTCATTAATTTGGCGAACAAGTGACTCGTGACTCGGACTCGGACTCGAGGAAAGTGACTCGTGATTCGGACTCGAGGAAAGTGACTCGTGATTCGGACTCGAGGCTATATATACACCTGGGACAAGAAGTGTCAATACCAGAAGTTACACCACTGATTGTAAAAATGACCATATACATGTAATGACTCGAGACTCGGACTCGATATTGGTGACTCGACTACAACGCTGACAACAACTGACAGAAATGTCTTGAATGCAGGGATAGAACTTTACCGGTGATTTGAAATCATCATGTCGAAATCTTTTTCTTGGCTGCCCAGAAACATATCTGCAAAGAAAAAGAAAACAAACACTTTCAATGTCCAAGTTTTTAAGAAAAGATTTCCAAATACATGTACACATATTTAACTAAGCATTTTATAACATTTTTAGCCAAAGGAATACTTTATTATTTATTTACAATGTACGGTATGTACCAGAGTATTAATTTCTGACATGACATACACTTACACAGGATCACATCGCGATTAGAAATATTAAAAAATGCCCAACTTGTGATGCGATATGATTGTTATAATTCTAAATATTTAACAGGCTTCTTTTTTTTGTATTACTTTCATTTAGTACATTGTATTTACAAGCATGTTATGCCTCAACCATGCCAACAGTCCAAACTTGAGACACATAACCTAAAATAGAGAGTTTTAGAACGTCACGAAAACTATGTGGATTGCGACGTGATGACATCGACGTTGAGGTTTTGCACATATGCTTTAAGTCGTCTCTCTTGTCTGCCACAATTGAGAATGCAGTGACTGTGGTTTTGACATTCTTGATTGTGGCAGTGGACGAGAAAGACGACTTGACGCAGTCAAAATAGTTGAAGTGACAATCCGAAACTCCCTCAGAATTAAGTTAAAGGAACGTGTCCATGCAGATCACATTTTTGAGCCCACCCATTTTTCCCATTGGTGTTGAGATTTTGATGGTCATGTGTCATATTTTTCTTATTACCATTCTGGAATTTCACGCTCTCATTCCGTATATATTTTCAAGGATATCGTAAAAAAAACCTCTGATGTTTTGTAAACTAATTACTTATCTGGTTACATAAAGGAGTGCAGCGATTTTAATACACCGATCTTTTTTCTTAAAGACTAGACTCGTCAATACGCCACGAATTTCACAGCGCTCCATACCTTGCCCGGGTAGGGTAGCCGCTCCCCACATGTACAGTACATGTGTACAATCCCAGAGGGTGGAGGGTTATTATTTATGCGAGCTCGCCACAGTGTGTTTATTAGCCTGCACCATGGCCCTACACCCTCTGGGACCCTAAGAAGAGCGACTGTCAGGGTATGGAGCGCAGTAAAATTCGTGGCATGAATTTGTCTGTCGCACATTGACAAGCCTGCATCTGTAAAGGCACAGGCTCGTCAGCAATGCATGCGCGCCAAATTCGTGCCACGAAATACGCAGCTATGGAGCTGAGAATTTCTTGGCACGAATTTGGCGCACGCACATTGCTGACGAGCATGTGCCTTTAACTATCCAAACTGGATTTTGCAAATTTCATGTTTTCTTCCCATGAATAGTATTTTGGGGAGGTATGTTAGAATGAAATCCATTTTCTGAATAAATATGAACAAGCTCCTTTAAGACTGTAACAAAAATATAGTTGGGTCAGCTCTATTAAACTTCTTCTGGGAAAAACAGGCTGGGAAAAACCTCAACAATGTGGTTAGGACCGTTGGTGTAGTTGGGGTTACTTATAGAAGGCTAAAAGTGTTTATTTGACTTTTATATTGGGACGTTATCATTTTTGAAGTTACACTTTTAGCCCCTTACCAATTTAACCCCATTCGCTATCGTGAATTTTGCTGCACGCGGCAAGATGGCGGCGGTACCGGACGGAAAATCTGACTCGACAGTCAAAATTAAACATTGAAAAACGTATCATGGAAGTCCCTAGAATCTTCAGAATTCTGTACCCTGGTCCGTTGTCCCCGATGATTCTTCTAAACAGGGAAAAAACTAGTCCAACATCATTTTTCTTGACATTTTCGAGCATACTCGTGAGAAGAGCAACATTTACCACGTGTTTAGAGATGAACAATCATGGTCCATGATCTGGACCGTGATATGTTCGTCTGTAAACACGGCTGTTGTCCCGAGTGTGCTCGAAAATGTCAAGAAAAATTACGTTGGACTAGTTTTTTTCTGTTTAGAAGAATCATCGGGGACAACGGACCAGGGTACAGAATTCTGGAGATTCTAGGGACTTCCATGGTAAGTTTTTCAATGTTTAATTTTGACTGTCGAGTCAGATTTTCTGTCCGGTACCGCCGCCATTTTTCCGCGTGCAGCAAAATTCATGATAGCGAATGGGGTTAAATTGGTAAGGGGCTAAAAGTGTAACTTCAAAAATGATAACGTCCCAATATAAACGTCAAATAAACACTTTTAGCCTTCTAAAAGTAAGTTGGGGTGTACCTACTTTTAGAAGGCTAAAAGTGATTTTCTGATGTTTACCATGGGAAGTGATGAATCACTTTCAGATCAGCTGATTTGGTATATAATACTCCCAATTGCTATTGTTGTCTATTGCTACATGTCCTTTCTCGTAAAAATGCACATGTCTCAAATCTCACCTTACAGTCTAAATGAAACAATGAAAAAACACAATGGAGGTCCTTGGAATCTCCAGAATTCTGCGCAGTGGTCATTTTTTCCCAATGATTCTTTTAAACATCAAAAAAACTCGTCCAACGTAATTTTTATTGACATTTCTCGTGCAAACTACAACGATGCATGTTGGAATTCAACGGCCAAAATATTGTGAACCAATTATTGCAAAGATAGCCCGCCCTCTTGTGGTCATCTCATTGTACTGCAGTGACTTCATACAATGAGATGACCACAAGAAGGCGGGCTATCTTTGCAATAATTGGTTCACCATATTTTGGCTGTTGAATTCCAACATCGTTGCAGTTTGCAGAAGATTTATACTAGTGCTGGGAGTTACCGTTTATTTTTCTAAACGTTTAAACGCCAATTTAACATTCGTTTAAACATTTAAACGAATAGTAAACATAACAAAAAGTAAAACTTATTACCGCGCTCGCAATAAAAAGTTCTTTGACCTGGTATCATGTGCATTTGCGCAGCACCACTGACACTTTATTGAATTGGAGCATATACATGATGCAGGCCACAAAAGTTCAGCGAGGCTTTGCTGTAATTAATTGGATACTTTCGAGAAGTCACTCAAACCCAAAGTCAGCAACCAATGAGAGAATGGAATCAATAACAGTTCCAACACAACTACGATCGTCGGCTCTACAGTGTTTACGGCCGCCCTGCTTTTAATTCAACTTGCAAGATGAAACCGAAAACCATCAGTAAAATCGCTTCCGCCCGCGAACGCAACTACAGGTACATCTTCGGCCTGAAACCACAAAGGTAACCGACCGTTTGGCTCATCACAGCGGTATGCTGCCTGATTCTTTTAGAACAAAACTCATGCCTCTTTAGAAATTCCCGGCGGCGCAAAACGGCCATTAGATCTTTGAAAAAGGGAGGATCGTTTTTTCACAAGTTGGTTTCGGATATCCGTTTAGCATTTTTTAAACGTTTACACGTCGCAGCTCTAATTTATACAAGGACCTTTTCAATGTTTCATTTAGACTGTAAGGTGAGATTTGAGAAACGTGCATTTTCACGAGAAAGGACATGAAATAGCCTTCTAAAAGTAGGGTGTACCGGTAACAACTCTACAAAAAGTACTGGAGTGCAGAGAAGCTGTATCATAAGAAACTTTGCAGAGGAAAGTACATGTAAGGTGAAAGGAGCTCGCTCTCTACAAAAATGGGGAATCATCAGCTACACGTGTACACATGTAGGTTAGCCTATAGTCCAAGTCTATGACGTGAGCTGGCACTGTAGCCAGAATATCATCCTCTTCCAACTTCAGTCAATTAAATTCATTGTTTTTTAAAGAGTATACAACGGTTTTATATTTAAGAGGCATTTGGGTGCATAAATTGGGGGTGGGGGGGGGGGGGGGTTGCGGTTGTAGTACATATGCATTTTAAATATGTATGTTGTTAATGTATATTATTTTATTTAAATTGTAAAGATTAGAGTCGCATAAATATTGTTTTAGTACAACTTACTCTTTCGCGTTTAGGTTGACTGGTTATGGGTAAAAACGGCGTACTATTAGGACGATCGACCGCATTAGGGCGACCGACAGCCGGTCGTCCTAACGCCAAGTGCTTCAAAATAAGGCATTTTTATTAGGTTCTTAACCATTTTTAGTCTAGGTCGCAAAACTTTTTTTCAGAGAATTAGGTCGAGAAAATGGGTGTCAATTCATGAGTTTCTTTCCGACAATTTTGTGGTTTTAGTGGTCTCTGTAAGCACTCTACCCAAAACGGTCGTCCTAATACGGGAAAAATAGTTATATATATATATATCTATTTTTTTCTTAATCCCTGTAAGTGGCAGTCATTCCGCTGTTGGTGATTAAAATAAATAAATATAAATAAAAATCTTGGTCTGAAATCCAGACTTACACACGCGAGGCTAAATCATAGCCTTGTTCTTTCTGTACTCGACGTGTTTTATGGGCGGGGACTCTTTATGCTAATTTTTCAAAGAGAGCACTGAGACGTAAAAGCTCATTGGTTAACGGTTGTTTTGACAGAATAATACGGTGCTGTTTGAAAAATAGCAGATTTTCCATACGTATAGTACCCAGTTGGTAAGTTCACAAACAGTCATATCTTCTGGTCTTCGTGAAAGTCATCAATTTGCAATTTGTCGGCTGCATAATTTGAACTACCATTTATTTCCCCAGTTGTAACACTACGTGATGATGTCGCCATATTGCATCAGAGACATGGATAGATGTACACTACATATACCACTTCGCCCAAATGCTACTTCGCCCCAAAACCACTTCGTGCACAGGCCGTGGTTCAGGGCGAAAATGGTTCAGGGCGAAGTGGTTTTGGGATGAAATTACTGCAAACCCTTTTTTGACTGTACAGCAGAGCTGGTTTTTGCTCAGGTTGGTTTTAATCGTGCATATCTTCAATCATACAGGGGGATAAAACTATTTGTAACAGTTTATCTTTAATGCTTGCAAACCGGTCACACTTACTATTTGACCCGAGGGTAAAATTAGGGAGCTCTGATTGGATGTTATGTAAGATATGAATATTTATAACCACTCAGGTTTCGCATAAGTAATTGCGTCAGATTTCCATCGCAGATATAAAGAAACACATACATGTAACACATCGTGTATAGAAAGAACAATGCTATGATTTAGCCTCACGCATGTAAGTCTGGATTTCAGACCAAGATATTCCGGTAACCAGCCTAGTCGCTGGCTACAGTTTATCGCGAGAGGTCGCTAATAGTAGTCATACGGGACTAGATTTTGCCAGCTCACGTCATAGACTTGGACAAGGCTACATGTACATGTAGGTTGGCATAACAGTCCTTTCCTCGTCTTCCACCTCTGTGGCCCTGGTTCGAATCCCGTTCGGGTCAGTATGTGGATAGGGTTCTCAGTCCATGTGGGTTTCCCCACACGAACGTGTGGGGTTTTCCTCCCACCTCTAAAACTGAGAATTTCTTCCTGTTCTCTCGCACTTCGTGACTGAGTTGAAGAACCTCCTAGGTGGCTACAGGGCAACGATTTACGTCGGCAAATCTTTCAGCAACTAGATTCCTTCAGGGGTCATACATGTACATGATACTGCAATTTCACGCTTTAAAACAGTGAAATTGCTAAAAATCCCATATTGTTCGCTCTGCAGTGAAGTTAAATGTATAATTATGCACCACCTATCAACTGTTTAGCCCCCTCCCACCCCTTAGGTGGGGGTTTGATCACGTTTTTCGTGCCCCAGGGTGGGGAATTTGGACCCATTGAAATACAAATTTCTGTGCATAAATAGCCAGGCGCGCATGTTTTGCACCCGAGTCTGGGGATTTTTGTCACCTAAATTTTGTCCCAAGGGGTGGGGATTTTGTCACGCGAAAAATGAATTCATCGGCCTTTTTTACGAAGTGGCGAATCGGCCGTAAAGATTTTTTTTTTTAGCAATTTCTGTTTTTGGTATACATGTATTTGACTTTATTTGGTGTCCTTAACATTTCTGCAAAGTTTCGTGACTTTTTTAATGTTTTTTTTAAATTACAGAATTTGCCTAAAACCAAAATGGGTATGCAAATTGCCTTTTTCACGAAGTGGGGTATCACGATATGCCACTTCGCGAAAATGCATGGTCGGCATTTTGCGTTTTCACGAAGTAACGAATAAGTTTTAAGCTAAAGTGTTCTATAATTAGACAATCAATACAATAAAAAAGTACTTTTAAGTCATTTAACTCATACTGAACAGTAGGCCTATCACCTAAAAAGGCTCACGACTTTTCATGGAATGTGGATAACTGCCGAATTTAGAGTTTTAAAAAGTGACCAACTTCAAAAGCAATTTTCTCAAAACAACGTTTTACTTCTGCGTTCGCAGATACGCCACTTCATAAAAAGGCTGACAAATTTATAGGTGCATCATATACTATGAAATTACAGATATGCTCAGTCAGTGTCCGTGTCATGTGTTAATAATATAATAAGGCAAGCCAGGTGCCCCATTTTGGCAGATTGGTATTTTTTCGTGTAGGCCTACATTGAACAAAGATTTGAATGAAATTACCTCCTGGAATCAACAGATCTTCAAATTCTAGGATATAGGCCTACTTCCCACTCGAAAAACGCAAATGTTGCATTTCTGAGATAAATAAATGATAAAATTACTGCGTAAAGTAATGCACAAAATTACGCGGCGAGCGGTCTGTGCGTCAGCGCGACAACAGAGGGCACTGCACACGCACTTGAATGGTTATCTTGTGCACTAACTGAAGGCAATTTTTGAAGGAGAAAATGTGATTTTTCTACAGAAAAACATCATTTGCGACAAAAGTGCAAGTAGGAAGTAGCCTATATCTTAAAATTAATATCTGTTGATTCCAGGATGTAATTTCCTTAAAATCTTTGTTCAATCAATGTATACGAACAAAATACCGGCAGATTTATTCTTAATTTGCCCAGTGCAATGACCTTTTATGAATTGGTGTTGACTGCTTAGAAAACGTTTCTGCTGCTGATGCTCGTGAAACTCCTGACATGCCAGGTCCATCCCGCCACTGGCACTGCACTGTAGATTTTGCTCTGTCACTGACACTGACACTGTCAGTGTCATCATTTATATCATGCTCATGGGCATGGCTGGTCCCACAACGAAAGTTACGAAACGTCCTGGGACTATACGTAGGACTTTGTTGCAAGGTTGGCATAGACTGCTTCCGGTCCAATTCAAGCAAAGGTTGAGCATCCTGCCGATTTCTACGCTTGTGTGAATTCAATGAGCAATATTCAAGTTCAAGTTCAATGGGGTAGCCAGTGCACGATGCGGATGCGGTCATGGTGGTGTCTTTTGTCATTGTTGTGCGTACATCTGTGTCCGACTCTGAGGCTGAGCACTGTCGTGTATTTAGTTTTACTATGGAGGAAGGAACACCTTGACTTTTTTTTGGACATGTTTGAGAGGTTGAGGAATGCAATGGATTTTCGGCTGTTCGTCGTCTCGCGACTCCCAAAGATCGCCTTTTCATTGTTGCAAAAGTTGGTTGTTAGGTCTGTCAGTATACCTATGCCATGTGGTCGATGTTAAATCTCAAACGCTGCAGTATAGTAATGTCGGCAAAAATCAAGAAATATCCGAAAAAAAATAATTGGACCGCACGAGGGCGCTGCAAAAGACACAATTTAGACTTGACCAAGTCTTTCAAAGTATATGTAAGGCTGTGTATGTAAGGCTGGGATTACAATAAATAATACTCTCTTGCATGAATCTCTTCCAAATGGAGTACAGTTGTTTGCCCAGTTCCGAACCGGGTTTCATATCGTCGTTGATTGCGATCTGGAGGAGACTATTCTGAAAAAAACTCTGACCCTACGAAGTGTAGCAACTTTCGCTGATTTTAAGCATACCGACATTTGGTGCAAAGCCGCTCGTAAATTGGGTGAATTTGCCAACGGAACATCGGAAGTCAGTTGGCGACTTTCGAACCGATTTGCTAGTTCCGAATAGGGCGCCCTCTCTGCCCAGACTACATGGAGATTTTTTCGCCCAACTTCATAGATAGGCCTACTACTAGATGTGAGCAAAAGCTGCACTATGAAGTGCTTAAAATGGGGGGAAAGAGGGCACCACCTACACCTTTGTACAAAAAAAGGAGAAAAATCAAAAGCAGGTGAAAATGGAAATTTTATCTGCTTGAAAGCACCATTTTTCCCTTTAATTCATCATTGTTGGATATTTGTTTGAAAACCATTTTTTTTCCCCGAGGTCCAGCTCCAGAATTAAGCCTTGTCATGTCTTGTTCCGAGTGATACATGTAGCCTTGTACAAAACAGAATACTTGCAGGGTTTTAAAGAACTGTTTAACTAAAAACAAACAAAAATCGTGACCTGAATTTAAGAGAGTGTTATTGCAAATGTAAGAGATGTTTAAGCATCTTAGCAAGTTTTAATGCCGAACATTTGACAAAGCCCTCGCATCCAATCTGTTAATAAAAAAGAGCACCATTTTTATACAACAAACACGAAACAATGTATATATGTTTGTCTTGTTTTCATTCATAAAATGTTACTTTTATTAGCAAAACCTTTAGATAACCCCGTAGATAATGCACTAAATATGTTGTTAAATTACCAAGCATCAATCAACAACAAATTGTATACATTATATAGTGGATTTTCATGTTATTTATATTTATATATAAATATTATTTTTTGGATGAAATATTATAATTTGAAATTTTATGTAAGATGTTCATAATTGACTGATCATCATGGAAAATATAATTGTGCATATTTGTTATGAAAAAGTGGGATCCCTTAAATTCAACAATAAATAGATAAGGCATATAGGCTACATGTAGACCATATCGAATAGCCACATGGCAACTTTTGCTGTTTACATTGCTTTATGTAACCACAAAATGTACTAACCATGCATGTGTTCTCAAGGGGAAAAATTGCCAGCCTACATGGTGGCAGCTATTTCATATGGTCTATACATGTTTACAGACATGTAGATCCCTTTGTATATTTGCAATCACAAGGTTTTGAAATTATTTCAGATCATCAAACGAAAAAAACAAATGCAAAGAATATCCAGTATTCGTTTTGAAATTACAAAAATGTGCACTACATGTATGTACATAGGTCAAATAAAACAAATCATGTAACTATTATAGAAAAGGTTGTCTAAAGTTGAAACTGTAAAAAGGCTGCTTTCTATTTAAACTAAAAATTAACCTTTGCAAGTCAAGATCTTGTTAGCATAAAACTGGCCCCTGAAGTTAAGCAGAGTTTTGTGTTTACGATTTTTGTTCATTCTGTTGCAAATGGCTCACGGTTTGAGTTAATAGGGGTTCAGTGTGTTAAGCAAATTTGAGCCATTAAAATTAATTGAAGCTTGACACATTTTACAAAAAGCATGTAATTTTTAAATTATGAAATTATGTAACCAACTGCTTGGCATTACAAATAGAGTTTAACATGAAAATGTAAATAAAATAAAAGAATCCTAAATGTATAAAAACTTACTAGATGTCAATATAAATGGCTTCTTTTTATTGTGTTCCAATTCAAAAATTATACAGAGCAGAATTTTGTCTTCAAGATTTTATTGATCATTGAAAGATTTTTTTATCATTTACAACTTTGCATTGTGAGCAAATTTGAGCTATCGAACTTGACTGAACCTTGTCTTTTTCACACAAAAAATGAAAGGGGAAAGATTTTACTCATAAAAGTCCTCCAAGTTTTACTCTAAAAACAAAAATGTTAATTAAAATTAGAGTTTCCCATCACAATTAACTACACTGTTTAGCAGTAAGCTGTAAAATCAGTGCAGACATAATATTGTCTTTATTGAAGTAGAATCTTTCCACAGAGGGTGTAGTGTCACAGGCCTCGAAATTCATTTTCAAAAGGGCACAGCAATTATCTTGCATAACTTGTTCCTTGTAGATAAGGTATTAAATGCGTATTATGTCAATAATTGGCCCCTCCGACATGAAATCACCCCTTAGTTTTCAAAGAGAAAAATGGTACGGTCCACTGGATTCTCATATAAGGCACAGCTCAACGCTGTATAACCGTCTTTGTCAAAATAAGCCCCGACGACAATACAACCCTAAGCGCGCTGCGTTTTAAGCTATGCAACAGCGTGCTGATGAAGTCACCTCATTCACGTGGAGTGATATCGTCGGTGCTTACTAGTCCTGTGTAGTCACCGATTTTTGCTACATTCAACCGTTATTGCTTCAATCTTCCGACCCATTATGGGAAAGGAAAAACCCGGGAATAAGGATGCCGCAGACAAGGGTTCTAAAAGGAAATCCAGCGAGAAGCAAAATTCTCCAAGGAAAAAGCCATCCACCAAGGCAAGTGACCTTTCGTCTGCACCACAGAAAAAGCAGCCGACATCGCAGACCGTATCCAGAGCACCGCCGTCCCCTGGAAGGTCGCCGCTGGTTCAGACCAAGAAGTCTACCGTAGCACCGGCAACGCCGTTTCTACCACGGCCCTTTCCATCCCTCATTCCGGCATCGGCACCACCCCCCGTGCATAGAATGGTATCGCCAGAACCCGGAAGTTACCACACGGCCCAAAATTCAACATGGCGGCCCCCATGCACGTTCGCGTTTCGACCGACTTCGCCCTTGACACGGGATGATTTTACGGGAAATCAAGCGCACCGTATGGAAGACGGTAGCGGGAATATTCAGCACGGAAGGATTTTCCGTAGCATATTTAATGACATGACTGCAGATCATGGTAATGACGACCTAACGGAAGTTATCGAGCATGATTTTGAAGCTGAAGCTGGAACTCCGCAATCGCACGCGGAATCGTCTCCCGTAGCTCCGGCCTTGCATGACAACATCCAGTTTCTGTCCAGCGTATACAAGGACAAAAATGTTGGTTCCCCAATTCCAGAATATTGGCAAGATATTACCACCAAGGTATTTAACAAGAAAATAAAGAAAGAGCAATTTGAGAAAATGCAGAATGAATACCATGCTCCAGACAATGTCATTGCTTTTACCAAAGGCCCAAAGCTGAACCCCATGGTATACAGAGAGTTACCGGACTTTGTTCGAGGCAAGGATAAGAACTTGCTGGAGATACAAAATCAATTTGCTGCCGTCACTACCCCATTAGTACGAGCCATCGAGATGGTAGACAGCTCTGAACCAGAATTAGATCGTCAAAAGCTGTTGAATCATCTGGCTCACTGCTTAGCCTTTTTAGGCAGTGCTCAAGTCAATGTTTCTCAACAACGCAGAGAATTGATTCGTCCTCATGTCGCCGACAAATACAGATCGCTCTTTAACAAGGATGTCTCTGTTACAGCATTTCTACTGGGAGACGAAGCGGAGAAAACCATCAAAGAGATGAAATCCGTCACTGATCTTAAACTCCGCAAACCTTCCTTTCGAGATAAAGAGTCGAGTAAACAGAGTTACAAGACCTCCAGCTGGTCACAAAGTGAATTTGACCGCAAAGGTTCAAACAAGGGCCCGTTCAGAGGACGGAGTTCAAAGTGGTCGCGACTCAACTTCGAGAAGAATGGCGGCTCAAAAAACGCCCAATACAGGGGCCGAGGTCGTGCACCCTGGGCAAAGAAGTAAAAGGCAACTCAGCAGGATCGCTGAAGTTAGCCATCAATGCTTGGAAGCAAGTAACAAAGGATCAATTCATCCTACAAACAATCGAAGGGTATCATTTAGAATTCCTATCAGTTCCGCAACAAAAAGTTGCACCAATTACTGTGGTGAAAAGTCGACACCATCAGCAGATAATGCAAGCAGAAATAGACAAGCTTTTGTTGAAAGGGGCAATTCAATTGGCAACCCCATGTCGAGATCAGTTTGTGTCTCGTCTCTTTTTAGTTCCGAAGAAAACCGGGGATCTTCGTCCGGTAATAAATTTACGTCTACTGAACCAGTTTATAGTACACAGGCATTTCAAGATGGAAAGCCTTCAGAATGCAATTCAGTTAATCAGGAAAGGAGACTACTTAATCACAATAGATCTCAAAGATGCTTACTTTTCGATTCCAATTTACAGTCTACATCGGAAATTCCTTCGATTTATTTGGAAAAACCAAATGTTCCAGTTCACTGCTCTTCCGTTTGGATTAACAAGTGCCCCGAGGATCTTCACAAAGATATTGAAGCCAGTCATAGCGGTCATGAGAGCAAGAGGAATCAGATGCCTCATTTATATCGACGATCTGTTGATAGTAGGTTCGTCGTCGGAAGAATGTGCGGAACAAGCAAAGTTTGCAGTTCAGCTTCTCTCAAACCTCGGTTTTGTTGTAAATATGGAGAAGTCAAGTTTAACCCCTCTAACTCGGGCAGAGTTTCTGGGCTTTATTTTGGATTCACGGGAGATGGAAATTTACCTCCCAGAGAACAAATGCCAAAACATCATGTTGAAGATACGTCAGTTAATGGACAATCCTCGTCCAACTATTCGTCAAGTCTCGAGCATGATAGGCATCATGCAGTCTGCCAGATGGGCCATTTTACCAGCAGTGGTATACTGCCGTTTTCTCCAAAACGACATGAACCAGGCCCTCAAAGAGTCGGCAAGGGACTTCAATGTAGTACAGAAACTGAGTACGGAAGCAAGACAAGAGCTTCAACTATGGCACAAAAACCTGAAGTGCTGGAACGGTCGAGCAATGATAATGCCTCAACCAAACCTAATCATCCAGACGGATGCCTCCCTCAAAGGTTGGGGAGCTGTGTGTGTAAACTCGGGTGTGATGACCAATGGTTTTTGGTCAACGGAGGAGAAAAAATTACACATAAACATTCTGGAACTCATGACTGCATGGTTCGCTCTTCAAACCCTCGTGAACACCACGCCACGCACACACATACGTCTGCAGTTAGACAACTCGACAGCAGTGTCGTACATAAACAGACAGGGCGGCACACGGTCATACCAGTTGATGATCATAGCCAAGAACATTTGGCAATGGGCACTGCAGAAGCAAGTCCATCTGTCAGCGGAACACATACCAGGGGTCCGGAACATAACAGCAGACAACTTATCTCGGACCCTAGACGACAACCTCGAGTGGTCTCTGAACCGAAATGTGTTCCTACAGCTAATCCGCAAGGTAGACTTTTGTCCTCAGGTCGACCTCTTTGCCTCAAGACTAAACGCCCAAGTCCGCACATTTGTGTCATGGAAACCAGACCCACTAGCGTGGAAAATAGATGCCTTCGCAATCCCGTGGACCAATATGAGGGCATATGCTTTTCCACCATTCTGCCTAATAAGTCGTCTTGTTCAGAAACTCCATTCGGAAAGAGTCCCACTGATGCTGCTAATCGCTCCAGTTTGGAAAACACAGCCCTGGTACCCAAGTGTGTTAAGCATGCTAGTGTGCAGACCAGTTCTTCTTCCAAGGACTCACAATCTACTTCAACTACATCACTCCGGAAAAGTACACCCACTCCGCTCCATGTTCCTAGCAGGTTGGCTTGTGTCAGCAGACACCTTTCAAATACAGGCATTTCAGAGGAATCAGCCGAGCTTATCCTTGCATCGTGGAGATCAGGTACCGAACGACAGTATACGGGTGCTTGGAAACGATGGGTGTGCTGGTGTAACAAACGGAAAAGTGATCCACTTTCTTCGTCTATAGGAGAGATTTCCCAATTCCTCACATCCTTGTACAAGGAAGGCCTAGCGTATTCCACCATCAATACTTCTTGTTCTGCCATTTCTATGACGCATCTCCCAATGGAAGGTGTACCTGTGGGCAGCCATTATTTGATTAAGCGTCTTATGAAGGGCATCTTCAACAAAAGACCACCGATTCCACGTTATGTTACAACATGGCCAGTGGAAAAGGTACTTCGCTACCTCAAAACTATGCCAGCTAATGACCAACTCCCTTTGAAACTTCTCACCTGGAAGACTGCCATGCTTGTTGCATTAGTTTCAGCAGATAGAGGGGATGCTATTGCTGCAATGAGTACCGATTTCATGACGAAGGACTCTGTTGGCTACCATTTTCTAATTTCCAAGCCTACCAAATGTACACGTCCTGGTAAAGGAATTAAGCAGATTGACTTGCCTAAGTTTGTGAAGGACAGACGAGTCTGTGTTTCTCGCTGTTTAGACTCCTATCTGAAGGCAACACAAAGCTTAAGAGCAGACAAACAGTTGTTCGTCTCGTATGTAAAACCTCACCGTGGTGTGTCTAGACCCACTGTAGCTCGATGGATCAAGTTTGTAATGAAGAAAGCGGACATTAACATAGATGTGTCCATTTTCCGTCCACACTCTACCAGGTCGGCGTCAACTTCAGCCGCATTCCAGCAAGGTGTGTCAGTTCCAGACATCCTAAAAAAGGCAAACTGGACAAATGCAATCATTTTCCAGCGTTTCTACAACAGACCGAGAGTCCATGCTGATTTCGCTCAGGCCATTCTGACAATGAAATAGGTGATCTTTGAAATCTACGCATTTAATACCTTATCTACAAGGAACAAGTTATGCAAGATAATTGTTAATTATACAAGGGTAATACTTACCTGAAGGATGATTTTAATTATCTTGTAGAACTTGTTCCGCAGTAGATAAGGGGTTCCCACCCATTGTTATGTGACCTGCTTTTCCCCGATGGTTTCAACCCGCCCTATAGTCAGTCTGGCCTGAGGAATATACTGGTACGTGTCTTATTTTGACCAGACGGTTATACAGCGTTGAGCTGTGCCTTATATGAGAATCCAGTGGACCGTACCATTTTTCTCTTTGAAAACTAAGGGGTGATTTCATGTCGGAGGGGCCAATTATTGACATAATACGCATTTAATACCTTATCTACTGCGGAACAAGTTCTACAAGATAATTAAAATCATCCTTCAGGTAAGTATTACCCTTGTATAATTAACAATTTTCTTTTATAGTAAAGGGCACCTGAATGAGGAAATGGAAAATTTGTGTTAGAACTTTTTAAGGGCAACACAGCAAGCACAGGGCACCGATGGCAATTTGCCGAGGTGCTGTGGGTTATTTCAAGGCCGGGTGTCAGTGTGCAGTGCCACATTAACACTGCTGCTTATGTGGAATTGTGACACATGAAACAGCCGTAGATGCCCAATGCATTTACTGCGCAAAAATGCCAAACAACCCTCCAAGGAGAACGGCTGTTTTATGTAAGGTCAGCCCGCAGGCGCAGCGCAAGACAACGTTCATCTAAGCTAATCCCACGATTCCAAACTAGACAAACGACACTGCATCTTAACTTGCAAGTATTATAAATATTCACTGCTCCAAAGTTTCCCATTTTTTTACTGAAACTTTGTGAATAATAATACTTACTTTGTATGTGTAAAACCCGTCTGTAGCTCCGCAACGTTTTGCGGTTTTGTGGGTTATCCTGTGACAAGCCCGCCTAGCCTGTGCGCCAGATTTTTGATGGTCGTAAAATCAGATTGAGTTGAAAAATGTGGTGGATGTTAAATCTCAAACGCTGCAGTAATGTTTTCAAAATTCAAGAAATATCCGAAGAAAAAGTGGAATGAGGGCGGCACACATTTTGCTTTTAAATTAGACTTCACCTAGTCCTTTGGCATAAAATGGTACAATAGTACGCCTACCATTAGCCTTCAGCGAGACAAATTATTAGCGATTCGGCTTGCATCAATGGAAAATAATTGTTTTGTGTTTGTTTTGGCTGTATACGACCATATAGCTCCATGATACGACTTGCATTTACTTGGCTTGGGGGGTGTGGGGTGGGGTTGGTGCTGGGGTTGGGGTGGGGTTGGGGCTGGGGTGGGGTTGGGGCTGGGGTGGGGTTGGGGCTGGGGTGGGGTTGGGGCTGGGGTGGGGTTGGCCAGGGCAGGGGTGGGGTTGGGGCAGGGGTGGGCCGGGACAGGGTTGGGGCGGTCGAAGGGAGGGGAGGGGGAAGGGAGATAGGAGTCAAAGGCTGTATTAATATTTTTGTAGCAAGTACACCGTTCAGCGCGAAATCCACCTCAAACGCTGCAGTAATATTTCTGCGTGAAGCCTATTGGTCTCCCTGAAAACCACCTCAAACGCTGCAGTAATATTTCTGTATAAAGTACACTGGTCTGCCTGAAAACCACCTCAAACGCTGCAGTAATATTTCTGTAAAAAGTACACTGGTCTGCCTGAAAACCACCTCAAACGCTGCAGTAATATTTCTGCGTGAAGCCTATTGGTCTCCCTGAAATCCACCTCAAACGCTGCAGTAATTTTTTTATTTATAAAGTACACTGGTCTGCCTGAAAACCACCTCAAACGCTGCAGTAATATTTCTGTATAAAGTACACTGGTCAGCGCGAAATGCACCTCAAACGCTGCAGTAATTGTTTTTAAATAAAGTATATTGGTCTGCCTGAAAACCACCCCAAACGCTGCAGTAATATTTCTGTATAAAGTACACTGGTCAGCGCGAAAACCACCTCAAACGCTGCAGTAATTTTTCTGTATAAAGTACACTGGTCAGCGCGAAATGCACCTCAAACGCTGCAGTAATTGTTTTTAAATAAAGTATATTGGTCTGCCTGAAAACCACCCCAAACGCTGCAGTAATTGTTCTGTATAAAGTACACCGTTCAGCGCGAAATCCACCTCAAACGCTGCAGTAATATTTCTGCGTGAAGCCTATTGGTCTCCCTGAAAACCACCTCAAACGCTGCAGTAATATTTCTGTAAAAAGTACACTGGTCTGCCTGAAAACCACCTCAAACGCTGCAGTAATATTTCTGCGTGAAGCCTATTGGTCTCCCTGAAATCCACCTCAAACGCTGCAGTAATTTTTTTATTTATAAAGTACACTGGTCTGCCTGAAAACCACCTCAAACGCTGCAGTAATATTTCTGTATAAAGTACACTGGTCAGCGCGAAATGCACCTCAAACGCTGCAGTAATTGTTTTTAAATAAAGTATATTGGTCTGCCTGAAAACCACCCCAAACGCTGCAGTAATATTTCTGTATAAAGTACACTGGTCAGCGCGAAAACCACCTCAAACGCTGCAGTAATTTTTCTGTATAAAGTACACTGGTCAGCGCGAAATGCACCTCAAACGCTGCAGTAATATTTCTGTATAAAGTACACTGGTCTGCTTGAAATCCACCTCAAACACTGCAGTAAGATTCCTGCGTAAAGGACATAATGACTTGGCGAGAAAAACGCGGCAGTGTAAGGTTTGTGTGGATAGTATACTGTCCATCGCGTATGAATACTGTAGTTCGGGGAGAGATGCGTCCCCGGCGTTTGAACCGTCGCTCTCATCGCGTCGTGGAAATTTGCATAGTTTTTGTTAATTCTGCTGAAACTGGAGAAGATTAAAATCAATATGTTTTGCAAATTCATTCACTGTAATTCGTTCTATATAACTTGTATTTCAAGAACAATTAGGGAGACACTTGAAATGTAAATGAATGTGACTTTCGGAAAACTGTTATTGTCAGTGTAAAACATTCTTTCATGTTTAGACTCCTTGCAACGTCGTTACTTATATCCTTTGTTTGAGGTACTTACTATTGGAGCGGTCCTTACCAACCTAGTTATAAGAGGTCAGTGTTAGGTTCAACTCTGCTACCCGCTTACTTCTTTAGTATAGTCACCATGGAGAATTTGGCTGGAAATAAATAAATTTAGTGAAATAACCAATTGTGACTATAGCGGTTTGTCGTTTTCATTCCGGCCTAAACATAATACAAAGATTTAAAAGGCAGAAAGGCGATTTCTTGTTAACACATTTCTTTGAAAATTAATTTTCTGTTAACTCAGCAGCATCAATACTCTTTCTAGAGCTAAGACGGCGGTACAGTTAAAACTCAATTAATTGAATGTGGTTGTTTTTAACGTTAAGTATTTTAATAGGGAAGCCATCATTAGATTAATCAACACACTTAATGGGGGTTCCGCCCCTGGTCCTGATGGTATAACAGCAGAGCATTTAAAACATTGTGTTAATTCTGGTCTTCCAGACATTTTAGCTAACATTTGTAATATCTGTATTAAATTTGGTTTTGTGCCCGGGAAGTTTCAAATGGGCACACTAAGTCACTTGTGCCTATTCTTAAAAAACCTACGATCGACCTGTCTGATACCTGAAAGTTATCGTCCTCTTATAGTTTATAATACACTGTCTAAATTGTTTGATTTATGTTTGCTTGAATCTTCTAATGTTAAGTTTTATAATTTACAGTATGGGTTTTTTAATGGTAGGGGCACAGCCATGGCTGCTGCCTCTGTTCACGATGTCATCAAATATTGCAATAACCGTGGATCTTCTGTTTTTGCATACTCATTAGATGCTGAGGGTGCCTTCGACGCCATCCCACATGACATCATTTTTTATAAATTAATTGATAATATTAGAGATGGTTGGTGGAGATGTCTTTATTTTTGGTATTATAATATTTCCGTTAAGGTTAAATGGGCTAACAGTCTGGGTAAACGAGTTAATATTTGTAAGGGCACGAGGCAAGGAGGACATTCCTCTCCTTTGATTTTTAACTTGTTTTATAAAGATTTGGTGAATGGCCTAAATAATCTCAATTGTGGTATTGTTACAGCTCGTTATAATTTAAATGTTTTTTTGTTATGCAGATGATTTACTACTTCTTAGCATGACCCCATCTGGCCTTCAGTTGTTGATTGATTATGCAAATGATTATATTGTGGAACATGGTTTACGTTTTAATCCCTCTAAGACATTTTGCTGCACTTTTGGGAAGAATCATTTTGTTAATGAACCTGCTTGGTTTTTAAATGATTCGATCATATCACTAACCTAGGGGTCACTTTGTCTTCTGATTTAAATTGTAAGAGTCACATGGAAGAAAGAATGAGGAAATGTCAAATGGCATTCTTCTCCCTACAGGGGGCGGGCTTTGTAAGGGTGGTTCCAGTTCGGATGTCAAAGTTTGTGGAATTCCGTTTTAATCCCCATATTGACTTATGGATGTCAGAGTGTTAATTTAAAGGGCCCATGAAATGCTCAATAACTTTATGCACAGTTTTTGCTGCATATGAAGGATTACTTGTGTAGAAAGACAATACTAATGTTCATTTTGATGCCCCATGAGTAAAAAGTGTCATTTTTCAACTTTGAAAATATCTTTACATAAACTCACAGACAGAGGGCGCTGTTTGGGGCATGTCACTTTAGGAACACACTGCAAAAAAGCAAAGAAAAAACATAAGACTTCAAACTAGAATTGTGAAAAAAAATGCTGCAGTTTCCAGCCTTAGTTTTTTCATGGTTTGAAACAGGCAACATGTAAAACAAACCTAAACCATCATGGGTTACAAACGTTTCAGCAAGTTGGAGAAAATTGTGGAAACTTTTGTGCACAGTTGAATGAGATTTTCCTGTGTTTTTCCATCACTTTGCTCATGCATATGTAAATTTTCATTAGCATAAAAATCGAAAACCTTGATTTTAACCCCCCAAACAACTTTCAAGTTGGGTTTTTATGATTGTAAATTAATGGACTAGTTCCATAGCACAGATTTGTCATAGTACACCCTTATTGCATGCTATTGGAGTGCCTAAAGTGAGTGGCATTATTAAGGGTTTACAGTTGGGTCTTATGTCTCAAGTTTTAAGTTTAATAATGATTCTGCATCCAGAGCATTTTATTCTCAATTGTTAAATTGTCATAACACATGCGATAAGTCGACTACTATATGTAATGGTACTTTGGTGTCACGTGTTGAGAATTGCAAAAATAAGTTTTCTCTGGTAAATTCAATTTTTGATGCAAAGTAAAATTCTTTTAAGGATATTTTATGTGTTAATCATGGTATATGTGATAGCATCAAGTTTCTTTTGTTCAAGAATGACTTTGATGGTATTAAACAATTATTATCTCCATTTTAATTTTAGTATCTTGATGTCGTGGGGTATTTTACTTCTCCCTCGGGAGGTTGTGTGGAAATAAATAAAAATAAAGAAATAAAATACAACTGATCGTGTAAATTTACATCTTCCCGTTTTTAAAGGAACGTGTTAAGATTTTTCCAGAAAATTGATTATGTTTTAACCTAGGCTAGCAATCATATAAAATATCTCTCCAACATACTTTTTTATACAGGCAAACAGGAAATTTTCAATTTCCAATTTGGATGTGGAAGCAAAAAGGTCGGAGTAATCACGGTATTGCTTTATGTAACCATTGCTGACCATATCCCTGGAAATATACGAATTGGGGCCGCGAAAAACTATGACACATCATATGGAATCAAAATCTCAACACCCATGGGAAAAAATTGGAGGCTCAAAATGTGATCTCATCATCTGCTCACGCTCCTTTAAACGAAAACAGTAAACACACAGATAATAACAGTCACTGGTTTTGAAGTTACTGTACAGTTTAATTACGTTAAAATACCTTTTTACGTAAATAACGGCGTGGAGCAGTTAAGTCACGGGAGAAAATACAGCTTTTATTTCCCTCTTTATAAGCAACGAACCATAATTGCCCACCAACGGAGACGACATAAACAAACAACCATTGTTTACGCAAACGACGTAGTCATCATAACATTTATGGACAGCTGTTCATGGCCATTCAGCTTCAATTAACTGTTTACTGTAGTTGATATGTGCATTCATGCTTAAAGACCATGCAGCGTTACATAATGTGAATACACAGAAATCTTACTGCAGCGTTTGGGGTGGTTTTCAGGCAGACCAATATACTTTATTTAAAAAAAATTACTGCAGCGTTTGAGGTGGATTTCGCGCTGACCAGTGTACTTTATACAGAAATATTACTGCAGCGTTTGAGGTGGTTTTCAGGCAGACCAATATGCTTCACGCAGAAATATTACTGCAGCGTTTGAGGTGGTTTTTAGGCAGACCAATATACTTTATACAGAAAAAAATTACTGCAACGTTTGAGGTGGATTTCGCGCTGACCAGTGTACTTTATACAGAAAAATTACTGCAGCGTTTGAGGTGGTTTTCGCGCTGACCAGTGTACTTTATACAGAAAAATTACTGCAGCGTTTGAGGTGGTTTTCAGGGAGACCAATAGGCTTTACGCACAAATATTACTGCAGCGTTTGAGGTGGTTTTCATGCAGACCAATATACTTTATAAAAAAAACATTACTGCAGCGTTTGAGGTGGATTTCAGGGAGACCAATAGGCTTTACGCAGAAAAATTACTGCAGCGTTTGAGGTGGATTTCGCGCTGACCAGTGTACTTTATACAGAAATATTACTGCAGCGTTTGAGGTGGTTTTCAGGCAGACCAGTGTACTTTATACAGAAATATTACTGCAGCGTTTGAGGTGCATTTCGCGCTGACCAGTGTACTTTATAAAGAAAAATTACTGCAGCGTTTGAGGTGGTTTTCGCGCTGACCAGTGTACTTTATACAGAAATATTACTGCAGCGTTTGAGGTGGTTTTCAGGCAGACCAATATACTTTATAAAAAAAACATTACTGCAGCGTTTGAGGTGGATTTCAGGGAGACCAATAGGCTTTACGCAGAAAAATTACTGCAGCGTTTGAGGTGGATTTCAGGCAGACCAATACTTTATTTAAAAAAAATAGTTACTGCAGCGTTTGAGGTGGATTTCGCGCTGACCAGTGTACTTTATACAGAAATATATTACTGCAGCGTTTGAGGTGGTTTTCAGGCAGACCAGTGCACTTTATACAGAAATATTACTGCAGCGTTTGAGGTGGTTTTCAGGCAGACCAGTGTACTTTATACAGAAATATTACTGCAGCGTTTGAGGTGCATTTCGCGCTGACCAGTGTACTTTATACAGAAAAATTACTGCAGCGTTTGAGGTGGTTTTCGCGCTGACCAGTGTACTTTATACATAAATATTACTGCAGCGTTTGAGGTGGTTTTCAGGCAGACCAATATACTTTATAAAAAAAACATTACTGCAGCGTTTGAGGTGGATTTCAGGGAGACCAATAGGCTTTACGCAGAAAAATTACTGCAGCGTTTGAGGTGGATTTCGCGCTGACCAGTGTACTTTATACAGAAAAATTACTGCAGCGTTTGAGGTGGTTTTCAGGCAGACCAATAGGCTTTACGCACAAATATTACTGCAGCGTTTGAGGTGGTTTTCATGCAGACCAATATACTTTATAAAAAAAAACATTACTGCAGCGTTTGAGGTGGATTTCGCGCTGACCAGTGTACTTTATACAGAAAAATTACTGCAGCGTTTGAGGTGGTTTTCAGGCAGACCAATATACTTTATAAAAAAAACATTACTGCAGCGTTTGAGGTGGATTTCAGGGAGACCAATAGGCTTTACGCAGAAAAATTACTGCAGCGTTTGAGGTGGATTTCGCGCTGACCAGTGTACTTTATACAGAAAAATTACTGCAGCGTTTGAGGTGGTTTTCAGGGAGACCAATAGGCTTTACGCACAAATATTACTGCAGCGTTTGAGGTGGTTTTCATGCAGACCAATATACTTTATAAAAAAAACATTACTGCAGCGTTTGAGGTGGATTTCGCGCTGACCAGTGTACTTTATACAGAAAAATTACTGCAGCGTTTGAGGTGGTTTTCAGGCAGACCAATATACTTTATAAAAAAAACATTACTGCAGCGTTTGAGGTGGATTTCAGGGAGACCAATAGGCTTTACGCAGAAAAATTACTGCAGCGTTTGAGGTGGATTTCGCGCTGACCAGTGTACTTTATACAGAAAAATTACTGCAGCGTTTGAGGTGGTTTTCAGGGAGACCAATAGGCTTTACGCACAAATATTACTGCAGCGTTTGAGGTGGTTTTCATGCAGACCAATATACTTTATAAAAAAACATTACTGCAGCGTTTGAGGTGGATTTCGCGCTGACCAGTGTACTTTATACAGAAAAATTACTGCAGCGTTTGAGGTGGTTTTCAGGCAGACCAGTGCACTTTATACAGAAATATTACTGCAGCGTTTGAGGTGGTTTTCAGGGAGACCAATAGGCTTTACGCACAAAAATTACTGCAGCGTTTGAGGTGGTTTTCAGGGAGACCAATAGGCTTTACGCACAAATATTACTGCAGCGTTTGAGGTGGTTTTCATGCAGACCAATATACTTTATAAAAAAACATTACTGCAGCGTTTGAGGTGGATTTCGCGCTGACCAGTGTACTTTATACAGAAATATATTACTGCAGCGTTTGAGGTGGTTTTCAGGCAGACCAGTGCACTTTATACAGAAATATTACTGCAGCGTTTGAGGTGGTTTTCAGGCAGACCAGTGTACTTTATACAGAAATATTACTGCAGCGTTTGAGGTGCATTTCGCGCTGACCAGTGTACTTTATACAGAAAAATTACTGCAGCGTTTGAGGTGGTTTTCGCGCTGACCAGTGTACTTTATACATAAATATTACTGCAGCGTTTGAGGTGGTTTTCAGGCAGACCAATATACTTTATAAAAAAAACATTACTGCAGCGTTTGAGGTGGATTTCAGGGAGACCAATAGGCTTTACGCAGAAAAATTACTGCAGCGTTTGAGGTGGATTTCGCGCTGACCAGTGTACTTTATACAGAAAAATTACTGCAGCGTTTGAGGTGGTTTTCAGGCAGACCAATAGGCTTTACGCACAAATATTACTGCAGCGTTTGAGGTGGTTTTCATGCAGACCAATATACTTTATAAAAAAAACATTACTGCAGCGTTTGAGGTGGATTTCGCGCTGACCAGTGTACTTTATACAGAAAAATTACTGCAGCGTTTGAGTTGGTTTTCAGGCAGACCAATATACTTTATAAAAAAAACATTACTGCAGCGTTTGAGGTGGATTTCAGGGAGACCAATAGGCTTTACGCAGAAAAATTACTGCAGCGTTTGAGGTGGATTTCGCGCTGACCAGTGTACTTTATACAGAAAAATTACTGCAGCGTTTGAGGTGGTTTTCAGGGAGACCAATAGGCTTTACGCACAAATATTACTGCAGCGTTTGAGGTGGTTTTCATGCAGACCAATATACTTTATAAAAAAAACATTACTGCAGCGTTTGAGGTGGATTTCGCGCTGACCAGTGTACTTTATACAGAAAAATTACTGCAGCGTTTGAGGTGGTTTTCAGGCAGACCAATATACTTTATAAAAAAAACATTACTGCAGCGTTTGAGGTGGATTTCAGGGAGACCAATAGGCTTTACGCAGAAAAATTACTGCAGCGTTTGAGGTGGATTTCGCGCTGACCAGTGTACTTTATACAGAAAAATTACTGCAGCGTTTGAGGTGGTTTTCAGGGAGACCAATAGGCTTTACGCACAAATATTACTGCAGCGTTTGAGGTGGTTTTCATGCAGACCAATATACTTTATAAAAAAACATTACTGCAGCGTTTGAGGTGGATTTCGCGCTGACCAGTGTACTTTATACAGAAAAATTACTGCAGCGTTTGAGGTGGTTTTCAGGCAGACCAGTGCACTTTATACAGAAATATTACTGCAGCGTTTGAGGTGGTTTTCAGGGAGACCAATAGGCTTTACGCACAAAAATTACTGCAGCGTTTGAGGTGGTTTTCAGGGAGACCAATAGGCTTTACGCACAAATATTACTGCAGCGTTTGAGGTGGTTTTCATGCAGACCAATATACTTTATAAAAAAACATTACTGCAGCGTTTGAGGTGGATTTCGCGCTGACCAGTGTACTTTATACAGAAATATATTACTGCAGCGTTTGAGGTGGTTTTCAGGCAGACCAGTGCACTTTATACAGAAATATTACTGCAGCGTTTGAGGTGGTTTTCAGGGAGACCAATAGGCTTTACGCACAAATATTACTGCAGCGTTTGAGGTGGATTTCGCGCTGACCAGTGTACTTTATACAGAAAAATTACTGCAGCGTTTGAGGTGGTTTTCGCGCTGACCAGTGTACTTTATACAGAAATATTACTGCAGCGTTTGAGGTGGTTTTCAGGCAGACCAGTGTACTTTATACAGAAATATTACTGCAGCGTTTGAGGTGCATTTCGCGCTGACCAGTGTACTTTATACATAAAAATTACTGCAGCGTTTGAGGCGGTTTTCGCGCTGACCAGTGTACTTTATACAGAAATATTACTGCAGCGTTTGAGGTGGTTTTCAGGCAGACCAATATACTTAATAAAAAAAACATTACTGCAGCGTTTGAGGTGGATTTCAGGGAGACCAATAGGCTTTACGCAGAAAAATTACTGCAGCGTTTGAGGTAGATTTCGCGCTGACCAGTGTACTTTTTACAGAAATATTACTGCAGCGTTTGAGGTGGTTTTCAGGCAGACCAATATACTTTATAAAAAAAACATTACTGCAGCGTTTGAGGTGGATTTCAGGGAGACCAATAGGCTTTACGCAGAAAAATTACTGCAGCGTTTGAGGTGGATTTCGCGCTGACCAGTGTACTTTATACAGAAAAATTACTGCAGCGTTTGAGGTGGTTTTCAGGGAGACCAATAGGCTTTACGCACAAATATTACTGCAGCGTTTGAGGTGGTTTTCATGCAGACCAATATACTTTATAAAAAAAACATTACTGCAGCGTTTGAGGTGGATTTCGCGCTGACCAGTGTACTTTATACATAAAAATTACTGCAGCGTTTGAGGTGGTTTTCAGGCAGACCAATATACTTTATAAAAAAAACATTACTGCAGCGTTTGAGGTGGATTTCAGGGAGACCAATAGGCTTTACGCAGAAAAATTACTGCAGCGTTTGAGGTGGATTTCGCGCTGACCAGTGTACTTTATACAGAAAAATTACTGCAGCGTTTGAGGTGGTTTTCAGGGAGACCAATAGGCTTTACGCACAAATATTACTGCAGCGTTTGAGGTGGTTTTCATGCAGACCAATATACTTTATAAAAAAAACATTACTGCAGCGTTTGAGGTGGATTTCGCGCTGACCAGTGTACTTTATACAGAAAAATTACTGCAGCGTTTGAAGTGGTTTTCAGGCAGACCAATATACTTTATTTTAAAAAAATAGTTACTGCAGCGTTTGAGGTGGATTTCGCGCTGACCAGTGTACTTTATACAGAAATATATTACTGCAGCGTTTGAGGTGGTTTTCAGGCAGACCAGTGCACTTTATACAGAAATATTACTGCAGCGTTTGAGGTGGTTTTCAGGGAGACCAATAGGCTTTACGCACAAATATTACTGCAGCGTTTGAGGTGGATTTCGCGCTGACCAGTGTACTTTATACAGAAAAATTACTGCAGCGTTTGAGGTGGTTTTCGCGCTGACCAGTGTACTTTATACAGAAATATTACTGCAGCGTTTGAGGTGGTTTTCAGGCAGACCAGTGTACTTTATACAGAAATATTACTGCAGCGTTTGAGGTGCATTTCGCGCTGACCAGTGTACTTTATACATAAAAATTACTGCAGCGTTTGAGGTGGTTTTCGCGCTGACCAGTGTACTTTATAAAAAAAACATTACTGCAGCGTTTGAGGTGGATTTTAGGGAGACCAATAGGCTTTACGCAGAAAAATTACTGCAGCGTTTGAGGTGGATTTCGCGCTGACCAGTGTACTTTATACAGAAAAATTACTGCAGCGTTTGAGGTGGTTTTCAGGGAGACCAATAGGCTTTACGCACAAATATTACTGCAGCGTTTGAGGTGGTTTTCATGCAGACCAATATACTTTATAAAAAAAACATTACTGCAGCGTTTGAGGTGGATTTCGCGCTGACCAGTGTACTTTATACAGAAAAATTACTGCAGCGTTTGAAGTGGTTTTCAGGCAGACCAATATACTTTATTTTAAAAAAATAGTTACTGCAGCGTTTGAGGTGGATTTCGCGCTGACCAGTGTACTTTATACAGAAATATATTACTGCAGCGTTTGAGGTGGTTTTCAGGCAGACCAGTGCACTTTATACAGAAATATTACTGCAGCGTTTGAGGTGGTTTTCAGGGAGACCAATAGGCTTTACGCACAAATATTACTGCAGCGTTTGAGGTGGATTTCGCGCTGACCAGTGTACTTTATACAGAAAAATTACTGCAGCGTTTGAGGTGGTTTTCGCGCTGACCAGTGTACTTTATACAGAAATATTACTGCAGCGTTTGAGGTGGTTTTCAGGCAGACCAGTGTACTTTATACAGAAATATTACTGCAGCGTTTGAGGTGCATTTCGCGCTGACCAGTGTACTTTATACAGAAAAATTACTGCAGCGTTTGAGGTGGTTTTCGCGCTGACCAGTGTACTTTATACAGAAATATTACTGCAGCGTTTGAGGTGGTTTTCAGGCAGACCAGTGTACTTTATACAGAAATATTACTGCAGCGTTTGAGGTGCATTTCGCGCTGACCAGTGTACTTTATACAGAAATATTACTGCAGCGTTTGAGGTGGTTTTTAGGCAGACCAATATACTTTATAAAAAAAACATTACTGCAGCGTTTGAGGTGGATTTCAGGGAGACCAATAGGCTTTACGCAGAAAAATTACTGCAGCGTTTGAGGTGGATTTCGCGCTGACCAGTGTACTTTATACAGAAAAATTACTGCAGCGTTTGAGGTGGTTTTCAGGCAGACCAATAGGCTTTACGCACAAATATTACTGCAGCGTTTGAGGTGGTTTTCATGCAGACCAATATACTTTATAAAAAAAACATTACTGCAGCGTTTGAGGTGGATTTCGCGCTGACCAGTGTACTTTATACAGAAAAATTACTGCAGCGTTTGAGGTGGTTTTCGCGCTGACCAGTGTACTTTATACAGAAAAATTACTGCAGCGTTTGAGGTGGTTTTCAGGGAGACCAACAGGCTTTATGCAGAAATATTACTGTAGCGTTTGAGGTGGATTTCGCGCTGACCAGTGTACTTTATACAGAAAAATTACTGCAGCGTTTGAGGTGGTTTTCGCGCTGACCAGTGTACTTTATACAGAAAAATTACTGCAGCGTTTGAGGTGGTTTTCGCGCTGACCAGTGTACTTTATACAGAAAAATTACTGCAGCGTTTGAGGTGGTTTTCAGGGAGACCAACAGGCTTTATGCAGAAATATTACTGTAGCGTTTGAGGTGGATTTCGCGCTGACCAGTGTACTTTATACAGAAAAATTACTGCAGCGTTTGAGGTGGTTTTCGCGCTGACCAGTGTACTTTATACAGAAATATTATGCAGCGTTTGAGGTGGTTTTCAGGCAGACCAATATGATTCACGCAGAAATATTACTGCAGCGTTTGAGGTGGTTTTTAGGCAGACCAATATACTTTATACAGAAAAATTACTGCAACGTTTGAGGTGGATTTCACGCCGACCATTGTACTTTATACAGAAATATTACTGCAGCGTTTGAGGTGGATTAAGCGCCGACCGGTGTACTTTATACAGAAATATTACTGCAGCGTTTGAGGTGGATTTCGCGCCGACCGGTGTACTTTATACAGAAATATTACTGCAGCGTTTGAGGTGGTTTTCGCGCTGACCAGTGTACTTTATACAGAAATATTACTGCAGCGTTTGAGGTTGAATTCAGGCAGACCAGGGTACTTTATTGGCCCAACGCAACAAAGACAGAGACCCACTAAGACACAATTGAAATTTATTTATTGGACTGCCACAACCAAGAAGGCTCATGGAATCATTCATAATGCCCTGGCACTATAAGGCGCGGAGGTCGTTGTAATCACAGCCTCACATACACAAATCTGACTTGGTCAAGTCTAAATTGTGTCTTTTGCAGCGCCCTCGTGCGGCCCAATTATTTTTTTTTTCGGATATTTCTTGAATTTTGCAAACATTACTGCAGCGTTTGAGATTTAACATCGACCGAAAAATGTGGCCGTATCGTTGACAGAATCGAAAAAACTCGGGACAAATTACATGATTAAAATGGTTAATGGTTAGTCTTCAAATGTATAGTATTTTGAGTGTTTGGTTTTAATATTTGTTTTCATGCGCTACACTTAAACTTGAAATGATTCGTAACCGGCAATGATTCGAAACTGGGCAAACAACTGTAGTTAATACAAGAACCAACTCGAGTCACGCACTCACCCCAACAACTATTATTGTTTACATCCCGATCTTGTTAGCGCATGCGGAGTGTTGCAAACACTATAGGCCTAAGTGATCATTTTCTTATTTACGGCATGCATTCATAATTCCCTAATTACATAAAGGACTTACCTGCAATATAATTGGAACTAGAGGTATGACGTTTGTTGTTACAAACGCCAGGTGATCGGGCTAAATGAACATTTTGTGATGAATTTCAGACGTTGTTTATCACCTGTGGAATGGCAAAAATGGAAGTTCAGCAGCCGATTTCACGAAAATTTACGCAATTGCGCAAGTCCACTTACCCCATTACTTGCGCAATAACTTATAAGTGGACTTGCGCAATTGCGTAAAGTTTCGTGAAATCGGCTGCTGTATACACTAATCCGGTAACTAATATCTCCTCCCTGCATATCCGCCATAGCTGGGGGGTTGATAGCTTGCACCGTTTTGAGATATGAATTGTTGAAATAATAACCTTTGAAATCTTGTAATGTGACACCTGTGACGACATCATGACGTCACAATTTTGTGCACAAATTGTTGAACAATATGTTGAACATAAGTTCTTAAATGTGGCGAAGGAATCATACCAATATCTGTTGTAGTTTTCAAGAGACAGCATTTTAAAACATCTCAGCTCCAAATTTGCGTAATTTGACACCACATTACGTAACCACCGTCCATGTAATGACGTCACCAATGGTATAGTCAAAAGGTCCACATGTGTGGAAACATTTCGTTCCGTAGAAATATGGTCAAATTCACTACCACTTTGAATCTATTTGCATTCAAAATGCTAAAAAAATTCACATTTTCGAACAACTTCCGGTTTGGACCGGAAGTAGGCGTCACACATGGGTCATGACATCGTATGATTTGTTCAGTTTATTTAGACTTATCATGTTGTGAAAGAATTGTTCAAGTATCTATTACGGTTCTTGAGATATGAATTTTGAAAATAATTAACCTTTGAATTTTTGTAATTTGACACCTGATGACGTCATGATTACGTCACACTTGATGCCATCATGATACTATACATGCTGGTGAAAGTCTGCCGTAGGGCCTATGTCTGTATCTAATTTACTAACGATTCAGCTTGGTTTGATGGGCATTAATTGTTACTGGTAAGTGTAAAAACTGAGATTTCCGTTTTCGTTGAACTTTGACCTCCAATTGACCCCAGAAGGAAGGGTCAGATGACAATGCCCACACAAAGAAAATTGTAGAACAGAATGTCATCTATAAACCTGCCAAATACAAAGATCCTGGGTCACGTGGTTTTCGAGACGGAAGCATTTTAAAATATGCATATTTTGGTTTTTTGGGTTGTGTAATTTGATACTTGATGACGTCACGATGACGTCACGCTTGATGCCATCATAATATTAAACACGCTGGTGAAAGTCTGCTATAGGACCTATGCCTGTACTTAGTTTCTTAAAGATTCAGCTTGGTTTGATGGGCATTGTTGCTCAATAAGTGCAAAAATTGAGATTTTCGTTTTCGTTGAACTTTGACCTTAGATTGACCCCAGAAGGAAGGGTCAGATGAAAATGCCCACAATTGTAGGCCATGATCTGATATATAAGCCTGTCAAATACGAAGATCATGGGTCACGTGGTTTTCCAGACGGAAGCATTTTAAAACATGCTTATTTTGGTCATTTTTGGGTTGTAATTTGATACCCGATGACGTCACAATGACGTCACACTTGTATGCACACCTTCACATTGGGGTTGATGTTCCTACAAAGTTTCAAGTTGATAGCTTGAACAGTTTTGAAGAAAAGCTCTGGAAACGTTTGAGTGGAAAAAAAAAAAAAAAAGACAAAGAAATCGTACAATAGTAATAGGTGATCGGAATGAGTTCCGATCACCTAATAAAAAAATAACTAGAGCTTCGCGTTTGTGTTTTTTACAAACGCAAGGTGATCGGGTGACATAAACATTGAAATGATGATGACGACACAGTTTTGAGATTGTTTGAAAACTTGAGTTGTTTGATGTTGAAAAGGTATTGGAATTCTCAAGACATGACTGTGACTACTCAACGCTAAAATTGTGTATCTGATGACGTCATAATTGTCAATCTCATCATAACGTTACTATTGTGTGCACAGATTGTTCAAGTATCTACTGAAGAACAAGTTTTGACATATAGGCCTAGGCCTATATGTGGTGAAAGAATCTTTTCAATATCTATTACAGTTCTAAAGATTTTGTCATTTGAGATCATATTACTGTAGTATATCGCCGTGTGGGGAGTTGGGGTTCAATTGCATCTAGAATAAACTAACGCTCCAGTCAACTTGAGTTGCTGTCCACCATGTCCATTTTATTTCCAACACAGCAACGATTTCCAGCATGTCACATTCACAGTTTTCGGGGAGAAAACATATTTACTCTGGTCCGCCGACTAAGGCTAGCCGTACATAATTACACCCAAGATACAACAGCTAAGTCACCAAAAGTAGATGTTCTTGTGCTATCTAGTGTTTATTCAACTTTCCTGGCGATGATGCCACGGAAACTAGCAGTTTTACATCTTCAAAAGTCCAATTTTCTCGGTTGTAAATCAAGCCCTGCTTATTATGTCTCGTCTGTCTGACTTATTCACTACTCGCGCACGTACGTGTATATCATTGGCCGTGTGGCCCAGACATTATGACCTCTGACCCGAGACAGGCCGCCTAGATACAAGTTCTATTATTAGAAGTCGAGCACTATATATGGGCGCGAATCGTCAGATTAGTGGAGGCTTGGCATAGCGCCCTCAAACGACTGAGTTAGCTTAATTATCAAGGGACCCAACAAATAATTTCTCCACATTACGTAACCACTGTGCACGTGATGACGTCATCAGTGGTATATTTGTAGTCATAAAGTCCACACGTGAGGGAACATTTCGTTCCGTAGAACTATGGTCAAATTCCCTACCACTTTGGCTCTATTTGCATTCAAAGTGCTAAAAAAGTGTACATTTTCGAACCTCTTCCGGTTTGGGTCACACAGGGGTCATGCCATTGTATGATTTGTTCAGTTCATTGCGACCTATCATGCTGTGAAATAATTGTTCAAGTATCTATCACGATTCTTGAGATATGAATTTTTGAAATAATAACCATTTAATTTTTGTAATTTGACACCTGTGACGATTCATGACGTCACAATGTTGTGCACAAATTGTTCAACAATTTGATAAACATCAAGTTCTTAAATGTGGCGAAAGAATCATGCAAATATCTGCTGTAGTTCTTAAGATACAGCATTTTTAAACAATTCAGCTCCAAATTTGCGTATTTTGACACCACATTACGTAACTACCGTCCATGTGATGACGTCACCAATGGTATAGTCAAAAAGTCCACATGTGTGGAAACATTTCGTTCCTTAGAAATATGGTCAAATTCACTACCACTTTGAATCTATTTGCATTCAAAACGCTTAAAAAAATGCACATTTTCGAACAACTTCCGGTTTGGACCGGAAGTAGGCGTCACACAGGGGTCATGACATTGTATGATTTGTTCAGTTCATTTAGACTTATCATGTTGTGAAAGAATTGTTCAAGTATCTATTACGGTTCTTGAGATATGAATTTTGGAAATAATAACCTTTGAATTTTTGTAATTTGACACCTGATGACGTCATGATTACGTCACACTTTATGCCATCATGATACTATACATTATCGTGAAAGTCTGCCGTAGGGCCTATGTCTGTATCTAATTTACTAACGATTCAGCTTGGTTTGATAGGCATTGTTGCTGGTAAGTGTAAAAACTGAGATTCTCAGTTTCGTTGAACTTTGACCTCCAATTGACCCCAGAAGGAAGGGTCAGATAAAAATGCCCACACAAAGAAAATTGTAGCACAGAATGTCATCTATAAACCTGGCAAATACGAAGATCCTGGGTCACGTGGTTTTCAAGACGGAAGCATTTTAAAATATGCATATTTTGTTTTTTTGGGGGTGTAATTTGATACTTGATGACGTCACGATGACGTCACGCTTGATGCCATCATAATATTATACACGCTGGTGAAAGTCTGCCATAGGACCTATGCCTGTATCTAGTTACCTAAAGATTCAGCTTGGTTTGATGGGCATTGTTGCTCAATAAGTGCAAAAATTGAGATTTTCGTTTTCGTTGAACTTTGACCTCAGATTGACCCCAGAAGGAAGGGTCAGATGAAAATGCCCACACAAAGAAAATTGTAGGCCATGATCTTATCTATAAGCCTGCTAAATACGAAAATCATGGGTCACGTGGTTTTCCAGACGGAAGCATTTTAAAACATGCATATTTTAGTCATTTTTGGGTTGTAATTTGATACCCGATGACGTCACAATGACGTCACACTTGTATGCACACCTTCACATTGGGGTTGATGTTCCTACAAAGTTTCAAGTTGATAGCTTGAACAGTTTTGAAGAAAAGCTCTGGAAACGTTTGAGTGGAAAAAAAAAAAAAAAAGACAAAGAAATCGTACAATAGTAATAGGTGATCGGAATGAGTTCCGATCACCTAATAAAAAAATAACTAGAGCTTCGCGTTTGTGTTTTTTACAAACGCAAGGTGATCGGGTGACAAACATTGAAATGATGATGACGACACAGTTTTGAGATTGTTTGAAAACTTGAGTTGTTTGATGTTGAAAAAGTATTGGAATTCTCAAGACATGACTCTGACTATTCAACGCTAAAATTGTGTATCTGATGACGTCATAATTGTCAATCTCATCATAACGTTACTTTTGTGTGCATAGATTGTTCAAGTATCTACTGAAGAACAAGTTTTGACATGTAGGCCTAGGCCTATATGTGGTGAAATAATCTTTTCAATATCTATTACAGTTCTAAAGATTTTTTAGGTGATCGGAACTCATTCCGATCACCTATTACTATTGTACGATTTCTTTTTTTTTTTTTTTTTTTTTTTTTTTTCTTTTTCTTTTTCCACTCAAACGTTTCCAGAGCTTTTCTTCAAAACGGTTCAAGCTATCAACTTGAAACTTTGTAGGAACATCAACCCCAATGTGAAGGTGTGCATACAAGTGTGACGTCATTGTGACGTCATTGGGTATCAAATTACAACCCAAAAATGACTAAAATATGCATGTTTTAAGATGCTTCCGTCTGGAAAACCACGTGACCCATGATTTTCGTATTTCGCAGGCTTATAGATAAGATCATGGCCTACAATTTTCTTCGTGTGGGCATTTTCATCTGACCCTTCCTTCTGGGGTCAATCTGAGGTCAAAGTTCAACGAAAACGAAAATCTCAATTTTTGCACTTATTGAGCAACAATGCCCATCAAACCAAGCTGAATCTTTAAGTAACTAAGTACAGGCATAGGTCCTATGGCAGACTTTCACCAGCGTGTATAATATTATGATGGCATCAAGCGTGACGTCATCGTGACGTCATCAAGTATCAAATTACACCCCCCAAAAACCAAAATATGCATATTTTAAAATGCTTCCGTCTTGAAAACCACGTGACCCATGATCTTCGTATTTAGCAGGTTTATAGATGACATTCTGTTGTACAATTTTCTTTGTGTGGGCATTGTCATCTGACCCTTCCTTCTGGGGTCAATTGGAGGTCAAAGTTCAACGAAACTGAGAATCTCAGTTTTTACACTTACCAGCAACAATGCCCATCAAACCCAGCTGAATCGTTAGTAAATTAGATACAGACATAGGCCCTACGGCAGACTTTCACCAGAATGTATAGTATCATGATGGCATCAAGTGTGACGTAATCATGACGTCATCAGGTGTCAAATTACAACAATTCAAAGGTTATTATTTCCAAAATTCATATCTCAAGAACCGTAATAGATACTTGAACAATTCTTTCACAACATGATAAGTCTAAATGAACTGAACAAATCATACAATGTCATGACCCCTGTGTGACGCCTACTTCCGGTCCAAACCGGAAGTTGTTCGAAAATGTGCATTTTTTAAGCGTTTTGAATGCAAATAGATTCAAAGTGGTAGTGAATTTGACCATACTTCTACGGAACGAAATGTTTCCACATATGTGGACTTTTTGACTATACCATTGGTGACGTCATCACATGGACGGTAGTTACGTAATGTGGTGTCAAAATACGCAAATTTTGAGCTGAATTGTTTAAAAATGCTGTATATTGGGAACTACAGCATATATTTGCATGATTCTTTCGCCACATTTAAGAACTTGATGTTTATCAAATTGTTGAACAATTTGTGCACAACATTGTGACGTCATGATATCGTCACAGGTGTCAAATTACAAAAATTAAATGGTTATTATTTCAAAAATTTATATCTCAAGAATCGTAATAGATACTTGAACAATTCTTTCACAGCATGATAGGTCGCAATGAACTGAACAAATCATACAATGGCATGACCCCTGTGTGACCCAAACCTCCAGTCCAAACCGGAAGAGGTTCGAAAATGTACACTTTTTTAGCATTTTTAATGCAAATAGAGCTAAAGTGGTAGGAATTTGACCATAGTTCTACGGAACAAAATGTTCCCTCACATGTGGACTTGATGACTACATATATACCACTGATGACGTCATCACGTGCACGGTGGTTACGTAATGTGGGGAAATTATTTGTTGGGTCCCTTGATAATTAAGCTAACTCAGTCGTTTGAGGGCGCTATGCCAAGCCTCCACTAATCTGACGATTTGCGCCCATATACAGTGCTCGACTTCTAATAATAAAACTTGTATCTAGGCGGCCTGTCTCGGGTCAGAGGTCATAATGTATCTTTTTAGGGAGGATGTCTGGGCCACACGGCCAATGATATACACGTACGTGCGCGAGTAGTGAATAAGTCAGACAGACGAGACATAATAAGCAGGGCTTAATTTACAACCGAGAAAATTGGACTTTTGAAGATGTAAAACTGCTAGTTTCCGTGGCATCATCGCCAGGAAAGTTGAATGAACACTTGATAGCACAAGGACATTTACTTTTGGTGACTTAGCTGTTGTATCTTGGGTGTAATTATGTACGGCTAGCCTTAGTCGGCGGACCAGAGTAAATATGTATTCTCCCCGAAAACTGTGAATGTGACATGCTGGGAATCGTTGCTGTATTGGAAATAAAATGGACATGGTGGACCGCAACTCAAGTTGACTGGAGCGTCAGTTTATTCTAGATGCAATTGAACCCCAACTCCCCACACGGCGATATACTACAGTAATATGATCTCAAATGACAAAATCTTTAGAACTGTAATAGATATTGAAAAGATTCTTTCACCACATATAGGCCTAGGCCTACATGTCAAAACTTGTTCTTCAGTAGATACTTGAACAATCTGTGCACACAATAGTAACTTTATGATGAGATTGACAATTATGACGTCATCAGATACACAATTTTAGCGTTGAATAGTCAGTCATGTCTTGAGAATTCCAATACTTGTTCAACATCAAACAACTCAAGTTTTCAAACAATCTCAAAACTGTGTCGTCATCATCATTTCAATGTTTGTCACCCGATCACCTTGCGTTTGTAAAAAACACAAACGCGAAGCTCTAGTTTCATTTGAGATCATATTACTGTAGTATATCGCCGTGTGGGGAGTTGGGGTTCAATTGCATCTAGAATAAACTGACGCTCCAGTCAACTTGAGTTGCGGTCCACCATGTCCATTTTATTTCCAACACAGCAACGATTTCCAGCATGTCACATTCACAGTTTTCGGGGAGAAGACATATTTACTCTGGTTCGCCGACTAAGGCTAGCCGTACATACCATGATTACACCCAAGATACAACAGCTAAGTCACCAAAGTAAATTTCCTTGTGCTAGCTATCAAGTGTTCATTCAACTTTCCTGGCGATGATGCCACGGAAACTAGCAGTTCTATATCTTAAAAAGTCCAATTTTCTCGGTTGTAAATCAATCCCTGCTTATTATTTCTCGTCTGTCTGACTTATTCACTACTCGCGCACGTACGTTTATATCATTGGCCGTGTGGCCCAGACATCCTCCCTAAAAAGATACATTATGACCTCTGACCCGAGACAGGCTGCCTAGATACAAGTTCTATTATTAGAAGTCGAGCACTATATATGGGCGCAAATCGTCAGATTAGTGGAGGCTTGGCATAGCGCCCTCAAACGACTGAGTTAGCTTAATTATCAAGGGACTCAACAAATAATTTCTCCACATTACGTAACCACCGTGCACGTGATGACGTCATCAGTGGTATATATGTAGTCATAAAGTCCACATGTGAGGGAACATTTCGTTCCGTAGAACTATGGTCAAATTCCCTACCACTTTGGCTCTATTTGCATTCAAAATGCTAAAAAAGTGTACATTTTCGAACCTCTTCCGGTTTGGACCGGAGGTTTGGGTCACACAGGGGTCATGCCATTGTATGATTTGTTCAGTTCATTGCGACCTATCATGCTGTGAAAGAATTGTTTAAGTATCTATTACGATTCTTGAGATATGAATTTTTGAAATAATAACCATTTAATTTTTGTAATTTGACACCTGTGACGATATCATGACGTCACAATGTTGTGCACAAATTGTTCAACAATTTAATAACCATCAAGTTCTTAAATGTGACGAAAGAATCATGCAAATATCTGCTGTAGTTCTCAAGATACAGCATTTTTAAACAATTCAGCTCAAAATTTGCGTATTTTGACACCACATTACGTAACTACCGTCCATGTGATGACGCCACCAATGGTATAGTCAAAAAGTCCACATGTGTGGAAACATTTCGTTCCGTAGAAATATGGTCAAATTCACTACCACTTTGAATCTATTTGCATTCAAAACGCTTTAAAAAATGCACATTTTCAAACAACTTCCGGTTTGGACCGGAAGTAGGCGTCACACAGGGGTCATGACATCGTATGATTTGTTCAGTTCATTTAGACTTATCATGTTGTGAAAGAATTGTTCAAGTATCTATTACGGTTCTTGAGATATGAATTTTGGAAATAATAACCTTTGAATTTTTGTAATTTGATACCTGATGACGTCATGATTACGTCACACTTGATGCCATCATGATACGTTTTATTTCCTGCGGTACGCAGTATAGCAGGAAATCTTTGTCTGTACGATACGCACGAGTTGGACGGTTGAGAGGTTTTGCACAATAGAGCTGCTTTGAATAGCATGTGGCCTACAGTAGCAGGAGGGCGTGGTTGTTGGGTTGTAGTGGCATTCTAGCCTGAGACCACAAAGCTGCTAGGTCGGTTAATTTTTTGAAATTTGAAATTTTCTTTTTTTTGTGTGTGAATGAAAAAGTAAGGAAAAGACGGTTCCTATAATATATTTTGGGTTATTTAGACATCCAGTAATATTAACAAGTTAACTCCATAAGGTTTTCCAGAGTTTTTTCTCCTTGAGTTTTCTCTCTGGTTTTTAACCCTGGGCAGATTGAATCAGCGGAAACAAACGTCATTTAAATATGTATAAATTTTAAGTAGATTTGAGGAAAGTGAACAAATGTAAATAAACCAACCGACGCTAGCCGGTACGGCAGGCTACTCCCAGTAAACAAGTTTCTGTATTGAGTGGCCAATTGGCGTTTTCAACGCACATCAAGTGTGCAAAGAACAGACTATACATTCTGGTGAAAGTCTGCCGTAGGGCCTATGTCTGTATCTAATTTACTAATGATTCAGCTTGGTTTGATGGGCATTGTTGCTGGTAAGTGTAAAAACTGAGATTCTCAGTTTCGTTGAACTTTGACCTCCATTTGACCCAAGAAGGAAGGGTCATATGAAAATGCCCACACAAAGAAAATTGTAGCACAGAATGTCATCTATAAACCTGCCAAATACGAAGATCCTGGGTCACGTGGTTTTCAAGACGGAAGCATTTTAAAATATGCATATTTTGGTTTTTTTTGGGGTGTAATTTGATACTTGATGACGTCACGATGACGTCACGCTTGATGCCATTATAATATTATACACGCTGGTGAAAGTCTGCCATAGGACCTATGCCTGTACTTAGTTTGTTAAAGATTCAGCTTGGTTTGATGGGCATTGTTGCTCAATAAGTGCAAAAATTGAGATTTTCGTTTTCGTTGAATTTTGACCTCAAATTGACCCCAGAAGGAAGGGTCAGATGAAAATGCCCACACGAAGAAAATTGTTGGCCATGATCTGATATATAAGCCTGCCAAATACGAAGATCATGGGTCACGTGGTTTTCCAGACGGAAGCATTTTAAAACATGCATATTTTGGTCATTTTTTTGTTGTAATTTGATACCCGATGACGTCACGGTGACGTCACACTTGTATGCACACCTTCACATTGGGGTTGATGTTCCTACCAAGTTTCAAGTTGATAGCTTGAACCGTTTCGAAGAAAAGCTCTGGAAACGTTTGAGTGGAAAAAGAAGAAAAAAAAACTAGAGCTACGTCTGTTCTATGAACAGAGCGTAGGGCTTTTTCTAATTTTTTTAACTTCAAAAATGAGCATGCTTAGCTTGCAAAAAGTATATAAAGTATTTAATTTAAAAAATGTTTACCTTTAATGTGTTACCTTTAAAGGATTGATGACGTAATCAATGTTTTAACAATACAGACATGTTTGGTGGTCGACGCACTCTACATTCACCACTATTGGGCTAATTTGCGCAAACACTGCTATCAAAGGGTTATTTTAAGACTTTTTAATTTTGCTGCTAGAGGGCACCCTTTTATGGAATGACGTAGAAACTTACATTTTTGGAAACCCTATTTACCTTAAACACTAACACTACCAACCGCATCTCGGCAGCTTTCCCCACTTTTACAAAATAGGTTCATTTAAATGCACTTCCGGTTTCTACCGGAAGTGAGCAAGGTCACAGCGATATGTTTTTGGATACCCCACCCTAGTCGAACTCAAACACCTTTGACCCCATCCAAATACCTCTTACCAGTTTCAAATGGCAAGGCAAAGTCTGTTTGACCAATAGGGAATGAGGTCAAATGTGAAGGCATGGGGGCATCTGAAAGACCTTTATTAATGATCGTATATGCCGAAAGAATCAAGATCGTAGGTCAAACGGTTGATTTTTTATGAATTTTTGCATATGGAAACATTAAATTTCATGCCCCTTTAAACTTACACCTGATGACGTCATGATGACGCCATTGTTGGGTGCACACCTCTTCTACTATGTCTTTGATGTTACCAAGTTTGTTTAAGAACAACCTCAAGTTTGGGAACAACCTCAAAAAGTGCCGACAACGCCCATGCGTTATGTCAATGGGGAAAACATCAGAAGAAGAAGAAATAAACGGAAAAACCAAAAGTTAACGACCTTTGCTTTGCTAGTGATCGTATATGGGAAGGAATCAAGGTTGTAGCTCGCATTTGTTAATATTTCATATTTATAATATTTGTATCACCTTTAATCTGACACGTGATTACGTCATTATGAGATCATCAGTTAAATACCTTTGTTAAAGGTTTCCTCTTATACAGAAGGAAATTGTGCTTAATAAATGAGTTGGACACTATACTACATGAAAGTAGTCTTTTATTTTGTGTTTGAACCTTTGTGTGTGTTAATTTGGCGATATTCGAGTCAATTTCTGACCCCCATTTCCCCGCCCCCAAAAAAACCCCTTTCACGCACCCACCTTGAAACTAGGCCGTGACGTCAGTGGCAGAACACATGGCTGGCCGGGATCATCGCTTCACGTACGGTTGTGTGTGCATGTCGGCGTTTGACTCGTTGTCTAAAATGGACAAAATTTCCTCGGATTCGTCTGATTTCGACACACAAATTTCTGACGAAGACTCTCCAGATATGAGTGAACACCTAGACGAAAATTTCATGTTGTTCCGTACAAGTACGAACCAGAAAGAAGTGGGAAAACTCCAGGCGAATTCCTCGGTGTAGACAGCGATGGACGCGATCGTGATACAATGAGTGATAAACAACGGTTGGAACGGTGAGGATATTATTATTAGCATTCCCCAATCGGCATTTCATGGCTGTAAAAGTCAGTTTTTCATAATGAAAACAGTGATCTTTGTCCGTGAACAAATGTTTATCGGAAGAGGGAAAATGAAACCCCACGTCGGGCGGACCCACCGGTTTGATACCGTAGAAGAAGCGCTCTGCCACGAAGGTCGAGTTGTCCTGTTGTACGTGTACGCGGCAATGGCACTGTGTTATATGCGTGCGGTTTGCAGGCAAGAATTTACGGGTCGGACATAACTGTTTTGGAGAAGTTGAGAGTAGATCAGATTGTTTTTAAAATAACTAAATCAAGCCTTGATACGTACAGATGCATGGAAAACTGTTGGGAGTGAGAAAATTAAGATTTTGTGAGTGAAACACTCAATTTTTAGCCTGGTATAAAATTTACTAGTTTCTCACTCAAATTGTTTTATACACAAGGTATTAAAAGCCATCATCTTGGAGAATTTATGGTAACGAAATTAATCTTGTGCATTTAAATTTAACGCAGGTGACGGTTCATGTGGAAACTGTTGCGCTATGCCAGTTGTAGCAGAATCGACATGCTGCAAAGAGGTGGATGCGATTGTTTGCAAGATGATGGCCTCGAGACAGACATGGATTTCATTACAGAACATCCCGGCTTAATGGCTCAATATCAGTAAGTTAATTGGCTTTTGTCTTTCTATGTTCGAGTCATTTCATCCTACCGCTACTTCCAAATGGGTTACAAATATTTGTAAGTTTTGTCAAATATTTACAGTTTTGTCAATGCAATGTTTAATCAGTAAATAAAATATAACCAAAAAGACAAATACAAAAATTAAGTCAAATTAAATCAGTATCTTATATAATAACATCAATTACAGCCAGACTAATTATGATTTGGCCGACATTAAAGGCAAAGGCTTGTCAATGCTTGTGCGAGGCCAAATTCATGCCATGAAATACGCAGCTCCAATAGCAAAGGCATGGAGCTGCATATTTCGTGGCACGAACTTGGCCTCGCGCATGCATCGACGAGCCTCTGCCTTTAAGGGTAATTTACGAACAAATGTTCACTGTTTTCCAATCACAGGAAGTACAGGCACACTGTTCATCGGCAGCTAACAAGATGGTGTTGGGGATTCTTATAGGAAGGAGAGTCTGCGTTCCACATCTGTCCTGTGCTGTTATGAAGATACAAAATAGATTAACAGACTACGAGGGTTTTCTAAAGGTGCACCCTGCATGTGGATATGTGCGCTTTACAAATCTCATTATTATCATCATTATTAACTGTCTTTAATGTTATTGGTTGTATAGGTCGGGTCATAGTTATTGTTTCAAATAGAACATGACATCGCTTAGCAGGATTCTACCTACATGTAATTAAATAAAATTTTCCAAAGTCAAATACATGTAACAGTGCCTGGAGTTATTAAAAAATTAATTGGCTGAAACATTTAAGCTATTTTCATTGGTGCTTTGTAATTTTATTAGTGTATTTCCACACAAGCTTAATAAAGATCTTTGTTTACACCCTTGACAATGATGTTTCTAACGCATACGAAGTACCAAGCTTAAGGTAATTTGTATAGTCCAAAACCATGTGTACTTCAGTTGTTGCCAACAAAATACCAACAAGGCTTACAGTTACAGATTCTAGTTTACTTGAGGATGAAGTGCAATGATTGATTACAAGTTAAATTTACTAAAATGGCAGGGATAATCATGTTAACTGGCCAGATTTGGGGGTGTCAATTATCTTCTCTTTGGTTTCTTCGACTTAGCAGCGCGTCTAGCAACTTCCATCAACAGATCATCTACGTAATCTGTCAAGATAAAAAAAAACATTGAAATATAATCATACATTTAGGACAAGAACAATTGTAGTGCTCTAGTCATGAGTTAAACTTGAAACAACTAAGCTGGTATATGTGCTTCAATATACTGTATCAAATAGCTGCCATCTTGTAGGGTGGGTTCTTTGTTCCATGAGGACATGCATGGTTTCACACTTTGTGCTTGCCCTACAAGGCGACAGATTTTCGATACAGTGTACTACAAATAAAGGGCTATCATCAAAATATTTTTTAAACCGAATGTATGAGCAGCTTTTCGAGGTTTGACGGGTTGTTTGTTTTTTTTCTTCAGAAAAATAAATTGGACCAAGCCTTTAAATTGTGTGATCTCTGCATTTATTAATATGAAGGTTTGACTGATGAATTTCTTGTAGACATCACGAGTACAACCGGAGTAGTCCTAAGGCTTGTTGGGCTCAATACATGTTATAGCATCTTGCCAAAAGGAACCGATTCCTCGACCATAGCAATCCCCATTTTAAAATTGGGCTTACTCAGAAAATAGCGCTTATTACCTTGCTGTACTCGCCTGCTGTCTTTCGCTGTTGTTTTTGCAAGTGCAATGTGGCAAGATGAAGCGTACATAAATCTTCAAAGGAAAGAAAAAAATACATAAGAAACAATTATAATTCATATTTACCGGGGAATGATAGTCATTTTGAAGAAAACAATTTGATTAAAGTCTTAAACAACTGTCCGACTCGTAAATTCTTGCCTGCAAACCGCACGCATACATGTGGTTCTATGTATTATTAAAACCCATGATTAAAACAGTGCTATTGCCGCGTACACGTACAACAGGACAACTCGACCTTCGTGGCAGAGCGCTTCTTCTACGGTATCAAACCGTTTTGTGCAAGCGATGAAAGGGGTTTCATTTTCCCTCTTCCGATAAACATTTGTTCACGGACAAAGATCACTGTTTTCATTATGAAAAACTGACTTTTACAGCCATGAAATGCCGATTGGGGAATGCTAATAATAATCGTCCTCACCGTACCAACCGTTGTTTATCACTCATTCTTGTATCACGATCGCGTCCATCGCTGTCTACACAGAGGAATTCGCCTGGAGTTTTCCCACTTCTTTCTTGTTCGTACTTGTACGGAACAACATGACATTTTCGTCTAGGTGTTCACTCATATCTGGAGAGTCTTCGTCAGAAATTTGTGTGTCGAAATCAGACGAATCCGAGGAAATTTTGTCCATTTTAGACAACGAATCAAACGCCGACATGCACACACAACCGTACGTGAAGCGATGACCCCGGCCAGCCATGTGTTCTGCCACTGACGTCACGGCCTAGTTTCAAGGTGGGTGCGTGAAAGGGTTTTTTTTGGGGGCGGGGAAATGGGGGTCAGAAATTGACTCGAATATCGCCAAATTAACACACACAAAGGTTCAAACACAAAATAAAAGACTACTTTCATATAGTATAGTGTCCAACTCATTTATTAAGCACAATTTCCTTCTGTATAAGAGAAAACCTTTAATTACCGTATATGGCGCAGGAATCACGATCATAGGTGAATCGGCTGATTTGTTACGAATGTTTGAATATGGAAAACATTAAATTGTATGCTCATTTAATCTTATACCTGATGATAAACAGTTTTTGAGTTGTGTCAGTTTGCCTGAGTGTACTGCTATACAGATCTGCCACTTCCAAGTGTTTGATGAACTGTGGGATACCAAGTCATGGCGCAGGTAAAAACTTTTGATTACTTAATTAGCTCCTTGAGGAGTATCATAACATGTATGTTCAGGATTCATACTAAGAGAGTCTTGGGCCAAATTTCATATAAAACAAAATAACATGTACATTATGTAAACAGTACAGTTACCTTCATCGATTGAGAAAAGATTTATTTAGATTTGAAAATATGGCAATTTTCAGTTTTTGCACTTTTAAAAACATCAATTAAGTTACTGTAAAATTAGTACTATTTGTAATAATGTCACATGGCGTTATAAATTAAATATTTAAAAAGATTATCCTGAAAACTCAGTTTAGAGGCAAGTTTGATTTCCCTTTGCGAATTATAAACTGTTCATTTTTAGTTTGTTTTGTTCACATTTGGGATGGAAACGCGATGTTTACTCGAAATACTGATATACATATATTAGTCATTAAAGGCAGAAATCAGAGCACATAATTAGTTAAGATTGAAAAGAGTTTGGCCAAGGAGGACAATTTCGTAATTAGATTTTTAAAAGATGGTTCAATAAAATCCAGACAATGACTTAATTATTTCAGGCCTATATTAAGCTTTTGTTTTTAAATGGGACGTGCACTGCATGTTCGCGCAACTTACAACAAGTACATGTACTATATGTTTACACGTACTGCGCATTCTCTCTTTAGCTATACATGTATAACTATGAGGGCGCTATATCACTTTCACGGTAGCAAAACGCGAGTGCATGGCCTGGGGCGCGGCGGGGTGGCTTATGCATGGTTTTACGCAAATTGCGACTTGGCTGAAATTTGGCCTTCAATTGACCCAGGACGGAAGGGTCAGATGAAAATGCCTACACAAAGAACATTGTACTAGTCCATGATCTGATCTATAATGTCTGCTAAATATGAAAACCCTGGGCCATGTGGTTTTATAGAGGGAAACACTTTACGAAATGCATTTGGGGTCATTTTCATGACGAAAATCCACTTTTTTGCCATTTTTAAATTATCATAATTACGTAATCATTGACGTCATGGTGATGTTCTACATGGTGGTGGAAGTTTGTGATGGGGCCCATGCCTGTACCTAGTTTTATAAAGATCAAGCGTTGTTTAATAGCTAATATTGCTTCATAAGTACAAAAACATACAAACAATGTGATTTTTGAATTGGCTGAACTTTGACCTTCGATTGACCCAGGAAGGAAGGGTCAGATGAAAATGCCTACACAAAGCAAATTGTAGTCCGTGATCTGATCTATAATGTCTGCTAAATATGAAGACGCTGGGCCATGTGGTTTTATAGAGGGAAACATTTTACCAAATGCATTTTAAGGTCATTTTCATGACGAAAATCCACTTTTTTGCCATTTTTAAATTATTATAATTACGTAATCATTGACGTCATGGTGATGTTCTACATGGTGGTGGAAGTTTGTGATAAGGCCCATGCCTGTACCTAGTTTTATAAAGATCAAGCGTAGTTTAATAGGTAATATTGCTTCATAAGTACAAACAAATACAAAAAATGTGATTTTTGAATTGGCTGAACTTTGATCTTCGATTGACCCAGGAAGGAAGGGTCAGATGAAAATGCCTACACTAAGAACATTGAAGCTCATGATCTGATCTAAATGTTTGCCAAATATGAAAATCCTGGGTCATGTGGTTTGGCCAAGGGAACCATTTGAAAAAGTGCATATTTCGGCAATTTTCCGCTTTTTAGGCATTTTTAAAGTGTTATAATGACGTAACGGATGACGTCACAATGAAGCCATTCTTGGGTGCACACCTCTTATACTATGTCTTTGATGTGACCAAGTTTGGTTAAGATCAATGTTTGGGAACAACCTGAAAAAGCGCCGACAACGCCTATGCGCTTTGTCTATGGGAAAAAAATCAGAAGAAGAAGAAATAAACGGAAAAAAAACTAGAGCTACGTCTGTTCTATGAACAGAGCGTAGGGCTTTTTCACATTTTTTTTACTTAAAAAAATGAGCATGCTTACCTTGCAAAATTAGATGTTAGCATATCAACAATTTAACTTTTAAAAAGTTTACCTTTAATGTGTTACCTTTAAAAGGATTGATGACGTCATCAATGTTTTAACCACACAGACATGTTTGGTGGTGGACTTACTCTATAAGCAGCACTATTGGGCTAATTTGCGCAAACACTGCTATAAAAGGGTCATTTTAAGACTTTTTAATTTTGACGCTAGAGGGCGCCCTTTTATGGAATGACGTAGAAACTTACATTTTTGGAAACCCTATTTACCTTAGACACTGACACTACCAACCGCATCTCGGCAGCATTCACCACTTTTACAAAATAGGTTCATTTAAATGCACTTCCGGTTTCTACCGAAAGTGAGCAAGGTCACAGGTCATGGCGATATTTTTGGATACCCCACCCTAGTCGAACTCAAACACCTTTGACCCCATCCAAATACCTCTTACCAGTTTCAAATGGCAAGGCAAAGTCTGTTTGACCAATAGGGAATGAGGTCAAATGTCAAGGCATGTGGGCATCTGAAAGACCTTTATTAATGATCGTATATGCCGAAAGAATCAAGACCCTAGGTCAAACGGATGATTTTTTATGAATTTGTTAATATGGAAACATTAAATTTCATGCCCCTTTAAACTTACACCTGATGACGTCATGATGACGCCGTTGTTGGGTGCACACCTCTTCAACTATGTCTTTGATGTGACCATGTTTTAAATTATTATAATTACGTAATCATTGACGTCATGGTGATGTTCTACATGGTGGTGGAAGTTTGTGATAAGGCCCATGCCTGTACCTAGTTTTATAAAGATCAAGCGTAGTTTAATAGGTAATATTGCTTCATAAGTACAAACAAATACAAAAAATGTGATTTTTGAATTGGCTGAACTTTGACCTTCGATTGACCCAGGAAGGAAGGGTCAGATGAAAATGCCTACACTAAGAACATTGAAGCTCATGATCTGATCTAAATGTTTGCCAAATATGAAAACCCTGGGTCATGTGGTTTGGCCAAGGGAACCATTTGAAAAAGTGCATATTTCGGCAATTTTCCGCTTTTTAGGCATTTTTAAAGTGTTATAATGACGTAACGGATGACGTCACAATGAAGCCATTCTTGGGTGCACACCTCTTATACTATGTCTTTGATGTGACCAAGTTTGGTTAAGATCAATGTTTGGGAACAACCTGAAAAAGCGCCGACAACGCCTATGCGCTTTGTCTATGGGAAAAAAATCAGAAGAAGAAGAAATAAACGGAAAAAAAACTAGAGCTACGTCTGTTCTATGAACAGAGCGTAGGGCTTTTTCACATTTTTTTTACTTAAAAAAATGAGCATGCTTACCTTGCAAAATTAGATGTTAGCATATCAACAATTTAACTTTTAAAAAGTTTACCTTTAATGTGTTACCTTTAAAAGGATTGATGACGTCATCAATGTTTTAACCACACAGACATGTTTGGTGGTGGACTTACTCTATAAGCAGCACTATTGGGCTAATTTGCGCAAACACTGCTATAAAAGGGTCATTTTAAGACTTTTTAATTTTGACGCTAGAGGGCGCCCTTTTATGGAATGACGTAGAAACTTACATTTTTGGAAACCCTATTTACCTTAGACACTGACACTACCAACCGCATCTCGGCAGCATTCACCACTTTTACAAAATAGGTTCATTTAAATGCACTTCCGGTTTCTACCGAAAGTGAGCAAGGTCACAGGTCATGGCGATATTTTTGGATACCCCACCCTAGTCGAACTCAAACACCTTTGACCCCATCCAAATACCTCTTACCAGTTTCAAATGGCAAGGCAAAGTCTGTTTGACCAATAGGGAATGAGGTCAAATGTCAAGGCATGTGGGCATCTGAAAGACCTTTATTAATGATCGTATATGCCGAAAGAATCAAGACCCTAGGTCAAACGGATGATTTTTTATGAATTTGTTAATATGGAAACATTAAATTTCATGCCCCTTTAAACTTACACCTGATGACGTCATGATGACGCCGTTGTTGGGTGCACACCTCTTCAACTATGTCTTTGATGTGACCATGTTTTAAATTATTATAATTACGTAATCATTGACGTCATGGTGATGTTCTACATGGTGGTGGAAGTTTGTGATAAGGCCCATGCCTGTACCTAGTTTTATAAAGATCAAGCGTAGTTTAATAGGTAATATTGCTTCATAAGTACAAACAAATACAAAAAATGTGATTTTTGAATTGGCTGAACTTTGACCTTCGATTGACCCAGGAAGGAAGGGTCAGATGAAAATGCCTACACTAAGAACATTGAAGCTCATGATCTGATCTAAATGTTTGCCAAATATGAAAACCCTGGGTCATGTGGTTTGGCCAAGGGAACCATTTGAAAAAGTGCATATTTCGGCAATTTTCCGCTTTTTAGGCATTTTTAAAGTGTTATAATGACGTAACGGATGACGTCACAATGAAGCCATTCTTGGGTGCACACCTCTTATACTATGTCTTTGATGTGACCAAGTTTGGTTAAGATCAATGTTTAGGAACAACCTGAAAAAGCGCCGACAACGCCTATGCGCTTTGTCTATGGGAAAAAAATCAGAAGAAGAAGAAATAAACGGAAAAAAAACTAGAGCTACGTCTGTTCTATGAACAGAGCGTAGGGCTTTTTCACATTTTTTTTACTTAAAAAAATGAGCATGCTTACCTTGCAAAATTAGATGTTAGCATATCAACAATTTAACTTTTAAAAAGTTTACCTTTAATGTGTTACCTTTAAAAGGATTGATGACGTCATCAATGTTTTAACCACACAGACATGTTTGGTGGTGGACTTACTCTATAAGCAGCACTATTGGGCTAATTTGCGCAAACACTGCTATAAAAGGGTCATTTTAAGACTTTTTAATTTTGACGCTAGAGGGCGCCCTTTTATGGAATGACGTAGAAACTTACATTTTTGGAAACCCTATTTACCTTAGACACTGACACTACCAACCGCATCTCGGCAGCATTCACCACTTTTACAAAATAGGTTCATTTAAATGCACTTCCGGTTTCTACCGAAAGTGAGCAAGGTCACAGGTCATGGCGATATTTTTGGATACCCCACCCTAGTCGAACTCAAACACCTTTGACCCCATCCAAATACCTCTTACCAGTTTCAAATGGAAAGGCAAAGTCTGTTTGACCAATAGGGAATGAGGTCAAATGTCAAGGCATGTGGGCATCTGAAAGACCTTTATTAATGATCGTATATGCCGAAAGAATCAAGACCCTAGGTCAAACGGATGATTTTTTATGAATTTGTTAATATGGAAACATTAAATTTCATGCCCCTTTAAACTTACACCTGATGACGTCATGATGACGCCGTTGTTGGGTGCACACCTCTTCAACTATGTCTTTGATGTGACCATGTTTGTTTAAATGCACAGGCTCGTCAGCAATGCGCGCCCGCCAAATTCGTGCTGGAAACACGCAGCTCCATGCATTTGCTATGGAGCTGCGTATTGCGTGGCACACATTTGGCGGGCGCGCATTGCTGACGCGCCTGTGCATTTAGGAACAACCTCAAGTTTGGGAACAACCTCAAAAAGTGCCGACAACGCCCATGCGTTATGTCAATGGGGGGAAAATCAAAAGACGAAATAAACGGAAAAGCCAAAAGTTAACGACCTTTGTATAGTGATCGTATATGGGAAGGAATCAAGGTTGTAGGTCGCATTTTTTAATATTTCATATTTATAATATTTTTATCACCTTTAATGACGTGATGACGTCATTATGAGATCATCAGTTAAATACCTTTGTAAATGACCGTATATGGCGCAGGAATCACGATCATAGGTGAATCGGCTGATTTGTTAGAATGTTTGAATATGGAAAACATTAAATTGTATGTTCATTTAATCTTATAACTGATGATGAACAGTTTTTGAGTTGTGTCAGTTTGCCTGAGTGGGGGAATTACTGCTATACAGATCTACCACTTCAAGGTGTTTGATGAACTGTGAGATACCAAGTCATGGTGCAGGTAAAAACTTTTGATTACTTAATTAGCTCCTTGAGGAGTATCATAACATGTAGGTTCAGGATTTATACTAAGAGAGTATTGAGCCAAATTTCATATAAAACAAAATAACATGTACATTTAATGGAAATAGTGCAGAAGCCTTCATCGATTCAGAAAATATGTTTAGATTTGAAAATATGGCAATTTTCAGTTTTTGCACATTTAAAAACATCGATTAGGCCTAAGTTACTGTAAAATTAGTACTATTTGTCATAATGTCACATGCAGTTATAAATTAAATATTTAAAAAGTTTATCCTGAAAACTAAGTTGAGAGGCAAGTTTTATTTCCCTTTGCGAATTCTAAACTGTTCATTGTTAGTTTGTTTTGTTCACATTTGGGATGGAAATCCGATGTTTACTCGAAAAACTGATATACATATATATTAGTCATCAAAGGCAGAAATCAGAGCACATAATTTGTTAAGATTGAAAAGAGTTTGGCCAAGAAGGAACAATTTCGTAATTAGATTTGTTGAAGATGGTTCAATAAAATCCTGACAATAACTTAATGATATCAGGCCTATATTAAGCTTTGCACCTTACTAAACCTAAAAGGAAGAAAACAAACATTGGAATGAATGCTTCACGGCAAAACTACGACATTCCCTCAATAACATACAACTACTTTCGTGTAGAGAGTGGACTCTCTTAAATAAGACTGAAATAACATAAAAGATTGTATCCTACTCACATGTCCTTTTGTTAAACCATCTTCTGTTGAATTACACGTCCGTGGTAGACACAGTTAAAAGACTGCTTCCACGCAAACAAATAGCGTGTCACTGTCTCGTAACAGACAGCTACGGTAAAAATTCATTTCTGCGAAGTTTGCTCGCATTGAGAACGGTCAAATCCAAAACTAGGCTCCTGGCATAACACTGGTCACTGCTCAGTCAACCAAAAACATAATGACATGATCATGGTGTCATTTTTAAGAGGAGATTCAACCCTAACAGATGATATCTCCTGTTCATTCATACGCGCCCTACTTTAGTTACAATTAGCAATAATATCTCGGTTTCGTTTTTTTAAAATCCAACCTGTATATACGGAAATGTTGACTTGCCTGAACTTTGGCCTTCAATTGACCCAGGAAGAAAGGGTCAGATGAAAATGACTACACAAAGCAAATTATAGCCCAGGATCTGATCTATAATGTCTGCTAAATATGTAGACCCTGGGTCATGTGGTTTTATAGAGGGAAACATTTTACGAAATGCATTTTTGGCTCATTTTTATGACGAAAATCCACTTTTTGGCCAATTTTAAATAATTATAATTACGTAATCATTGACGTCATGGTGATGTTGTACATGGTGGTGGAAGTTTGTGATGAGGCCCATGCCTGTACCTAGTTTTATGAAAATCAAGCGTACTTTAATAGCTAAAATTGCTTCATAAGTACACAAAAACACAACAAATGTGAATTTTGAAATGGCTGAACTTTGACCTTCAATTGACCCAGGAAGGAAGGGTCAGATGAAAATGCCTACACAAAGAACATTGTAGCCCATGATCTGATATATATGTATGCAAAATATGAATACCCTGGGTCATGTGGGTTCATACAGGGAAGCGTTTTACGAAATGCATATTTTGGTACTTTTCATGATAAAAATCCACTTTTGTGCCATTTTAAAATTATTATAATTACGTAATCCTTGACGTCATGGTGACGTCTTACATGGTGATGGACGTTTGTGATGGGGCCCATGCCTGTACCTAGTTTTATGAAAATCAAGCATGGTTGAATAGCTAATATTGCTTCATAAGTACAAACAAATACAACAAATGTGATTTTTGAATTGGCTGAACTTTGACCTTCGATTGACCCAGGAAGGAAGGGTCAGATGAAAATGCCTACACTAAGAACATTGAAGCTCATGATCTGATCTAAATATTTGCCAAATATGAAAACCATGGGTCATGTGGTTTGGGCAAGGGAATCATTTTAAAAAGTGCATATTTCGGCAATTTTCCGCTTTTTAGGCATTTTTAAAGTGTTATAATGACGTAACGGATGACGTCACAATGAAGCCATTCTTGGGTGCACACCTCTTATACTATGTCTTTGATGTGACCAAGTTTGGTTAAGATCAATGTTTGGGAACAACCTGAAAAAGCGCCGACAACGCCTATGCGCTTTGTCTATGGGAAACAAATCAGAAGAAGAAGAAGAAGAAGAAGAAATAAACGGAAAAAAAAAAATCAAAACGAAAACAAAGGCTTTTTCGCCGCAAAGCGAAAAAGCCAAAAATCAAAACGAAAACAAAGGCTTTTTCGCCGCAAAGCGAAAAAGCCAAAAAAAAAGACAAAGAAATCGTACGATATCAATAGGTGATCGGGTTGAGCCCGATCACCTAACTAGAGCTTCGCGTTTGTGTTTTTTACAAACGCAAGGTGATCGGGTGACATAAACATTGAAATGATGACACAGTTTTGAGATTGTTTGAAAACTTGAGTTGTTTGATGTTGAAAAAGTATTGGAATTCTCAAGACATGACTCTGACTATTCAACGCTAAAATTGTACTACTAGGTTTTCAGGCCAAAATTTATTCCTTGCCCCAATCTTTCCACAGAGGGTGTAGTGTCACAGGCCTCGAAATTCATTTTCAAAAGGGCACAGAAATTTTCTTTTATAGTAAAGGGCACCTGAATGAGGAAATGGAAAATTTGTGTTAGAACTTTTTAAGGGCAACACAGCAAGCACAGGGCACCGATGGCAATTTGCCGAGGTGCTGTGGGTTATTTCAAGGCCGGGTGTCAGTGTGCAGTGCCACATTAACACTGCTGCTTATGTGGAATTGTGACACATGAAACAGCCGTAGATGCCCAATGCATTTACTGCGCAAAAATGCCAAACAACCCTCCAAGGAGAACGGCTGTTTTATGTAAGGTCAGCCCGCAGGCGCAGCGCAAGACAACGTTCATCTAAGCTAATCCCACGATTCCAAACTAGACAAACGACACTGCATCTTAACTTGCAAGTATTATAAATATTCACTGCTGCAAAGTTTCCCATTTTTTTACTGAAACTTTGTGAATAATAATACTTACTTTGTATGTGTAAAACCCGTCTGTAGCTCCGCAACGTTTTGCGGTTTTGTGGGTTATCCTGTGACAAGCCCGCCTAGCCTGTGCGCCAGATTTTTGATGGTCGTAAAATCAGATTGAGTTGAAAAATGTGGCCGTATCGTTGACAGAATCGAAAAAACTCGGGACAAATTACATGATTAAAATGGTTAATGGTTAGTCTTCAAATGTATAGTATTTTGAGTGTTTGGTTTTAATATTTGTTTTCATGCGCTACACTTAAACTTGAAATGATTCGTAACCGGCAATGATTCGAAACTGGGCAAACAACTGTAGTTAATACAAGAACCAACTCGAGTCACGCACTCACCCCAACAACTATTATTGTTTACATCCCGATCTTGTTAGCGCATGAGGAGTGTTGCAAACACTATAGGCCTAAGTGATCATTTTCTTATTTACGGCATGCATTCATAATTCCCTAATTACATAAAGGACTTACCTGCAATATAATTGGAACTAGAGGTATGACGTTTGTTGTTACAAACGCCAGGTGATCGGGCTAAATGAACATTTTGTGATTAATTTCAGACGTTGTTTATCACCTGTGGAATGGCAAAAATGGAAGTTCAGCAGCCGATTTCACGAAAATTTACGCAATTGCGCAAGTCCACTTACCCCATTACTTTCAGCAGCCGATTTCACGAAAATTTACGCAATTGCGCAAGTCCACTTACCCCATTACTTGCGCAATAACTTATAAGTGGACTTGCGCAATTGCGTAAAGTTTCGTGAAATCGGCTGCTGTATACACTAATCCGGTAACTAATATCTCCTCCCTGCATATCCGCCATAGCTGGGGGGTTGATAGCTTGCACCGTTTTGAGATATGAATTGTTGAAATAATAACCTTTGAAATCTTGTAATGTGACACCTGTGACGACATCATGACGTCACAATTTTGTGCACAAATTGTTGAACAATATGTTGAACATCAAGTTCTTAAATGTGGCGAAGGAATCATACCAATATCTGTTGTAGTTTTCAAGATACAGCATTTTAAAACATCTCAGCTCCAAATTTGCGTAATTTGACACCACATTACGTAACCACCGTCCATGTAATGACGTCACCAATGGTATAGTCAAAAGGTCCACATGTGTGGAAACATTTCGTTCCGTAGAAATATGGTCAAATTCACTACCACTTTGAATCTATTTGCATTCAAAATGCTAAAAAAATTCACATTTTCGAACAACTTCCGGTTTGGACCGGAAGTAGGCGTCACACATGGGTCATGACATCGTATGATTTGTTCAGTTTATTTAGACTTATCATGTTGTGAAAGAATTGTTCAAGTATCTATTACGGTTCTTGAGATATGAATTTTGAAAATAATTAACCTTTGAATTTTTGTAATTTGACACCTGATGACGTCATGATTACGTCACACTTGATGCCATCATGATACTATACATGCTGGTGAAAGTCTTCCGTAGGGCCTATGTCTGTATCTAATTTACTAACGATTCAGCTTGGTTTGATGGGCATTAATTGTTACTGGTAAGTGTAAAAATTGAGATTTCCGTTTTCGTTGAACTTTGACCTCCAATTGACCCCAGAAGGAAGGGTCAGATGACAATGCCCACACAAAGAAAATTGTAGAACAGAATGTCATCTATAAACCTGCCAAATACGAAGATCCTGGGTCACGTGGTTTTCGAGACGGAAGCATTTTAAAATATGCATATTTTGGTTTTTTGGGTTGTGTAATTTGATACTTGATGACGTCACGATGACGTCACGCTTGATGCCATCATAATATTAAACACGCTGGTGAAAGTCTGCTATAGGACCTATGCCTGTACTTAGTTTCTTAAAGATTCAGCTTGGTTTGATGGGCATTGTTGCTCAATAAGTGCAAAAATTGAGATTTTCGTTTTCGTTGAACTTTGACCTTAGATTGACCCCAGAAGGAAGGGTCAGATGAAAATGCCCACACGAAGAAAATTGTAGGCCATGATCTGATATATAAGCCTGTCCAATACGAAGATCATGGGTCACGTGGTTTTCCAGACGGAAGCATTTTAAAACATGCTTATTTTGGTCATTTTTGGGTTGTAATTTGATACCCGATGACGTCACAGTGACGTCACACTTGTATGCACACCTTCACATTGGGGTTGATGTTCCTACCAAGTTTCAAATTGATAGCTTGAACCGTTTTGAAGAAAAGCTCTGGAAACGTTTGAGTGGAAAAAGAAAAATAAACTAGAGCTTCGCGTTTGTGTTTTTTACAAACGCAAGGTGATCGGGTGACATAAACATTGAAATGATGATGACGACACAGTTTTGAGATTGTTTGAAAACTTGAGTTGTTTGATATTGAAAAAGTATTGGAATTCTCAAGACATGACTCTGTCTATTCAACGCTAAAATTGTGTATCTGATGACGTCATAATTGTCAATCTCATCATAACGTTACTATTGTGTGCACAGATTGTTCAAGTATCTACTGAAGAACAAGTTTTGACATGTATATGTGGTGAAAGAATCTTTTCAATATCTAACAGTTCTAAAGATTTTGTTATTTGAGATCATATTACTGTAGTATATCGCCGTGTGGGGAGTTGGGGTTCAATTGCATCTAGAATAAACTGACGCTCCAGTCAACTTGAGTTGCGGTCCACCATGTCCATTTTATTTCCAACACAGCAACGATTTTCAGCATGTCACATTCACAGTTTTCGGGGAGAAGACATATTTACTCTGGTCCGCCGACTAAGGCTAGCCGTACATAATTACACCCAAGATACAACAGCTAAGTCACCAAAAGTAAATGTCCTTGTGCTATCAAGTGTTCATTCAACTTTCCTGGCGATGATGCCACGGAAACTAGCAGTTTTACATCTTCAAAAGTCCAATTTTCTCTGTTGTAAATCAAGCCCTGCTTATTATGTCTTGTCTGTCTGACTTATTCACTACACGCGCACGTACGTGTATCATTGGCCGTGTGGCCCAGACATCCTCCTTAAAAAGATACATTATGACCTCTGACCCGAAACAGGCTGCCTAGATACAAGTTATATTATTAGAAGTCGAGCACTATATATGGGCGCAAATCGTCAGATTAGTGGAGGCTTGGCATAGCGCCCTCAAACGACTGAGTTAGCTTAATTATCAAGGGACCCAACAAATAATTTCTCCACATTACGTAACCACCGTGCACGTGATGACGTCATCAGTGGTATATATGTAGTCATCAAGTCCACATGTGAGGGAACATTTCGTTCCGTAGAACTATGGTCAAATTCCCTACCACTTTGGCTCTATTTGCATTCAAAGTGCTAAAAAAGTGTACATTTTCGAACCTCTTCCGGTTTGGACCGGAGGTTTGGGTCACACAGGGGTCATGCCATTGTATGATTTGTTCAGTTCATTGCGACCTATCATGCTGTGAAAGAATTGTTCAAGTATCTATTACGATTCTTGAGATATGAATTTTTGAAATAATAACCATTTAATTTTTGTAATTTGACACCTGTGACGATATCATGACGTCACAATGTTGTGCACAAATTGTTCAACAATTTGATAAACATCAAGTTCTTAAATGTGGCGAAAGAATCACGCAAATATCTGCTGTAGTTCTCAAGATACAGCATTTTTAAACAATTCAGCTCCAAATTTGCGTATTTTGACACCACATTACGTAACTACCGTCCATGTGATGACGTCACCAATGGTATAGTCAAAAAGTTCACATGTGTGGAAACATTTCGTTCCGTAGAAATATGGTCAAATTCACTACCACTTTGAATCTATTTGCATTCAAAACGCTTACAAAAATGCACATTTTCGAACAACTTCCGGTTTGGACCGGAAGTAGGCGTCACACAGGGGTCATGACATTGTATGATTTGTTCAGTTCATTTAGACTTATCATGTTGTGAAAGAATTGTTCAAGTATCTATTACGGTTCTTGAGATATGAATTTTGGAAATAATAACCTTTGAATTTTTGTAATTTGACACCTGATGACGTCATGATTACGTCACACTTGATGCCATCAAGATACTATGCATTCTGGTGAAAGTCTGCCGTAGGGCCTATGTCTGTATCTAATTTACTAACGATTCAGCTTAGTTTGATAGGCATTGTTGCTGGTAAGTGTAAAAACTGAGATTCTCAGTTTCGTTGAACTTTGACCTCCAATTGACCCCAGAAGGAAGGGTCAGATGACAATGCCCACACAAAGAAAATTGTAGAACAGAATGTCATCTATAAACCTGCCAAATACGAAGATCATGGGTCACGTGGTTTTCAAGACGGAAGCATTTTAAAATATGCATATTTTGGTTTTTTGGGGGTGTAATTTGATACTTGATGACGTCACGATGACGTCACGCTTGATGCCATCATAATATTATACACGCTGGTGAAAGTCTGCCATAGGACCTATGCCTGTACCTAGTTACTTAAAGATTCAGCTTGGTTTGATGGGCATTGTTGCTCAATAAGTGCAAAAATTGAGATTTTCGTTTTCGTTGAACTTTGACCTCAGATTGACCGCAGAAGGAAGGGTCAGATGAAAATGCCCACACGAATAAAATTGTAGGCCATGATCTGATATATAAGCCTGTCAAATACGAAGATCATGGTTCACGTGGTTTTCTAGGCGGAAGCATTTTAAAACATGCATATTTTAGTCATTTTTGGGTTGTAATTTGATACCCGATGACGTCACAATGACGTCACACTTCAGTGCACACCTTCACATTGGGATTGATGTTCCTACCAAGTTTCAAGTTGATAGCTTGAACCGTTTTGAAGAAAAGCTCTGGAAACGTTTGAGTGGAAAAAGAAGAAAAAAAAAAAAAAAACTAGAGGTATGACGTTTGTTGTTACAAACGCCAGGTGATCGGGGTAAATGAACATTTTGTGATGAATTTCAGACGTTGTTATCACCTGTGGAATGGCAAAAATGGAAGTTCAGCAGCCGATTTCACGAAACTTTACTCAATTGCGCAAGTCCACTTACGCCATTACTTGCGCAATAACTTATGGCGTAGGTGGACTTGCGCAATTGCGTAAAGTTTCGTGAAATCGGCTGCTGTATACACTAATCCGGTAACTAATATCTCCTCCCTGCATATCCGCCATAGCTGGGGGGTTGATAGCTTGCACCGTTTTGAGATATGAATTGTTGAAATAATAATCTTTGAAATCTTGTAATGTGACACCTGTGACGACATCATGACGTCACAATTTTGTGCACAAATTGTTGAACAATATGTTGAACATCAAGTTCTTAAATGTGGCGAAGGAATCATACCAATATCTGTTGTAGTTTTCAAGATACAGCATTTTAAAACATCTCAGCTCCAAATTTGCGTAATTTGACACCACATTACGTAACCACCGTCCATGTCATGACGTCACCAATGGTATAGTCAAAAGGTCCACATGTGTGGAAACATTTCGTTCCGTAGAAATATGGTCAAATTCACTACCACTTTGAATCTATTTGCATTAAAAATGCTAAAAATTTGCACATTTTCGAAGAACTTCCGGTTTGGACCGGAAGTAGGCGTCACACAGGGGTCATGACATCGTATGATTTGTTCAGTTCATTTAGACTTATCATGTTGTGAAAGAATTGTTCAAGTATCTATAATTATAATTTAGGCAGTTTCAACCCTTTTATTTTAAAGCCCACATCGATTTAAAATCAGTGTCAATTGAAAGAGTGGTTATTGACTAGAAGAAATCTGTTTATTTTTTTCAAATCGGATTTTGCATTGCGAAGCTACAGTCGGTTTGGATAATTGAAAACAGGGTAAAAATTCATCGGCAGGTCAAAGGTTATCCTATGTTTTTCTTTATTTCTAATTTGGCACCGACAATGGTCACTGTGGCTTATACTTTTGGTTATATATCTTTGCTCAACTCTATCCTGGATGGCCCAAAGTTGGTACAAACAACAGTTATTAATATATGTACAAGGACAGATAATTAATTTATATTTTAAATACCTCATTTGCATAATAAATTAATAATTTATGCAAAAACGGTCAATTTTCAAGGGAAAACTCATTTTTCTCAAATTTATCTTAAGCAGGTTTGATTATTACAATGCATCTTGCATCATTTAATTAAAGTATTTACTTTAATTAAATGATGCAAGACATTGTAATAATCAAACCTGCTTAACTACAGATAATTAGTTTATATTGAAATCCCATAATTTGCATAATTTATGCAAAAATGTTGATTGTTAAGGGAACCTTATTTTTCCCCAATTAATGTTGAAAAATAGATTGATAAGAGATACTGATATAATCAAATCTGTCTATTGTCAAGATTGGGACTTGCATCAATAATTTAATTGACATAATCAATCACTGTATGTGTTAATTACCAAGCCAATACTATTTTGGAGAGGTGTGGATTGAGGGCAGCAAAAAAGAATGACAGGAAGCGCATCCACACACAAACTGTACAACTTTCCAAATTGCTTACAAGGTTACATTAAATACAAAACAGAGAAGAGAATGACGTATTATTCTTCAGAGATAAATAATTTATGTTTTGATCAAAACAAACGGATGTGGAGCCTAGAGGTTATATTTAAATCTTTACAAATAATAGTAATTACAGATGTTACTACGGGCAGGAGGCTCAACTATGGATGACGATTCTGCATCATCAAGGGACTCGTACTACCCTTTTTCATCTTCAGGCTCACTGGTGGTATGTCACAGGACGAGGACCACAGAAAAGCTGCAAAAATAATTGACAAAGAATAATATTACTCAACAAATTATTTGCCTTCATTTGTTGAGTAACAACTAAATATCTTTAATTGGTGTATCTGATATCACGTATTGTCTTTGAATGTTAATAAATTCAATATCAGTTACAAAATTGGCACACAATTTTGCACAGATTGACGTAAAACGCAGGTTTTCTAACGCTGCATCATTGCTTGTTTCACGGGAATTACGAGATCATCGCGTATGCAGTGGGCACACCACCGCCGTACGTCCCGGCCCTACACACGGCGTGGAACTCGGTCGTGTATACGTCGGTGTGGACATTGCACGCGAGCGAAGTCTCGGATTCCTGCTCAACATGCCCTCCTAAAAGTACATTTTTGCGACAAATGGTAGGCCTTACGGACTTTTTGTCAGTATGGTAGGATTGTTTAATGTCTACTTTTGTATACATACCTTGTCGCTTGGTGATTCACGTTTATTATGGATCGCTTTATGGACGAGAAAAAATGTTTTTGATCGCAAAAGTTGCAACCCGGGGTCGATTTTGTACGCGAATGGACCCCAGGCTAGCTGGAAGCATACTCTTTTCCGATGATGACGTTTCTAAGCCAACCGGCCAATCAGAACGCGCAAATCTTTACCCGAAGTGTTCCGATCTTATTTAGCCCGATTCGTTTTAGCGTTGAAGTGTGTACCACTGACACGAACTCGCCGGAAGTTGTGTGTGCCCATAGGAATGTGCAGTAACCACGGGCGCTGTGTGTGGAGTATATGGGGCTCTCTGTTTACGATAACAGAAGTAGTCCGTCTGTGGAACAGTATTACGGTTCTTGAGATATGAATTTTGAAAATAATAACCTTTGAATTTTTGTAATTTGACACCTGATGACGTCATGATACTATACATGCTGGTGAAAGTCTGCCGTAGGGCCTATGTCTGTATCTAATTTACTAACGATTCAGCTTGGTTTGATGGGCATTGTTACTATTAAGTGTAAAAACTGAGATTTCCGTTTTCGTTGAACTTTGACCTCCAATTGACCCCAGAAGGAAGGGTCAGATGACAATGCCCACACAAAGAAAGTTGTAGAACAGAATGTCATCTATAAACCTGCCAAATACGAAGATCCTGGGTCACGTGGTTTTCGAGACGGAAGCATTTTAAAATATGCACATTTTGGTTTTTTGGGAGGTGTAATTTGACACTTGATGACGTCACGATGACGTCACGCTTGATGCCATCATAATATTATACACGCTGGTGAAAGTCTGCCATAGGACCTATGCCTGTACCTAGTTACTTAAAGATTCAGCTTGGTTTGATGGGCATTGTTGCTCAATAAGTGCAAAAATTGAGATTTTCGTTTTCGTTGAACTTTGACCTCAGATTGACCCCAGAAGGAAGGGTCAGATGAAAATGCCCACACGAAGAAAATTGTAGGTCATGATCTGATATATAAGCCTGTCAAATACGAAGATCATGGGTCACGTGGTTTTCTAGACGGAAGCATTTTAAAACATGCATATTTTAGTCATATTTGGGTTGTAATTTGATACCCGATGACGTCACAATGACGTCACACTTCAGTGCACACCTTCACATTGGGATTGATGTTCCTACCAAGTTTCAAGTTGATAGCTTGAACCGTTTTGAAGAAAAGCTCTGGAAACGTTTGAGTGGAAAAAGAAGAAAAAAAAAAAAAAAAAAAAAAAAGAAATCGTACAATAGTAATAGGTGATCGGAATGAGTTCCGATCACCTAAAAAAAGAAATCGTACAATAGTAATAGGTGATCGGAAAAAGTTCCGATCACCTAAAAAATAACTAGAGCTTCGCGTTTGTGTTTTTTACAAACGCAAGGTGATCGGGTGACATAAACATTGAAATGATGATGACGACACAGTTTTGAGATTGTTTGAAAACTTGAGTTGTTTGATGTTGAAAAAAGTATTGGAATTCTCAAGACATGACTCTGACTATTCAACGCTAAAATTGTACTACTAGGTTTTCAGGCCAAAATTTATTCCTTGTCCCAAACACCCAAACTATATATCAAATGAAAGGTCTTGATGACAGAAATACAATGCTCTTTAAATGAAGAAAATTGGACAAGTACTTTTTGAGATATCCTGTTATATGTATTAAAATATCTATCATTCGATGAAGCCCGACCATACATTCACTGCGTATACCCCACAATGGCCCCAAAACGACATAATTTGAATGATTTTAGTAACATAAATCAGTATAACCTCTGCTATAATTGAAGTATTCTCATAAAACTTTCTGCATAAGGGTAGTGTGGTATGGTCTTTCAGAAAAAGTATAAATTATTTTAATAAAATGAATGGTTGCCATGGAAACAAGCATTTTATTTTAATAAAATTAATGGTTGCCATGGAAACAAGCACATTTTCTCCAAAGAAAACAATATAATTTGACGTCTCCACAAACTTCAGATGAAATAACAGTTACTGGCAATGATATAGCTGAACAAGTGATAAATAAAGGCCAGTAACATTATTTGAGGTATTGTATTACTCATCTTCAAGGTCAAAAGTCAATTTAAAGAAGTGGAGGATGCGGATGCTAGTGTGATACTCCAGGTGGAGGGTTTTCCTGGTTTTCTTCTGGCTCGGCCATAGTCTTTAATCTTGATACTGGAAGTAGAGACAACAGGATAGTTTATTAAGTAGAGACAACAGGATAGTTTATTATACCATGCCCTCACTTAAGATTTAGTTAACTTTCTCCTTTTTTTTCCTTTTCTTTTTTTAATGACCTGACTGAAACAATTAGGGCGGCTATGAGTATGACTTTTAAAAACTTGTAAGTTGTAGGCCTATTCTCTTTAATACTTAAAGTTTGGTTTGTATTTATTGTTTTAATTGTATTTACAGCTGATATAGTGAACAAAATAAAACATCAATTCGACAACCAAAAAAACAAATTCAATTTGAATTTTGATTACTTAGATCTGCAACTCCAGGAATGCGCAAAAAAACACACCTCTAGTAATAATGGTATCGCCCAAAAAAAGGCATTGTGCATCCTATGTACGAACTACGATTGTACCATTTTTTTTAAATATGGGGAGGGTTATACCTTCCTTTCAAAATTTAACGAACAGGAGGCCTAAAAAATTCGGCTAATTGTAATTCTGACGTCCCTAGAAATATATCCTGCATATATGTGAGATGTGTATTTTGTTATAAAATTACCAAAACAGCATGATTTTACGACTTAGTGGTTGACACAACCAGATTCCAACGACCGGGGTCACGCCATGCATCACGCCGTGCTTTCACGGGCGAGTGCCCCATTCAATAGGCCAACACACACACCTACAGCGTGGCGTTCGTTTCTATCAAAAGACTTTTGAAAGGGTATAGAAAATACGCTCTCTGTAAAAAAATAAACACATTTAACATTCCAAACTCGCACAAATAATTGTTAAGACATGTAAAATTCATTCAGTGAAACCTCCTACCTTTCAAAATGAAGATTTCACCTCAAGAAATTGAGTTTACTTTTCCCTTTTTCGTAACTTCGGTTGTAGACCACCTACCGATAACGAGGACGCAATGACGTGTACAGTACCCCTTCAGCTAGTAATTCAGGGAAACCATTTTCATGTACGTCACAAGTATTCGGATCCGCGGAAAGCACCCGAAGTGCATGCGCGCCCAGCCGAGCGGCAATTTTTAAGGGCCGAATACTCCCGATCGTAACGCTTCGGGAAAAGCTGGTCGGGGCGAGAGTAGTTCATTCATAAAAGCCTGGGCTGTCGGTCATACCTCCGACGGCTGTTGTATGTCCGTTAGTGAATGACTGAAACTCTAAGCTTTCTAATGAACTGTTGCTCGTTAGATTTGGACAGGTAAAAGTGGATGAATTTTTGAGATGAAAAATAGTAAGATTTTGGTGCGGGCTGTGCGCTGTGTGTGCATCTAGAATAAACTGACGCTCCAGTCAACTTGAGTTGCGGTCCACCATGTTTATTTTATTTCCAACACAGCAACGATTTCCAGCATGTCACATTCACAGTTTTCGGGGAGAAGACATATTTACTCTGGTCCGCCGACTAAGGCTAGCCGTACATAAGTCACCAAAAGTAAATGTCCTTGTGCTATCTAGTGTTTATTCAACTTTCCTGGCGATGATGCCATGGAAACTAGCAGTTTTACATCTTCAAAAGTCCAATTTTCTCGGTTGTAAATCAAGCCCTGCTTATTATGTCTCGTCTGTCTGACTTATTCACTACTCGCGCACGTACGTGTATATCATTGGCCGTGTAGCCCAGACATCCTCCTTAAAAAGATACATAAATGACCTCTGACCCGAGACAGGCGCCAAGATACAAGTTCTATTATTAGAAGTCGAGCACTATATATGGGCGCAAATCGTCAGATTAGTGAAGGCTTGGTATAGCGCCCTCAAACGACTGAGTTAGCTTAATTATCAAGGGACCCAACAAATAATTTCTCCACATTACGTAACCACCGTGCACGTGATGACGTCATCAGTGGTATATATGTAGTCATAAAGTCCACATGTGAGGGAACATTTCGTTCCGTAGAACTATGGTCAAATTCCCTACCACTTTGGCTCTATTTGCATTCAACGTGCTAAAAAAGTGTACATTTTCGAACCTCTTCCGGTTTGGACCGCAGGTTTGGGTCACACAGGGGTCATGCCATTGTATGATTTGTTCAGTTCATTGCGACCTATCATGCTGTGAAAGAATTGTTCAAGTATCTATTACGATTCTTGAGATATGAATTTTTGAAATAATAACCATTTAATTTTTGTAATTTGACACCTGTGACGATATCATGACGTCACAATGTTGTGCACAAATTGTTCAACAATTTGATAAACGTCAAGTTCTTAAATGTGGCGAAAGAATCATGCAAATATCTGCTGTAGTTCTCAAGATACAGCATTTTAAAACATCTCAGCTCCAAATTTGCGTGATTTGACACCACATTACGTAACCACCGTCCATGTAATGACGTCACCAATGGTATAGTCAAAAGGTCCACATGTGTGGAAACATTTCGTTCCGTAGAAATATGGTCAAATTCACTACCACTTTGAATCTATTTGCATTCAAAATGCTAAAAAATTGCACATTTTCGAACAACTTCCGGTTTGGACCGGAAGTAGGCGTCACACAGGGGTCATGACATCGTATGATTTGTTCAGTTCATTTAGACTTATCATGTTGTGAAAGAATTGTTCAAGTATCTATTACGGTTCTTGAGATATGAATTTTGAAAATAATAACCTTTGAATTTTTGTAATTTGACACCTGATGACGTCATTATTACGTCACAGTTGATGCCATCATGATACTATACATTCTGGTGAAAGTCTGCCGTAGGGCCTATGTCTGTATCTAATTTACTAACGATTCAGCTTGGTTTGATGGGCATTGTTACTGGTAAGTGTAAAAACTGAGATTCTCAGTTTCGTTGAACTTTGACCTCCAATTGACCCCAGAAGGAAGGGTCAGATGACAATGCCCACACAAAGAAAATTGTAGAACAGAATGTCATCTATAAACCTGCCAAATACGAAGATCATGGGTCACGTGGTTTTCAAGACGGAAGCATTTTAAAATATGCATATTTTGGTTTTTTGGGGTGTGTAATTTGATACTTGATGACGTCACGATGACGTCACGCTTGATGCCATCATAATATTATACACGCTGGTGAAAGTCTGCCATAGGACCTATGCCTGTACCTAGTTACTTAAAGATTCAGCTTGGTTTGATGGGCATTGTTGCTCAATAAGTGCAAAAATTGAGATTTTCGTTTTCGTTGAACTTTGACCTCAGATTGACCCCAGAAGGAAGGGTCAGATGAAAATGCCCACACGAAGAAAATTGTAGGCCATGATCTGATATATAAGCCTGTCAAATACGAAGATCATGGGTCACGTGGTTTTCTAGACGGAAGCATTTTAAAACATGCATATTTTAGTCATATTTGGGTTGTAATTTGATACCCGATGACGTCACAATGACGTCACACTTCAGTGCACACCTTCACATTGGGATTGATGTTCCTACCAAGTTTCAAGTTGATAGCTTGAACCGTTTTGAAGAAAAGCTCTGGAAACGTTTGAGTGGAAAAAGAAGAAAAAAAGAAAAGAAATCGTACAATAGTAATAGGTGATCGGAATGAGTTCCGATCACCTAAAAAAATAACTAGAGCTTCGCGTTTGTGTTTTTTACAAACGCAAGGTGATCGGGTGACAAACATTGAAATGATGATGACGACACAGTTTTGAGATTGTTTGAAAACTTGAGTTGTTTGATGTTGAAAAAGTATTGGAATTCTCAAGACATGACTGACTATTCAACGCTAAAATTGTGTATCTGATAAGGTCATAATTGTCAATCTCATCATAACGTTACTTTTGTGTGCACAGATTGTTCAAGTATCTACTAAAGAACAAGTTTTGACATGTAGGCCTAGGCCTATATGTGGTGAAAGAATCTTTTCAATATCTATTACAGTTCTAAAGATTTTGTCATTTGAGATCATATTACTGTAGTATATCGCCGTGTGGGGAGTTGGGGTTCAATTGCATCTAGAATAAACTGACGCTCCAGTCAACTTGAGTTGCGGTCCACCATGTCCATTTTATTTCCAACACAGCAACGATTTCCAGCATGTCACATTCACAGTTTTCGGGGAGAAGACATATTTACTCTGGTCCGCCGACTAAGGCTAGCCGTACATAATTACACCCAATATACAACAGCTAAGTCACCAAAAGTAAATGTCCTTGTGCTATCAAGTGTTCATTCAACTTTCCTGGCGATGATGCCACGGAAACTAGCAGTTTTACATCTTCAAAAGTCCAATTTTCTCGGTTGTAAATCAAGCCCTGCTTATTATGTCTTGTCTGTCTGACTTATTCACTACACGCGCACGTACGTGTATCATTGGCCGTGTGGCCCAGACATCCTCCTTAAAAAGATACATTATGACCTCTGACCCGAGACAGGCCGCCTAGATACAAGTTCTATTATTAGAAGTCGAGCACTATATATGGGCGCAAATCGTCAGATTAGTGGAGGCTTGGCATAGCGCCCTCAAACGACTGAGTTAGCTTAATTATCAAGGGACCCAACGAATAATTTCTCCACATTACGTAACCACCGTACACGTGATGACGTCATCAGTGGTATATATGTAGTCATAAAGTCCACACGTGAGGGAACATTTCGTTCCGTAGAACTATGGTCAAATTCCCTACCACTTTGGCTCTATTTGCATTCAAAGTGCTAAAAAAGTGTACATTTTCGAACCTCTTCCGGTTTGGACCGGAGGTTTGGGTCACACAGGGGTCATGCCATTGTATGATTTGTTCAGTTCATTGCGACCTATCATGCTATGAAAGAATTGTTCAAGTATCTATTACGATTCTTGAGATATGAATTTTTGAAATAATAACCATTTAATTTTTGTAATTTGACACCTGTGACGATATCATGACGTCACAATGTTGTGCACAAATTGTTCAACAATTTGATAAACATCACGTTCTTAAATGTGGCGAAAGAATCATGCAAATATCTGCTGTAGTTCTCAAGATACAGCATTTTTAAACAATTCAGCTCCAAATTTGCGTATTTTGACACCACATTACGTAACTACCGTCCATGTGATGACGTCACCAATGGTATAGTCAAGAAGTCCACATGTGTGGAAACATTTCGTTCCGTAGAAATATGGTCAAATTCACTACCACTTTGAATCTATTTGCATTCAAAACGCTTTGCATTCAAAACAACTTCCGGTTTGGACCGGAAGTAGGCGTCACCAGGGGCCATGACATTGTATGATTTGTTCAGTTCATTTAGACTGATCATGTTGTGAAAGAATTGTTCAAGTATCTATTACGGTTCTTGAGATATGAATTTTGGAAATAATAACCTTTGAATTTTTGTAATTTGACACCTGATGACGTCATGATTACGTCACACTTGATGCCATCATGATACTATACATTCTGGTGAAAGTCTGCCGTAGGGCCTATGTCTGTATCTAATTTACTAACGATTCAGCTTGGTTTGATGGGCATTGTTGCTGGTAAGTGTAAAGACTGAGATTCTCAGTTTCGTTGAACTTTGACCTCCAATTTACCCCAGAAGGAAGGGTCAGATGAAAATGCCCACACAAAGAAAGTTGTAGCACAGAATGTCATCTATAAACCTGCCAAATACGAAGATCCTGGGTCACGTGGTTTTCAAGACGCAAGCATTTTAAAATATGCATATTTTGTTTTTTTGGGGGGTGTAATTTGATACTTGATGACGTCACGATAACGTCACGCTTGATGCCATCATAATATTACACACGCTGGTGAAAGTCTGCCGTAGGACCTATGCCTGTACTTAGTTACTTAAAGATTCAGCTTGGTTTGATGGGCATTGTTGCTCAATAAGTGCAACAATTGAGATTTTCGTTTTCGTCGAACTTTGACCCTCAAATTGACCCCAGAAGGAAGGGTCAGATGAAAATGCCCACGGGAAGAAAATTGTTGGCAATGATCTGATATATAAGCCTGCCAAATACGAAGATCATGGGTCACGTGGTTTTCCAGGCGGAAGCATTTTAACATATGCATATTTTGGTAATTTTTGGCTTGTAATTTGATACATGATGACGTCATTATGATGTCACACTTGTATGCACACCTTCACATTGGGGTTGATGTTCCTACCAAGTTTCAAGTTGATAGCTTGAACCGTTTTGAAGAAAAGCTCTGGAAACGTTTGAGTGGAAAAAGAAAACAAATGAAAAAAAAAAAAAAACTAGAGCTTCGCGTTTGTGTCTTTTACAAACGCCAGGTGATCGGGTGACGTAAACATTGATCTTATGATGACGTCACACTTTTAACATTGGTTGAAACATTCACATATCGATTGCCAGTAGTGGAATTCTTAAGACATATGACTCTTTGATTATTATACGCTAAAATTTTAGTGTGTGTCTGATGACGTCATTATTGGCCCAGTCAATCTCACCATGACGTCACTATTGTGTGCACAAATTGCTCAAGGATCTACTGAAGAACAAGTTCTTACATGTGGTGAAATAATCTTTCGAATATATATTACAGTTCTCAAGATTTTGTCATTTGAGATCATATTACGTAACCACCGTGCACGTGATGACGTCATCATTGGTATAGTCATAAAGTCCACATGTGTGGGAACAATTCGTTCCGTAGAACTATGGTCAAATTCCCTACCACTTTGGCTCTATTAGCATTCAAAATGCTAAAAGCTGGCACATTCTCAATTAACTTCCGATTTAGACCGGAAGTAGGGGTCACACAGGGGTCATGTCAGTGTATGATTTGTTTAGTTCATTTAGACCTATAATGCTGTGAAAGAATTGTTCAAGTATCTATTATGGTTCTTGAGATATGAATTTTGGAAATAATAACCTTTGAATGTTGGTAATTTGACACTTGTGATGACATCATGACGTCACAATTTTGTGCACAAATTGTTCAACAATTTGATTAACATCAAGTTCTTAAATGTGGCGAAGGAATCATACCAATATCTGTTGTAGTTCTCAAGATACAGCATTTTAAATCAATTCAGCTCCAAATTTGCGTAATTTGACACCACATTACGTAACCACCGTCCATGTGAAGACGTCACCATTGGTATAGTCAAAAGGTCCACATGTGTGGAAACATTTCGTTCCGTAGAAATATGGTCAACTTCACTACCACTTTGAATCTATTTGCATTCAAAATGCTAAAAAATTGCACATTTTCGAACAACTTCCGCATTTGCACCGGAAGTAGGCGTCACACAGGGGTCATGACATCGTATGATTTGTTCAGTTCATTTAGACTTATCATGTTGTGAAAGAATTGTTCAAGTATCTAGTATTACGGTTCTTGAGATATGAATTTTGAAAATAATAACCTTTGAATTTTTGTAATTTGACACCTGATGACGTCATGATTACGTCACACTTGATGCCATCATAATACTATACATGTGGTGAAAGTCTGCCATATGGCGTATGTCTGTATCTAATTTACTAACGATTCAGCTTGGTTTGATGGGCATTGTTGTTGGCAAGTGTAAAAACTGAGATTTCTGTTTTCGTTGAACTTTGACCTCCAATTGACCCCAGAAGGAAGGGTCAGATGAAAATGCCCACACAAAGAAAGTTGTAGCACGGAATGTCATCTATAAACCTGCCAAATACGAAGATCCTGGGTCACGTGGTTTTCGAGGAGGAAGCATTTTAAAATATGCATATTTTGTTTTTTGGGGGTTGTAATTTGATACTTGATGAGGTCACAATGACGTCACGCTTGATGCCATCATAATATTATACACGCTGGTGAAAGTCTGCCATAGGACCTATGCCTGTACTTAGTTTCTTAAAGATTCAGCTTGGTTTGATGGGCATTGTTGCTCAATAAGTGCAAAAATTGAGATTTTCGTTTTCGTTGAACTTTGACCTCAAATTGACCCCAGAAGGAAGGGTCAGACGAAAATGCCTACACGAAGAAAATTGGAGGCCATGATCTGATATATAAGCCTGCCAAATACGAAAATCATGGGTCACGTGGTTTTCCAGACGGAATATTTTAGTCATTTTTGGGTTGTAATTTGATACCCGATGACGTCACAATGACGTCACACTTGTATGCACACCTTCACATTGGGGTTGATGTTCCTACAAAGTTTCAAGTTGATAACTTGAACCGTTTTGAAGAAAAGCTCTGGAAACGTTTGAGTGTAAAAAGAAAAAGAAAAAAAACTAGAGCTACGTCTGTTCTATGAACAGAGCGTAGGGCTTTTTCACATTTTTTTAACCTAAAAAATGAGCATGCTTACCTTGCAAAATTAGATGTTAGCATATCAACTATTTAACTTTAAAAAAATTTACCTTTAATGTGTTACCTTTAAAGGATTGATGACGTCATCAATGTTTTAACCACACAGACATGTTTGGTGGTCGACTTACTCTATAAGCAGCACTATTGGGCTAATTTGCGCAAACACTGCTATGAAAGGGTCATTTTAAGACTTTGATGCTAGAGGGCGCCCTTTTATGGAATGACGTAAAACTTACATTTCTGGAAACCCTATTTACCTTAGACACTGACACTACCAATCGCATCTCGGCAGCTTTCACCACTTTTACAAAATAGGTTCATTTAAATGCACTTCCGGTTTCTACCGAAAGTGAGCAAGGTCACAGGTCATGGCGATGTTTTTTGGATACCCCACCCTAGTCGAACTCAAACACCTTTGACCCCATCCAAATACCTCTTACCAGTTTCAAATGGAAAGGCAAAGTCTGTTTGACCAATAGGGAATGAGGTCAAATGTCAAGGCAGGTGGGCATCTGAAAGACCTTTATTAATGATCGTATATGCCGAAAGAATCAAGATCGTAGGTCAAACGGATGATTTTTTATGAATTTTTTAATATGGAAACATTAAATTTCATGCCCCTTTAAACTTACACCTGATGACGTCATGATGACGCCATTGTTGGGTGCACACCTCTTCTACTGTGTCTTTCATGTGACCAAGTTTGTTTAAGAACAACCTCAAGTTTGGGAACAACCTCAAAAAGTGCCGACAACGCCCATGCGTTATGTCAATGGGGGGCGTGGGGGAAATCAGAAGAAGAAATAAACGGAAAAGCCATACATTAACGACCTTTGCTAGTGATCGTATATGGGAAGGAATCAATGTTGTAATTTGCATTTTAAAATATTTTCATGCACCTTTAATCTGACACGTGATGACGTCATTATGAGATCATTAGTTAAATACATTTGTTAATGACCGTATATGGTGCAGGAATCACGATCATAGGTGCCTGATTTGTTATGAATGTTTGATCGTATATAATTTAATTTAAATATTTAATTAAACTGTTCATCTTTAGTTTGTTTTGTTCACATTTGGGATGGAAATCCGATGTTTACTCGAAAAACTGATATACATATATTAGTCATCAAAGGCAGAAATCAGAGCACATAATTTGTTAAGATTGAAAAGAGTTTGGCCAGGAAGGAACAATTTCGTAATTAGATTTGTTGAAGATGGTTCAATAAAATCATAACAATGACTTATGATTTAAGGCCTACAATGTATATTAAGCTTTGCACCTTACTAAACCTAAAAAGAAAGAAAACAAACATTGGAATGAATGCTTCAAGGCAAAACTATGACATTCCCTCAATAGCATACAATTACTTTCTTGTAGAGAGTGGACTCTCTTAAATAAGACTGAAATAACATGAAAGATTGTATCCTACTCACTGAACTTTTGTTAAACCATCTTCTGTTGAATTACACGTCCGTGGTAGACAGTTAAAAGACTGCTTCCGGCGCCGTGTCATACAGGGCACACGGAATAGACATCTACGGTAAAAATTGATTTATGCGAAGTTTGCTCGCATAGAGAACGATCAAATCTAAAACTAGGCCCCTGGCATAACACTGGTCACATCATGGCATGATCATGGTGTCATTTTAAAGAGGAGATTCAACCCTAACAGATGATATCTCCTGTTCATTCATACGGGCCCTACTTTAGTTACAATTAGCAATAATATCTCGGTTTCGTTTTTTTGTATCCACCCTGTATATACGGAAATGTTGACTTGGCTGAACTTTGGCCTTCAATTGACCCAGGAAGGAAGGGGCAGATGAAAATGACTACCTAAAGGAAATTTTAGCCCAGGATCTGATCTATAATGTCTGCTAAATATGAAGACCCTGCGTCATGTGGTTTTTATAGAGGGAAACATTGTACGAAATGCATTTTTGGCTCATTTTTATGACGAAAATCATAATTATAATTACGTAATCATTGACGTCATGGTGATGTTCTACATGGGGTGGAAGTTTGTGATGGGGCCCATGCCTGTACCTGGTTTTATAAAGATCAAGCGTAGTTTAATAGGTAATAGACAGTTTCGGCATCTAAGTTTAATGGTACGTGTCCGCAGACGTATCCGTGTGACATAACACTAATTTGGTGTAAACAAGTCGAGATTAATTTTATACGTACCGCTCCCGTGTCAAACGGCTCCCATACGTTGTCCTACGTGTGGTTGATCCGCATCACGTACGAGGAGACCGCATAAAGTGATGATGTCAAAGCTGAAAATGGTACGGATACGTATACGCGCGCGGATTTTGAGCTTGCCGAAACTGTCTTATTGCTTCATAAGTACAACAAAATACAAACAATGTGATTTTTGAATTGGCTGAACTTTGACCTTCGATTGACCCAGGAAGGAAGGGTCAGATGAAAATGCCTACACTAAGAACATGGTAGGCTAGGATCTGATCTATATGTCTGCCAAATATGAAGACCCTGGGTCATGTGGGTTCATACAGGGAAGCATTTTACGAAATGCATATTTTGGTAATTTTCATGATAAAAATCCACTTTTGTGCCATTTTAAAATTGTTATAATTACGTAATCATTGACGTCATGGTAACGTTATACATGATGGTGAACGTTTGTGATGGGGCCCATGCCTGTACCTAGTTTTATGAAAATCAAGCATGGTTGAATAGCTAATATTGCTTCATAAGTACAAACAAATATAAAAAATGTGATTTTTGAATTGGCTGAACTTTGACCTTCGATTGACCCAGGAAGGAAGGGTCAGATGAAAATGCCTACACATGCCTGCATATTTCGGAAATTTTCCGCTTTTTAGGCATTTTTAAAGTGTTATAATGACGTAACGGATGACGTCACAATGAAGCCATTCTTGGGTGCACACCTCTTATACTATGTCTTTGATGTGACCAAGTTTGGTTAAGATCAATGTTTGAGAACAACCTGAAAAAGCGCCGACAACGCCTATGCGCTTTGTCTATGGGAAAACAATCAGAAGAAGAAGAAGAAGAAATAAACGGAAAAAAAAAAAATTCCAAACGAAAACAAAGGCTTTTTCGCCGCAAAGCGAAAAAGCCAAAAAAAAAAGACAAAGAAATCGTACAATATCAATAGGTGATCGGGAACAGCCCGATCACCTAAAAAAAGACAAAGAAATCGTACAATATCAATAGGTGATCGGAATGATATAGGGATCGGTAAAGGGCAGCCATGACGGGCAGAATTCTGCCCGTCACGTGGTTATTATTAGGTGATCGGGCCAACAGCCCGATCACCTATTACTCTCGTACGATTTCCAGAGCTTTTCTTCAAAACGGTTCAAGCTATCAACTTAAAACTTGGTAGGAACATCAACCCCAATGTGAAGATGTGCATACAAGTGTGACGTCATTGTGACGTCATTAGGTATCAAATTACAAACCAAAAATGACCAAAATATGCATGTTTTAAAATGCTTCCGTCTGGAAAACCACGTGACCCATGATCTTCGTATTTGACAGGCTTATATATCAGATCATGGCCTACAATTTTCTTCGTGTGGGCATATTCATCTGACCCTTCCTTCTGGGGTCAATCTGAGGTCAAAGTTCAACGAAAACGAAAATCTCAATTTTTGCACTTATTGAGCAACAATGCCCATCAAACCAAGCTGAATCTTTAAGAAACTAAGTACAGGCATAGGTCCTATAGCAGACTTTCACCAGCGTGTTTAATATTATGATGGCATCAAGCGTGACGTCATCGTGACGTCATCAAGTATCAAATTACACCTCCCAAAAAACCAAAATATGCATATTTTAAAATGCTTCCGTCTCAAAAACCACGTGACCCAGGATCTTCGTATTTGGCAGGTTTATAGATGACATTCTGTGCTACAACTTTCTTTGTGTGGGCATTTTCATCTGACCCTTCCTTCTGGGGTCAATTGGAGGTCAAAATTCAACGAAAACGGAAATCTCAGTTTTTACACTTACCAGTAACAATGCCCATCAAACCAAGCTGAATCGTTAGTAAATTAGATACAGACATAGGCCCTACGGCAGACTTTCACCAGCATGTATAGTATCATGATGGCATCAAGTGTGACGTAATCATGACGTCATCAGGTGTCAAATTACAAAAATTCAAAGGTTATTATTTTCAAAATTCATATCTCAAGAACCGTAATAGATACTTGAACAATTCTTTCACAACATGATAAGTCTAAATGAACTGAACAAATCATACGATGTCATGACCCCTGTGTGACGCCTACTTCCGGTCCAAACCGGAAGTTGTTCGAAAATGTGCAATTTTTTAGCATTTTGAATGCAAATAGATTCAAAGTGGAAGTGAATTTGACCATATTTCTACGGAACGAAATGTTTCCACACATGTGGACCTTTTGACTATACCATTGGTGACGTCATTACATGGACGGTGGTTACGTAATGTGGTGTCAAATCACGCAAATTTGGAGCTGAGATGTTTTAAAATGCTGTATCTTGAAAACTACAACAGATATTGGTATGATTCATTCGCCACATTTAAGAACTTGATGTTCAACATATTGTTCAACAATTTGTGCACAAAATTGTGACGTCATGATGTCGTCACAGGTGTCACATTACAAGATTTCAAAGGTTATTATTTCAACAATTCATATCTCAAAACGGTGCAAGCTATCAACCCCCAGGTATGGCGGATATGCAGGGAGGAGATATTAGTTACCGGATTAGTGTATACAGCAGCCGATTTCACGAAACTTTACGCAATTGCGCAAGTCCACTTACGCCATAAGTTATTGCGCAAGTAATGGCGTAAGTGGACTTGCGCAATTGCGTAAAGTTTCGTGAAATCGGCTGCTGAACTTCCATTTTTGCCATTCCACAGGTGATAACAACGTCTGAAATTCATCACAAATTGTTCATTTAACCCGATCACCTGGCGTTTGTAACAACAAACGTCATACCTCTAGTTATTTTTATTTGTTTAGTAAGTGCGCAGATTGTGCATTGACATTTGTAACTTGGCAGTGCGTGTCGAACATATCCAATTATGTAAATAAAGTACATTGCCTAAAGCAAAGGGCTTGGCCAATTTTTAAATATAAAAAACACAATGCGCACGCGCAAAGACGACCAATAACAGATCAAGATGAAGCGCTCTTTACCTGTCCTTATATTCTCCTTTGTGGAATATGTGGACGGGAACCAGTATTCTCCTGTGTGGAATATGTGGACGGGAACCAGTCTAGTAGATTGCCCCTTGTGATGCAGTCTGAATCCACCCTTTTGAAGTAATGGTATCGTCTTTCATTCAAATGCAAAAACGAAGAGCCCTCTAGTATTGGCCCAAGACTACTCTAGTCGATATTGGTTTGTGTTATGTCTGTGTTGTGTACGCGTTCGCCATTCCCAGTAGTGGGCCCTCTTGCAGCACTAACTGGCCAGCCCTTTGCTCACTAGAGTAGTCTTGGGAATCTCTCCCGGAAGTTCAGCATTGGGGGCGGTACCGTTTTATGTAAATAGCTGCAGAGGTTTTTTTTTTATGGCACACAAGGGACATGGCATACCACAGGTATCTTTGCAAATATTTGCAATGTCGCAATTATTTTCATAAACAAATGTATTTTGCGATGTCATACGCCTTTGCAAACATGTTTGTAAATATATTCGCAAACATTTGACAAGAAACTTATGCCACCGAAAATATTAGCAACGATAAAACGGTCATGTTCGATGATTCTTGTAAGCCGCCTTATATTTTTCAAACCATTCGAAGCGCGTGCACGCGGTGTATTTGGGTCACGCTCTGCGGTCGACGCGCTGTATTTGGGTCGCTCGCTGCATTCCCACGCTCTGCTGTATTTGGGTCACTCTCTGATTGGTTCCCTAGGAAAGCCTTAGTTCCCTAGCTGCCATGGCTGAACTGGCTGACGAAACCCAGCACGCAGTCTCCGATACTGACTACTTTGCGGCACCGAAGGCAACTATATACCGACGGTCAGTACGAAGCACAGCGAGACGAAGAGGTACCGGCTCAGTCGATGACTGGAGAACGCGGCAGGAAAAGAAACTTCAGCCCGGATCCCGACCAGCAAGAAAACGACGGAAAAGCCCAGAAATTCCATATCGGGGGTGAGCGGTTTATGTCACGTCTATGTCACGTGAGGGTAACGTCTATGTCAATGTTAGACAATATAAGCCAGTTCGGAGTCTCGACTGCGCATGCGTCTCCCGACTTTGGTTTGAGATAAACAAAGCGGTATGCATTGTGTTTATCTCAAATGACCTGTGTTTATCTCAAATGACCTTGACACAATCCCATAGACGTTCATTGCGCGCGCGAGATTCCGAACTGGCTTATTATCTAAACGAAAAGAAGAATAAAATGCTTGCCGGAAAGAAGGGAATAAATCTGACTTTTGAACAGTGGACGTGCTTGTCACAACAATGTAACGATATAACCAAAGCCACGGACAACGTATAATTTTTCCATTACATTTTATCGGTGTAGATGATGAAGTCGATGAACTGGAGAAACCCAAAAACACGAGTTAGAGCAGTAATCAAGAGGATTTGTGTACAAGGCGCAAGAACAACTATGATGCGAAGGGTGTGAAAACGACTGGCCGAGTCAGTGGGACCACGCCTGTATGTTCTTTGGATACAACCCCGTGTGTCGCATTCAGGACTTTGTGGACAAACACTTTGACAAGTCCGTATACAAAACTAAAACTATTCTTGTGTTTGGTGCAGTTACAAGTACGATCGGTTCTGTAGGATCTTTCACGTACCAATACATGAATCTTGAGAATGTTATCGAAGCCATTTTGCAAGAGTGGGAACTACAACCAGACGACCTCAGTCATTCGTTTTATCGTAACGATAGTAATGTAACGGCCGTCCCGATCCGCCGCTGGGGGCGCCAGCACCGTTTCACAGTGGGTCAACCGACGTGCATGGTGGCGCTATCGCGGCTCCCCACGGAGCCGGGTGGCGTGAGCCCCTGCCGGAGGATCGGGATACCCGTTCCGCGCGGGAGACGTTTCCTGAGCGCCATCTTTGTTCTTTGTTGTTGATGAGGAAAGATCGACCCAAATAAACGTGCGGTATTTTCTTGCTGATGATTGTCTTTTTCTGTGTGTTCTTTTCGTGCCGAGTTTCTAAACAAGCAGGGAATATTCTTGTTACACTGGCGGCAGCGGTGGGGCGGCACACTGAGAGAAATACAGTTAGAGATTCGAGATTTTCAAGCAATGAATTCACGAGACCGGGGAGGTCTGGTATCAGACTCGCCGCGGAGCGGGGACATGCCAGAAAGTGACGAGTACCAGTACGGATGCCAGACTGACAAGGCCCACAGCAGTACGTTCGTAACTGTAGATGAATTACTGTCCTTCTTTGGGGAAAGCCCGAGAGAAAACTCGGGGCGGTGGGAGGATACTGGTAAAATGTTAGAGCCTGAGATTGTAGAGGGGAGGCCGTTACCTACGGTACGGCCTGATCCTGCCAATCCGAGTAGTTTTTGCAGGGGGTTAGATCAAACCATGCAGCGACCCATGGACAGACCTAAGTTCGACCCCGGTGCATTTTGAGCCGGGAAAGTTCCGGCGGGTTCCGGAGGATCCACCCCGCACCGTAAACGACCACGTGGCACCGCTCCGTTTGGAGCCCCGCACGCTACCAGACTACGGAGCGGAACCTCCGGATCGACTCCGCGCCGCACACGACCATGTCGGTCGGCTTCCATCGGAGCCCCGCATGTCACGTGACTACGGCGCAGAATCCCCGGATCGACTCCGCACCACACTCGACCAGGGAGAACAGCTCCGCTTGGAGCCCCGCACGCTACCAGACTACGGAGCGGAACCTCCGGATCAACTCCGCGCCGCACACGACCATGTTGGACGGCTCCCATCGGAGACCCGCATGCCACGAGACTACAGCGCGGAAACTCCGGACCAACTCCGCGCCGCACACGACCATGTTGGACGGCTCCCTTCGGAGACCCGCATGCCACGAGACTACAGCGCGGAACCTCCGCATCAACTCCGCGCCCCACCCGACCATGTTGGACGGCTCCCCTCGGAGACCCGCATGCCACGAGACTACAGCGTGGAACCTCCGGATCAACTCCGCGCCGCACACGACCATGTTGGACGGCTCCCCTCGGAGACCCGCATGCCACGAGACTACAGCGCGGAGCACCAGAATTTGCTCCGCACTGCACAACCCTATGGTGCGGAGCACCAGAATTTGCTCCGCACTGTACAACCCTATGGTGCGAAGCATCAGATTTGCTCCGCACTGCACAACCCTACGGTGCGGAGCACCAGAATTTGCTCTGCACTGTACAACCCTATATTTGGTGCGGAGCATCAGAATTTGCTCCGCACTGCACAACCCTATGGTGCGGAGCACCAGAATTTGCTCCGCACTGTACAACCCTATGGTGCGGAGCACCAGAAACTGCTCCGCACTGTACAACCCTATGGTGCGGAGCATCAGAATTTGCTCCGCACTGCACAACCCTATGGTGCGGAGCACCAGAATTTGCTCCGCACTGTACAACCCTATGGTGCGGAGCACCAGAATTTGCTCCGCACTGCACAACCCTATGGTGCGGAGCACCAGAATTTGCTCCGCACTGTACAACCCTATGGTGCGGAGCACCAGAATTTGCTCCGCACTGTACAACCCTATGGGGCGGAGCATAAGAATTTGCTCCGCACTGCACAACCCTATTGTGCTCCGCACGGAATCCCCGGATCGACTCCGCACCACACTCGACCAGGGAGAACAGCTCCGCTTGGAGCCCCGCACGCTACCAGACTACAGAGCGGAACCTCCGGATCAACTCCGCGCCGCACACAGCCATGTTGGACGGCTCCCCTCGGAGACCCGCATGCCACGAGACTACAGCGCGGAAACTCTGGACCAACTCCGCGCCGCACACGACCATGTTGGACGGCTCCCCTCGGAGACCCGCATGCCACGAGACTACAGCGCGGAAACTCCTGACCAACTCCGCGCCGCACCCGACCATGTTGGACGGCTCCCCTCGGAGACCCGCATGCCACGAGACTACAGCGCGGAACCTCCGGATCAACTCCGCGCCGCACACGACCATGTTGGACGGCTCCCCTCGGAGACCCGCATGCCATGAGACTACAGCGCGGAGCATCAGAATTTGCTCCGCACTGCACAACCCTATGGTGCGGAGCACCAGAATTTGCTCCGCACTGTACAACCCTATGGTGCGAAGCATCAGATTTGCTCCGCACTGCACAACCCTACGGTGCGGAGCACCAGAATTTGCTCTGCACTGTACAACCCTATATTTGGTGCGGAGCATCAGAATTTGCTCCGCACTGCACAACCCTATGGTGCGGAGCACCAGAATTTGCTCCGCACTGTACAACCCTATGGTGCGGAGCACCAGAAATTGCTCCGCACTGTACAACCCTATGGTGCGGAGCATCAGAATTTGCTCCGCACTGCACAACCCTATGGTGCGGAGCACCAGAATTTGCTCCGCACTGTACAACCCTATGGTGCGGAGCACCAGAATTTGCTCCGCACTGCACAACCCTATGGTGCGGAGCACCAGAATTTGCTCCGCACTGTACAACCCTATGGTGCGGAGCACCAGAATTTGCTCCGCACTGTACAACCCTATGGTGCGGAGCATCAGAATTTGCTCCGCACTGCACAACCCTATTGTGCTCCGCACGGAATCCCCGGATCGACTCCGCACCACACTCGACCAGGGAGAACAGCTCCGCTTGGAGCCCCGCACGCTACCAGACTACAGAGCGGAACCTCCGGATCAACTCCGCGCCGCACACAGCCATGTTGGACGGCTCCCCTCGGAGACCCGCATGCCACGAGACTACAGCGCGGAAACTCTGGACCAACTCCGCGCCGCACACGACCATGTTGGACGGCTCCCCTCGGAGACCCGCATGCCACGAGACTACAGCGCGGAAACTCCTGACCAACTCCGCGCCGCACCCGACCATGTTGGACGGCTCCCCTCGGAGACCCGCATGCCACGAGACTACAGCGCGGAACCTCCGGATCAACTCCGCGCCGCACACGACCATGTTGGACGGCTCCCCTCGGAGACCCGCATGCCATGAGACTACAGCGCGGAGCATCAGAATTTGCTCCGCACTGCACAACCCTATGGTGCGGAGCACCAGAATTTGCTCCGCACTGTACAACCCTATGGTGCGAAGCATCAGATTTGCTCCGCACTGCACAACCCTACGGTGCGGAGCACCAGAATTTGCTCCGCACTGTACAACCCTATATGGTGCGGAACATCAGAATTTGCTCCGCACTGCACAACCCTATGGTGCGGAGCACCAGAATTTGCTCCGCACTGTACAACTCTATGGTGTGGAGCACCAGAAATTGCTCCGCACTGTACAACCCTATGGTGCGGAGCATCAGAATTTGCTCCGCACTGCACAACCCTATGGTGCGGAGCACCAGAATTTGCTCCGCACTGTACAACCCTATGGTGCGGAGCACCAGAGTTTGCTCCACACTGTACAACCCTATGGTGCGGAGCATCAGAATTTGCTCCGCACTGCACAACCCTATGGTGCGGAGCACCAGAATTTGCTCCGCACTGTACAACCCTATGGTGCGAAGCATCAGAATTTGCTCCGCACTGCACAACCCTATTGTGCTCCGCACCAGAATTTGCTCCGCACCGTACAACCTAGGCCTATGGTGCGGAGCACCAGAATTTGCTCCGCACTGTACAACCCTATGGTGCGGAGCAAGAAATATTGCTCCGCACTGCACAACCCTATGGTGCGGAGCATCAGAATTCGCTCCGCACTGCACAACCCTATGGGGCGGAGCATCAGAATTTGCTCCGCACTGCACAACCCTATGGTGCGGAGCAAGAAAAACTGCTGCGCACTGTACAACCCTATGGTGCGGAGCATCAGAACTCGCTCCGCACTGCACAACCCTATGGTGCGGAGCACCAGAATTTGCTCTGCACTGCACAACTATATGGCGGAGGGCTCCCCTCGGAGCTCCGCACTACACAACCCTATGGGGCTCCACCGCGGAGCGGGAACCCGGATGCAGATACGCCAGCCACCCAGCCAGCCACGGGGTCCGGTCCATCACCGGCACAACCGCCGACCGCGGGGCCCGAGACGCAGGGGCCCCCCGGGGGAGGTCGACGACCGATGATGCTTCCAGATAAGTTTGACGGGGTTTCCTCGTGGTCGGATTACCTGATCCATTTTGAGAGCGTGGCCAGAGTCAACCAGTGGAGCGAGTCCGAGAAGGCAATGTTTCTGGGCTCCCATCTGAAGGGCTCGGCACGGGAAGCTCTGGCTGATATGGCACCAGAGGCTCGGACGGAGTACCTCCGTATCCTAGAGTACTTCGAACAGCGTTTTGGAGTCACGGCCCAAGTTCCACTGCATCGGGCCCAGCTGTCGATGTGCACCAGACGTCGGGACGAATCTATCAGCGGCCTGGGGCAGTCGATCAGGCGGTTGGTTTCCAAGAGCTACCCGAACCTCCCCACGCAAGCTCGGGAGGACCTGGCTGTGGATGCTTTCCGGAATGCATTAGGTGACGAGCAGCTGCAACGCCACGTTTTTTTCGAGAAAGGCGACGACCTTGACCGAAGCAATCACCCTGGCAACGGAGATGGAGGCTTTCCTGGACTCCCAGGTACAGAACAGGAAGGGAAGACAGGGAACCAGGGAAGTGAGGTCGGTAGTGGAGCTAGCGCAACCTACACCAGACAGGAACACTGAGAGCACAGGCTACGCGCGTAGACCGCTCGACCGGTCGATGGTGGAGTGCTTTGGGTGCCACGAATTCGGGCACTTCCGGCGCGATTGTCCACGTAGGAAGCCGAGCCAGCGGACAGCCGGGGGAAGACCACCAGGACGGAACCAGACGACACCGAATGTGCCGCTGGGGGAAAACTACATTGCGGGGAAAGTTGTGTCGACGCCTGTCTGCTTCTTGCTGGACACGGGAGCTTCGGTGAGCCTAATTTCGGAACGCATCTATGACGAACTTTACGGACCCGGGAAGCCAAACCTCCAGCCTCCGCCCCCGACTCTGAGGCAAGCGGATGGGAGCCCCATACAGGTCCGGGGGAGGGATACTTTTGAACTCCAGATCGGAGATCAGGTTTTGAGCCATGCCTGCATTGTGGCTAAAATTGAGCCGGATGTCATCCTGGGGATAGACTTTCTGTCGACATACCGTTGCCAGTGGCGGTGGGGGGACAACACAGTGTTGATCAATGGAAAGCCCGCGGCTTTAAGAGGCTACGAACAGCACCCATCGGTGGCAAGAGTTCATGTTGGACACAAGGTGATAACTCGAGGAGCGGTAAAGGAACTACAATGGATAGGGGTTGGGACGGTGTACCTAGGCGAGGCGGCGACGGGGTGGAGAAGATGTTGTCAGCCAGACGCAGCGGCTCCCCGCGAAGAGGAGGCCACCGGGACGGAGAGAGACCTACTGGACCTGGCGACGCGGCCGCCGCCGGGAAACCCCGAGGAGGACGCGGAAGCAGGAGACCGGGAGGCGTCCCGCCACGAGGGCGCGCCCCCACAGCTGAGGGCGGTTCGGAATCCGCCCCTGGTAAGGACGCGGAAGCAGGAGACCGGAGACGCCCCGACAGCAGGGCGCACCACAAACAGCGGAATGCGGGCCGGAACCCGCCCCTTTATAAGGATGAGCAACGCCCAGTGCAGCCACTGCGACCGGCGGTTCACCCGCCCGTCGAACCTGAGGATCGAGGCACCACCGAACAGCGTGCCCGGCGCTACACCCGACGATGCCGTTCGAGTGCCCGTTCAGTTGCGGGAGGAAGTTCTACCGGGAGGACGTTAGGCACCGCCACTTCCAGTATTGTCGCCGGCGACCAGAGAGGGTGGCGACCGTGACAGTGGACGACCAATTGGACGTGCACGCCAGCGACGACGAGCTGGACGACGAGGACAGGGAGCGGAGGGGGCTTGGCGGCCATACGGAGCCGCCCCCTCGCGCTGAGGCACCCCAGCCGGGTTCCGCCCTGTCGGAGCCGCCAGCTCGTGGGGGGAATCGCACCCCACCAGAACAACCCCCGGTCGCCGCGGCACCCCAGCCGGACGCCCAGCGGTCCCCGACACCACCCCCTAGCTAATCAGACACTTGTTGTTTTGGAACTTTGTTGCCATGTTGTGTTCTTTTCCTAACAGTTGTTCTTTGTTTTTTTTGTTCTGCAGTTGCAATTGCCATGTGTTGTAGGGAATCGTCTCTCCAGCGGAACTGGGCGTCGCCGCCTGATTTGGGGACAAGCAGGGTCCTCGAAGGGGGCGGTGTAACGGCCGTCCCGATCCGCCGCTGGGGGCGCCAGCACCGTTTCACGGTGGGTCAACCGACGTGCATGGTGGCGCTATCGCGGCTCCCCACGGAGCCGGGTGGCGTGAGCCCCTGCCGGAGGATCGGGATACCCGTTCCGCGCGGGAGACGTTTCCTGAGCGCCATCTTTGTTCTTTGTTGTTGATGAGGAAAGATCGACCCAAATAAACGTGCGGTATTTTCTTGCTGATGATTGTCTTTTTCTGTGTGTTCTTTTCGTGCCGAGTTTCTAAACAAGCAGGGAATATTCTTGTTACAGTAACATACTTCTGGAAGTCATCGACGATTGTGTTCAGAGGCTTTATTACGCCTAATTGGTTTTAAATAAAGTCGGAATTGGTTTTAAATAGAATAGGCTGTTTGTAGTTCCCACTGAGGCAAATTTTAAAAAGAAGGATACATTGTAAATCTATGTTGAAAAAATCTGGTTTAGATTCAGTCATTCCATGGTATATTGGTTAAAATTATTGTTTAAGTTTGAATTATTGAGTAACAAATGTTGAATCATAATAATGACTAGTAAAAACAAAATGCTTCAGAAAAAAAGAAAATTAAAGATTGAGTGTAATGTATATACTGTTTGTATGGTGTGTGGTTTATTTGATTGTTTCATGTTTTAAATATATTAAAAACTGTTGGATACATACACATTTTAATAATGAGACTACTGGTCAGAGGGAAATATATAGTTAGAAAGAATTTTATTGTTAACATATTAAAACAACAATGTAACATTTTTTTTATCGATAATACATCAATTAGGGAGACATTTCTATTGACTCGTGTACACAAGTTTAAAATCTACTCTGAAACTACTTTAGGTCGCCCTATATGGTACTATTATTAAAGATGACATTAAAATTAAAAATTAAATTAAATAAATAAATAAATAAAAAACAATACGTTCTAGCACTACTTAAAACTTTAATGCTTTAACAAACTTTGAGCAATTTGCTTCAACATAAATGAGTCATCGTACACAGTTGTCTTAATTCTCGGAAAGTGTTTTCTAAAAATTCATTTACAATGACGTCATTGTCCATATGATCCGAAGAGAACAAATCGATGATTTTTCTCATACTAAGTTCACGACACCGATGGAGCAAATAGAACAGGCAGTACTGGCCACATACTGCCGACAGAGGGCCCTGTAGTCTCCTTGGGTTGTGATGAGTTGATATTCCGTTCTTCTTCAAAAATCTCTTGAATTGGGGTAATTCTGGTAGACGTCCGTAGGAGTAAAAAAACTCTGCCTGGCCATCTCGGGTAATGTAAACTGCTACCCAGTGTTGACCCGGTTTTGTAGAAGGGTCTGTGTTGAAGACCAAAGCGCTGGGGCGAGGAACAAATCCCGTAGGTAGTTGATCACTGACAAAAACTCCTCTGAAGTAATTCCGGGTGAATGGATCACGTTTCAGTACGTGGCTCATTTCGTAACTATCCATGATGACCTCAGTTGGTGTAGTCAAAGATGACGTTGCGAGCCTGATCTATCTCTATTATATTATCGAACTCTGCGTAGATGATGACGTTGATGGTTTCGTCCAGCGGTTGGGCAAAGTGCATATCCAGTCGAAGGTTACCACGTCTAACCAGGCTAAAATGACCTCCAGTAGACAAGTCAGGAGTCAAATCAAACGCGTACAGTGTGTAGCCTCCGGGGTAGTCCTCGCGACTGATAGTGTTACCTTGGTCCTCGTACATTTTATCCATTCCCGAGAACAGAGTTTGAAAGGCTCTGATGTAATTGGGTGGATCTGAAGCGAAATTTGGTTTCAGAGGTGTGTAGGGTACCTGATCGCCATCAACGTGTAGGCCTACTGTTAAAAAGTTGAGATTCAGGTGCTGAAAATTAAATGGATTCTTTCCGTATCGACCGTTGAAAGCCTCGTTGGTGACGCATCCCACCACGATGCGGTTTTGTAGTGAACACAAACGCAGGAATTGAACGAGCAACAATTTAATCAACACTCAAAAACAACATGGCGAAAGCTCTCCGCCAAAGCCCTCCTGAGGGCGCTATAACAACACAACATCTCCCCCTCTCTTAAATGTGTCCATGCTTCGACACGAAAACATATTTTGCCTTATTGCAACTTGTATGTCCAAAAGTATTGTGCAACAAGATTAATAATTTCCTGAAATTGTTTGTTTACCGGGTGGACGATTTTAACAATGGTACATGTAAAATGTAATTATGCAGAATTTATCAAAAGTTCAGACGAGAGGAACCTGTGAAAGTGTTGAAATAATAAAGTGATTTAGAAAAAAAACAAGTCAAATAAATGCAATGAAGTTCACGGTGGAGTTGTGATTAAAAGTTCACATGCAATAGTCTTTTGTCCAGATTGGAGGTGTGCGCATCCTAGTAGAGCGGCGCAAAACTGCGTGTGGCGTTGAAACCTGTGGACCAGGTTGTGTAGCAGTTTTTGGCTGGTTAGTGGGGGTCATGAGAGTAGCTGGACACGCACTGAGCTTGGATGCGTTCCAAACGCGTCCATCTTGGAGCATGTACGTGAACGGTCCTTTAGACTTCACGATCAACTGTGGCGAAGTGAATTTCTGTGAACTCTTAGACATAAGAGTTGGCTTTTTAACTCGGACATAGTCACCAACGCGAAACTTGGGCAGAGTTGCACCACGTTTACGGTCCGTAGTTTTGCGAGACAGTTCCTGTTTGTGAGCGACGCGATCGCGAACAGATGGATCATTGGCGCTCAAAGGGGTGTCATGACTGATGTTCAAGCGAGTTGCCATTTTGCGACCGTGAAGCAGTTCAGATGGGGATTTCCCTGTAGTCTGGTGAGGTGTAGATCGGTACGCGGTCAGTAAGTCGAGAGTGGCAGTTTTCATGGGTGTGTGTTCCAGTGCAGCAATCTGGAGTGTCTGCTTCAGAACTCTGTTCCATCGTTCAACTTCCCCATTAGCTCTGGGGTAATACAGAGAAGATTTGCTGTGCTTAATCCCCAGATTGTGGAGAAAGTTTTCAAACTCGGCAGACACAAACTGGCTTCCGTTGTCGGAAACGAGTTCTTGGGGCAAGCCTTTACGGGCGAAAATCGAAGATAGCATGTTAATAACTGTGCGCGAAGTAACTTGCGAAGCGAACGCGACCTCTGGCCATTTGCTGTAATAGTCTATTAGGACGATGGCGTAGCGGCATTCGCGAGGTGCATCAGCAAAAGGGCCTGTTTTGTCAATCGCGACCTTCTGCCATGGACCTGCAGGCAAAGGAACGGGCTGTAGAGGCGTGTTTCGCGTACGAGCTGTTTTGTCACTGCTTTGGCATGGTAAGCAGTTGCGAATTGTCTCTTCAACCATGCCATCCATTGTCGGCCACCAGTAACAATCTCGTAAGCGTTGTTTGCATCGCACGATTCCTTGGTGTGCCTCATGCGCTAGGGTGATCAAGTGACGCTGTAAATTGGCTGGAATGACGAATCGATCACCGCGCATCAAGCAGTCGTCGATGATCGAAAGTTCATCCCTGATCATATGATATGATCGAAGCGCTGTATCAATTCGTGACTTATGTGGCCAGCCCTTGACCACATGCGAAATCACCTGTTGAAGGGTGGAATCCGCGCGTGTCTCATGTTGTAAGACACTTTTGCTGACTGTGGATTCGATCAGCAGCACGTTTAAAGATTGGATGATTACTTCATCATCGTTGTCGTCGAACACTTCCGAAGTAGAAATAGGAAGTCGCGACATAGCGTCCGCAGCCGAATTGTTGACACCCGCGCAATACTCGACAGTGTAGTTGAAACGCATGAGCCGTGTGGACCATCGAGCAATCCTCATAGACTGGCGTCCTGACCCACGAGATGACAGCAGTGTCACAAGAGCCTGGTGATCAGTTCGAAGGGTGAAGTGACGTCCCCACAAGTACTGAAACCACTTTTCGCACACCCATACGCAAGCTAGGGCTTCCTTTTCCCCGACGGAGTAATTGCGTTCCGCGGAGGAAAGTGTGCGGGATGCGAACGCAACTGGATATTCGCGATTGTCCTCAACTTGCAATAGAACGGCACCAAGCCCGTAAGCAGATGCATCAGTAGCCACAATCACAGGCAATTGCGGGTCAAAAAGTCGAAGGGTAACACTCCGAGCAATAAGTTCTCTGATCGTCTCGAAACTATGCAAGGCTGCAGGAGACCATGCGAACTCGGCTCCTTTACGAATCATGACACGTAGTGGCTCCACTACAGTAGAAAAGTCAGGCACGAATCGAGCGTAATATGATGCGAGCCCAAGAAAAGATCGCATCGTAGCAGCATCCATGGGACGTGGTGCATGTTTGATAGCGTCCACATGGGCTGGATCTGGTTGTAGGCCTTGCGCAGAAACTGTGTTACCCAGAAAGCGGATTGAGGACAAATTAAACTGACACTTAGCAGTATTGAGGGTCAATCCGACATCCTGTATACGTTGAAGCACCGCGTGAAGACGCTTGTCGTGCTCAGCCTGATCTCGGCCGTATACGACTACATCATCTAAGTAGGCTTGAACACCTGGAAACCCACTTAGTACTGACGACATAAGTTTTTGGAACGCAGCTGGCGCCGAAGCCAGACCGAAACAAACACGTTTGAAGCGAAACAATCCCTCATGCGTGATAAACGCAGTGTAATCACGTGACTGTTCAGCCAGCTCCAGCTGGTGGTAAGCGGAGTTTAGGTCCAACGTACTGAAAATAGTGGCATGTCTGAGTTCCGCGAATAATTCTTGAACATCTGGGATGGGAAAACTATCCGTGACAACTGCGCGGTTAACTTGTCTAAGGTCCACACAAAGACGAATATCTCCAGATTTCTTGTAGGAGACGATTATGGGCGAAACCCACTCGCTAGCATCAATACGCTCTATGATGGCAGCATCCTCCAGACGTTTCAGTTCAGCCGTAACTTTATCGCGAACCGCGAAAGGAAGTCTGCGCAAACGTTGTTGTACTGGCGGAATATCAGGTCGAACCTTGACGCAGTGAGCAAAACCGCGAGCAGTGCCAATTCCATCCTGAAATAGCTTGGGAAACTTGGCGTGAATTGATTCCGCATACTTTGTGGCATTTGTAGGCAATGTTGGAGTAGTCTTGTTTGTAGACGAAGACATCGGCTCTGCTGAAGGCGTCGGTGTAAATTCCGGAGAAACAAGACGTATTGGAATGACTTTGTCACCATCCAGTGTAAGCTTAAGTGACTGGATAAGGTCCAGGCCAAGAATCGGGTCACCTTTGTCCACAATGTAGAAATTGCCCCTGACTGCGTGATTAGTATTGTCGGCATGACGAACCATGGTACTGAAATAACCGCGCACTTTGATTGGTTCGTGCAAGTATGTAGTCAGTTTTGCGGGTGATGGTTGTAGTGCATCACGAACGAAGAACTTGTCGAAAACTGACACAGGCAAAATCGAAACAGGGGAACCCGTATCGAAAACTAGTGACACTGGTGAATCTTGGCCTAGAATGACGCTGCAAATAAGGTTTCGTGCTTTGGGAGCTCCAATCGTGAGGATTTGCACTTCATCCTCTGAGTCGGAGTCGAATTGTGCAACAGAAACACTCTTAACTTTAGCCGTTGACTTGCACACACGAGCATAATGTCCCTTTTTGGAACATGCCGTACAAACAGCATCGATGGCTGGGCATGAAGGAGAGTTGGCTTTGTAATTAGGAGAGCCACAGCGATAGCACTGTATGGAGCGGGACACGGTTTGTGGACGAGCAGGTGTGGTGGAAGGTTTAGGCTTTGACTTATGTGCACTGGACTTGGAAAATGGCTTGGACTTACGAGCGTATGTGGCATTCACCATAGAACTGGATTGTGCAAATCCAACTCCCTGAGCAATTGACCTTGACTCGCGAATAGCTGCCTCCATTTGACGACTTAAAGTCAATGCTGACGTGAGAGTGAGCTTTGGTTCCAGGAGAAGTCTTTCACGTATGCGATCAGTCGAAGTCTTCTCCACGAGCTGATCTCGAATCATTTCATCCGACATGGAACCAAAGTCGCATGTAGCAGCAAGTGCACGTAATGCAGAGACGTATTCGTCCACCGATTCACCTTTAATTTGACCTCTCTGGCGAAATCTATACCGTTCGGCGACGATGTTTAACGCAGGCAGAAATTGTGCCTGCAATCTCCGCAAAGTCTCACCAAAAGAGGGAATAGAAGAACTGTCGGACGATGTTGGATCGGCGTCGGCGAACTCCAGTGCGTTTGAAGGTGGCAGTGTAGCGAAAATGCGCTGCCCCTCCGGTCCTAAGCAATGTAGCAGTATCGCGCGACGGCGGTCATCGGCGTACGTAGCGGCCCCAGAAGCAACAATAAATGTCTCAAAAAGGCTTCTCCACTGTCTCCATGGAATCGGAGGATTTCCTGGTGTAGCTAGGAACGGTGGAGGAGGCGGAAGGTGGGCCATTTCGAATCCTCGTCGCCAAAATGTAGTGAACACAAACGCAGGAATTGAACGAGCAACAATTTAATCAACACTCAAAAACAACATGGCGAAAGCTCTCCGCCAAAGCCCTCCTGAGGGCGCTATAACAACACAACAGGTTTGGAAGTTGTCCGAGAAACACGTGATCTTGTGTCAGTGTCAGATTGCCGCGAGGGACGGATACCATTTTGCACATGTTGCGCTTGATGTGGTACTTGGCGGTTCCTTTTTTTAAAGCTTTCATGTGGCCCAACATTACGGCAGAACTCAACTTGACTTTTCTCACGAACACCGAAGCATTTTGAATCTTAACTTTATATGAAGGATTGGGTCCGGACGCCATCAGACAGAAAGCGTCGCTGCTGCGAATAATTTTTAGTTTTAGATCCACGCCATTTAGCATGTGTTTGTCTTGGAAGAAAATGTCTGAATGTATGGGTCCTATCATGTCGACCACACCACTCCCCTTAATCAATTCGTACCTCTTTTTTAAACCCAGGTTAACTTGAGCATCTGCTTTGGGGTCGGGATTATCCATATGTTTTGGGGTGTCCTTGTAAAATAACGATGTGGTGAGCTGAGATGCCTTAGCATCGCTGCCGTAGCTGAGCAACGTTTCGATGAGAGCACGGTAGGGATATGTCGGTGTAGATGGGGATATTAATCGTTCGTTTAAACTTACATCAATTTGCGTAAACAGCGAGTGTAAAAATAGGTTAACGGGACCCATGCACGTGGTCAGCTTCCGTCAGATTGGAGCCGTCTGCCTTGGTGACTTTTGCCTTGATATATAGCTGGGTTTGATTAAGGTCGATGTATTCTTCGCTAGATCCTGGTATGAAAAATTCAATTGGGCCTCCATCGGAAATAGTTGAAATGGGGTGGAACTCTACCCACTGACCCCTTTCAATGCTAGTTTGGGTAGGTGGAACCGAAAATATATCCAGTTCGGACTTGGTGCACTCACACGAATTATTGTGCAGAAGCGACATGGTAACAGACGATATGTTGAACGGTTGGGCTTAATCGAATATGTCCAGTGATCTTTTCGATCTCTTGCCTTTTCTAGAAGTGACCCGTTTGCTGCTTGTCTTTCTTTTCATACCACGACGTTGACTCCCTCCTATTGTATCACTTAATGTGTGAAATGCGGTTTTGGTAATATTCCGACCGGCATTACCCACCCTTGATTTAAAGTTGCACTGCCCGTGTTTGGGCCGATTTGGGCGTCAAATTTGTTTTTTAAAGTTAAATAGGTTTTTTTCTAGAATATAAAAAGTTATTAGCTTTCATTTGGTACCAAGGACGTAAAAATCCGTCAAGGATTAATGCCAGTCGATTAAAAACAAGAAATGATTAAAAGGCTGGCAGGTCAATTAATCGACAGGGTTATGACATAAATGTACATGTGCGCGTACATGTGTACATTGTACACATACTATGTACATATGAGCGTACGCGCACATGTACAACATGGGAAGCACGTTTCAAGAAAAAGGCTTGTATCTCCAATTCCCGACGTCGGAAATTTAAGTTTTTGATATTTTTCGTTACAGAGACACGTAAGCTTTCTAAATTCGTTCGCTTGTGTAAATTAATTTTTTTAAATCCTTTCACCGAAACACGGGCAATGCAACTTTAACGGCCCTTTTTACATTTGTTCCCTCCAACGCATCTTCAGCAATAGCGACACCCGTGCGGAGGGCCTCCTTGCCCACGACTTTAGCTCCTTGTTTCAGAAGAGGCATGGCGGAGCGAAACAACCCGCCAAGAATTCCTCCAAGTCCATAACCCCTTTGAGTCCTTGGTCCACTGAACACCGGGTGGCCACGCCCCACCTGGCTTAAGTAGTAGTCCTCGTAATGTTTTCCGTTGGGTGAAAATCTGACACTCATGACTAGTGGAAAAAGTAGGACGGGCGTCGTTTCCTGAAATGAAGTTTTACTATCGATTTCCCGCTCACGAATGGGATGGGTTGGCCCGTGTCGCCCCTTATATCTATTTCGATCGTGTTCACCAGTTTGTGCTTTAAAGGGAGGTAATGGGGATTGTCGTATATTTTATTGATAATTTTACCATACTCCCCTTCAACGGTGACTATTCTTCGCAGTGGTGCTCTCGTGTCCCCCACGGTGTGATACTCGATAATGTTGCTGTAGATAAACATGGAATTAAAAGGTTGTAGGTCCACGACCCGGGAACTTTTTTCAGCGCCCATAACAACGGTATCCTCGGCAAAGCCCAACAGTGTAGCCAAACCAAGGACGAACTTTAGAGCAACATTTTCTTTGGTTTTGACTATAACTTTCTGAATAAATTTGTTGTATCCCAAACGTACGAGTCCACCGTGGTCTATTGGTGGTTTGATGTTACTCAATATGTCCTCGACATTGGGGTAGTATCCTTCTGGTACATGATGAAAATGGACCTCTGAATTAATACTGTCTGCCGAACAAGTCAGAAAATTATCTCCATCTATAACGTAGTAAGTGAATTCAGCCAGCGCAACTTCCCACTCCCCGTCAAACGAAATTGAGGTTGGAAGGTTAACGAAAAAATGGCTGATTGTGTTATCGGGGTGACTCCCCATTTAACCGTTAGACGGGAGCGTGACGTAAAACGAGTCCGACATGATTGGGCTGTGTCATATCATATGCAGCAATTGCTAATACCCGTCTGATTTTATAGTTTGTGTAAACCAGACACCCAGGAGTTGAACTTTTCGGGATAGCCGACCCACTTTACGAGATACTCTGTTTTGCCACCTCGTTTCCGGGTTTTCAGAACTTTTTCCACCTGATACAGGTCATCGGTTTTGACTACGCGTTGTAACTCTTGTTCGTAAAATGTTCCCTCTAATTCTTCTCCGTCGTAGTCTTTCACTCTGTAGACCGGAGGATGGCGGGGGATTTGAGCACTGACATTAAACAATTCGGTGGTCCAGTTAGGCAGGTAACCTTTGCGAAAATGTCTCGTCGTCATACTAATACGGACTGTGTCTCCGACATTATATTTAAAGTTTATCAGCGTTGGCTGGGTGTCTTCGCCGTAGAGAACCCTTCGCACGCGATCGGCATTATGGGTATTCACTGACGCCGGCGTGGTCTTGATACTTCGATGATAAGAGTGATTGTACGAGGAGAGTAACTTTGGTAAGACGTTGACGTAGGTAGAGGTGTTGTTTGCCGTGAAAAATTAAAAAAAATTCGATTTGATTGTTGGATTAAATATTTCAATCACACTGGCCTTGGTTTCATTCTGCGTTGTAAAAAAATAAATACCATTTTCCCTTAGGAGATGTTGGAAATTTCTATTCACAAATTCAGTGCCTTTGTCTGTCTGAAGGAGCTGTGGCTTCCGTCCACTTCTCAGTATTTCCTGAAAAGCTTTAAGGGTGCACCCCAGTAAATAGGGCTCCCATAGGAACCAATGCTAAATGCCCAATTTTTAAAAATCATTTAAAAATACTCACAACTTTTTCAGCTTCTCAGGACAACAACCAGAATAATCACCGAAGTCTCATCTTTTTAATTCTGTTCAATTTGAAACAAAACTATCCCTACAACAGTGAAACTTGCTAATCAGACCAGCATCCATTTTGGAACAAAGGCACGTACGCAACTGGGCAAAATAGAGCCACTTTTAGGAGCTACAGTGTTTAAAATGTTTATAGTTGGAAGAAAAAATACCCCACATCGCGACGATAGTCATATTCTACACAAGACCACACTCGTTCAGCTCGAAACTCTCCCTAATAAAGAAGAATTTGAGGGCATACAAAATATTCATAGCTCGGCGCACAGATCTCTTCCTATTTACTTGGGTGCACCCTTAACCCCGTCTTGTTTCGCAAAGGGATAACCCAAGCGTATTTGGATAGGATGTCGATACAGGTAAGTAGGTATTTGTAACCTCCATTGTGTTTGGCCAATGATGATAAATCAGCCCAAGTCCGCTTGCCATTGATGATCGATGTCGTTAACCATGACTCGATTGCGGTTAAATCTTTTTCGAATTGGTTTATGGAGTGTGTAAGCAGGTTGTTCCCGTAACCATTCCTGAATCTCCTTGCGGTTTAAGCCGACTCCGTCTTTTTTTACAGCACGATAGACAGCCTCTACACCACTGAAAGCGGCCGGATGTTGATGATCGTAGTACACCTTCTGCAGGTACTGGTGAGCCATCGGAGAAATCAGAATCTTCAATAACTACGCTGCTTCGTATTTTATTCAAAATATGTTTCCATCCACAGGAAGTTGACGGAGGACAACACTCCATGGTGAGTCGCCAAAACAAATGATGCGATTGGTTGAATGAGACTCTTAATAAGGTGTCCACTTTGGACGGGAAAGTTTGTATGGACCTTTGGTTGACTTTCTTTTCTTTGTTTTGGTTTTTGGTAGACATTTTGAAAGATGCGGTGCTTCTGCAAACAACCGTGTTAAACCGTAAGAGTCTTCTTCTAAATCTTGCTCTTCCTTAAGATGCAGCTTAATTTGGGGTCGGCGTGGAGTTGTCATTTCCCGTACTAACTTTGGTGGTTTTATATCGCTGGATTTTGGTTTGGTTTCTCGTTCCAGTTTCGGTGGATCGTCATCTTTATTTTCAAGTGTCATTGTCAAGGGGGCAAGTCTTTGTTTATTCAATGCAATATATCTCTGTAGGGTTTGGTGGTAGAGCTTAATTTTGTCTTCATCTCCGAGGTCTTGTCTGTCCAACAATTGCCTCATGTCAGCATCCAACTTGTGTACGACACGGGTAGTAGGTGATTGTTCTATTTTCCGGAAAGATTGTAGCTTAGATAATGTCTCTTGAGGAATCAGAACCATTTTCTTGGTGTGTTCCATGTCTACTTGAATAAGAGTCCACCAAGAGTGCTAAGAATGGGAGTGAGCAAGGCACCGAGGAAACCGCCTTTCTGACGCAGAACTTTCTTTCTCTACGTTGTACTTATCTTTTTATTGGCAAGTGTTCTCAAATGCTGTCTATGTTTTTTAAGTTTGCGTTTTTCAGATGGTTTTAGACGAACATTCCCGTTTAAGATGTTGAGCGCGCACTCACATAAACAATTGACCAAGCCTCTGTTACCATCTTGGAGTAAAGCTCTGCGTTGTTTTGCAGTTCCCTTCGCCAGGGCGTGGAGATAAGGAGCGTGGTTGATAAGTCGCCTCGACATCGTCAAATAATGTTCTACAGACTAGTCACGTTTATTTATACCTTTGGTACATATACAGTTGGAAAGTCTCCGCTAAAAATGTTCGTTCTGAGTCTCATTTCTTCGGGGGTCGTAGAACCCTAGGGATTCGATGTAGCGTCCCTATAGGCTTCCACCATGTACAGAGATTTTGAGGGGTACATCTGCTTCGCCAGGTGCGTTATTTGTGAAACATCGCGGGGGTTCTTGAAGAGTATCATATAATGAGCGTTCAGACTGATAGTTCGCAATTCTTTACCCTTGTAAACTAATTGAGTATTAAAATGACCGACACATTTCTATGATGACTTCCTTTAGTAAAAAGATCTGTTATTTTTTTTATTGTTACTCGTTTCTGACATAAGATCGTCTATTACAACCAAGTTTATCTGTGTTCGATCCAGTGACTGAAGAAGATCATCAGGAAAACTTTCCACCAATTGTATTTGAGGCAATGTACGAGCCAAACTGTCATAAGCATCTTGATATTCTCCGTAACACCAAATTATGTTATTTGGAGGAGGAACAATCAATGTATCACTACTGGTGAGAAGTCGCTTTACAAATTGAGTTTTGCCAGACCCAGTGGGTCCCGCTATAACACCGGTGAAAGGATGTTTAAGTCCCACGTCCATCGGGGAAAATGATACAACATCCGTTCATCGTGTTGATTATAAACACTTTTATGTTATGGGTTTGTTCTGAACAAAAGCCCTAAAAACACGGAAAAAGTAAACCGCAAAGACAAACATATGGTTACTGAACTTGTAATAAACACATTTATTCATTGTATTTCATAATGCATTGATAAGAGCTTATCGTTGATTATTTTACTTTGTACATTTGGTTTGCTCGTTTCAACAAAAAAAATAAACAATCAATTAACTGAGTATTACTGTATGAGATTTGAAAAAAAATATTTCCACGAGTTTATAATTTTAAAACAATAAAATCGGGCTCTGAATGAATGTCAAACACTACTGTGCGCAGGGTTAAAGTAAAACCACATTAATGTCAGCCTTATATCTAGAAAACACCCTACATCAGAAAGAGCTTTTGTGGGTTATAACGAGAGATTATTTACTGTATTTGTTTTACATAATTTACAACATTATTATTAAATGATAATTATAAAATAATACAAAATCCAGAAACGGAGTTTTACAAAGTAAAAAGGTGAAATCACTAAATATAATTTGCCTGAGGATAACAAACACATCACATAATTAGAACAATTTTGTTGTTCATGGTGAACTTGATCGAGTTTGTTTGCGGGTCATTTACAAATCCAAGTATGTGGTACATCGCCCGTCATCCGCCACTTTTCTCTTAGGGTACAAGTACGTGAATGCCGTTTTGGTTTGCTCATGGGTGTACATACTACCCCCTCTCATTCTGAAACCTCTATTCACCCCAATTCCCGGTACTTGGGTTCGTAACACGTCAAGGTATTTTTCTTTTGTTATGTCATTGGTTTTCCTGTTGACTCCCTTACAACTGAACTTATCCGAAGCCCCAAAACAGTAATATGTTTTACTGCAGAGTGATATTATCCCCGAACCTTCCCATTCAACCTTGAATAATCCCGGCGTTCTCTTGTCGAATGCTTTATGCTCTGCGGTATCCACTCGCGGTAACCACATAGATTTTTCTTTTTGATACTGATTTTTCATTTCATCTTTTATTACGGAATCTAAATCACTCCCAGAAAGGGCCAAGTACGCGGAATCGGTATCGATTTAACAAAACTCAAAATCAGACGGATGGACGAACTTCAGTAAAAAATCATAATATAACTGAAGCATTCGTAGCTTTGCGAACTGATATACAAAGAACCCGATCTGAATGGGAAGGTTCAGGGATATCGATTTCTTAGTCATATCAATCTCATAAACGTCGTCACCTAAAGCATGCGATGCGCGGAAATGACCGTCGTTGACAAGGCGCTGCGCTTCTTTTCCGTTACAAACTTTAACGTTTAAATGTTTCAGTTGGTTGGTTACAGTTTTACCGTAGGCCGAGTTGCCTAGGAGCTTCATTGTATCGGTATAATATGGCGTTAGATGGGTCTGTGTCACCGGCTCTTCTGGCATTACTCACAGAGTCACCGAAAGCACGAAAGCAGTTGTTGGGTCTGTATTGAATGACTTCGTACACCTTATCAATCTTTATGCCGTGTGAAAGATACCACTGCAAGAGGGGTGTGGCCAGCAAAATTCTATCAGCGAACATACTACCGATTAGGGTTTTTCGGGGAGTTTTTAGTAATCCCGACCTTTCCGCATAGCCTTTCATGTGGTTACCCACGTCGTTTCGCCCTACTTCAATATTCTTAAAAATCGGCGTCATTTCAGCAAATTGTTCCTTCAAAGAATTTGGAACCCGGACGTCACATTCCACGAGACCAAAAATGGAACCGTCCTTGATGAAGTCTACGACTTCTTTTTGCGTCATTGATTTTTTGTCATGGTGAGGCAATCTGACCGAGTCAAGAAATTCCCCCAAATCTGAATTCCCCTCTTGCATTGCTTTCCATTCGCATTCCCAAATTTCCTTGAGTATAAACCCCTCTTTTCGAATGTAATCTGAGTTTTCTTCGGTTTCTGTTTTGAGCTGTTGCGATGTTTTCTTACGGATATCGTTGAAGTCGTTTTCGTTTAGGTGACAACTGTGACCATGCCAGAAGCAGCCGTGAAATTGGTACACGGTGTTGGTCGCACTACAAAACCCATCTACCGGCAATTGCCGAGGACCGATTCGCTTTTCCGTGTTGTTAAATTTGTGCCTTATGTGTACAGCATTGCTGCGCGCGCGCCTCCCATTCCAACCACTAACAGGCCATAGCACCATACTTCTGACTCGTTTTGGGATGGAAATTGTTTTCGTAATTTCGTCTGACGGACAAACCGGACGGCATGTCCTGCATTAGCGCCCAGAAGTACAAGGCATTGGCGTCATAGCCAACGATCTTTTGACAGACCTTTGGTCCTTCTCTAATGTGGGTTTCGTTGCGTTCGTGGTATCGATTAAAAACTATCGAAGGACCGCCCACGATATTATTCCTAATCTTGTGATAGAGATCTTTGTTCTTTTCATCAACGAGAGAGAAGGTGGTGCTATGGCCAAGAGTGAGGAACAGATACCTGAGTGAGAGACCGGGTACAGATATGGCACATTTAAACATGTCCATGTTGCGTTGCGCATAAAATTCCACCATCTTGTCGACAGCACGGAGAAACGGAACGACATCCAAGTTGCTATACCAAATGAGAAAATCGCTCATTGATGTCATTCCGTTCTCACGCCATGCTTTCTGACAGGAAGCGTACTCATCTTCGCTTATGTTTGATTTTTTTAGTTTGCTATGAAATGCCTCATGAGGAGGCAGCTCACGGCACTCGAGCTTAGCTAGACTGTCTACCCACTCGTATGGAAAGAAACCCTTCTGCTCTGGCACACCGTATGCCTGAAGGAATTTAGAGTAACTGTAGCCAGGTGCCAGGTAATTACTTATGTCTAGAAATCTAAGCAGCTTTGTTTTCATGTACCCGATCTCTTGACTATAAACTGCAGGGGGTCTGTTCTCTGCAGTTCCGCGTATAGGTGACGTTTTATGAGATTGATATCATACTTCCCACTGTTGAACCCAAGTACCGGTAGTTCCCTAAGGAATTCATCAAGCGTCTTCTTCAGTTGCTCCAAGTGCTGCGTCTGCTTTGTCTTCTTTCTTTGCTTGCCCTGTTGGTCCCCGTCGACGTCATGCTGATCGATGCGTTGATCCAGCTGCTCGAAGATCTCTTCGTAGGTCAGGAGTAGCATGTCGTAGGACGCTTTGGACACGGTGTGAAGGTGTTCGACGAATCGTTGCATCAGCGCCGCCGGGTTCCCGTCGGTCACAAAGCAGACAGGATCTTCGTGGCCGGGGACGTTGATTGCGATGCTGCAGCTCAGGAGTTCGTGGCGGCTTTCCCAAGTCTGCTTTCCATTTCGTTGCTGAAGATCGGCCGGGACGTTTTGAAAATAGGCTTCAAAGTCATAGGTGGCTCTGTAGGGGTAGTAACGATGTTCGTCGGGAACGTCGATCCCAATGTCGGTCAGCTTCTCGAAGATGGTTTTCGGGAGTTGCATGGTAGCACCCAACCGGGAACCTGTGCTTGACGTTGCCTTCGCAGATGACGTCATGTCGCCGGAGATATCTGGCATGAGTAAATGTCCGGTGACACTTGCAGCAGGAGTAGGACTTGCTGTACAAACAGAGGTCTGTGATGTAGGAGAAATGTCCCGCAAACAAATTGAGGCTGAGAGTCCGTCGATGAGCGCGTAGGGATCGTCGCACTATCTCTGCTTTGACGTCGTGTCTCCCTCCCCGTTGTTCCTCCCCCTCCTCCTCCTCCTCCTCCTCCTCCTCCACCATCCCGTCATCGTGCTCCAAGTCATTAGTCTGTATAAGTGAATAAACCTGAATATTGATTTGGAAGAACTGTTCCAGGGCATCGAGATCGTGCAAAGTCACGCCTTTCACATTGGGGTTGTTGATGTGTGTGCTATAAACGTCTAGCAAGTGTTGGGTCTCGCGTTCAAGACTGCGAACATTGTGTCCGTTAAATAATGCCAGACAACGAAAGAAGCAAAGGTTGTCGCGATACTGGTCACCGCTATGTCTGTTTTGCACGAGACTGACAATTCCCGTATTATTAGTGGATGTATGGAGGAAAATCCTCCGTAGGGGCCCCAATGACAAAGTTCATCTTGTTAACGTCAGCCTTATATCTAGAAAACACCCTACATCAGAAAGAGCTTTTGTGGGTTATAACGAGAGATTATTTACTGTATTTGTTTTACATAATTTACAACATTATTATTAAATGATAATTATAAAATAATACAAAATCCAGAAACGGAGTTTTACAAAGTAAAAAGGTGAAATCACTAAATATAATTTGCCTGAGGATAACAAACACATCACATAATTAGAACAATTTTGTTGTTCATGGTGAACTTGATCGAGTTTGTTTGCGGGTCATTTACAAATCCAAGTATGTGGTACATCGCCCGTCATCCGCCACTTTTCTCTTAGGGTACAAGTACGTGAATGCCGTTTTGGTTTGCTCATAGGTGTACATACTACCCCCTCTCATTCTGAAACCTCTATTCACCCCAATTCCCGGTACTTGGGTTCGTAACACGTCAAGGTATTTTTCTTTTGTTATGTCATTGGTTTTCCTGTTGACTCCCTTACAACTGAACTTATCCGAAGCCCCAAAACAGTAATATGTTTTACTGCAGAGTGATATTATCCCCGAACCTTCCCATTCAACCTTGAATAATCCCGGCGTTCTCTTGTCGAATGCTTTATGCTCTGCGGTATCCACTCGCGGTAACCACATAGATTTTTCTTTTTGATACTGATTTTTAATTTCATCTTTTATTACGGAATCTAAATCACTCCCAGAAAGGGCCAAGTACGCGGAATCGGTATCGATTTAACAAAACTCAAAATCAGACGGATGGACGAACTTCAGTAAAAAATCATAATATAACTGAAGCATTCGTAGCTTTGCGAACTGATATACAAAGAACCCGATCTGAATGGGAAGGTTCAGGGATATCGATTTCTTAGTCATATCAATCTCATAAACGTCGTCACCTAAAGCATGCGATGCGCGGAAATGACCGTCGTTGACAAGGCGCTGCGCTTCTTTTCCGTTACAAACTTTAACGTTTAAATGTTTCAGTTGGTTGGTTACAGTTTTACCGTAGGCCGAGTTGCCTAGGAGCTTCATTGTATCGGTATAATATGGCGTTAGATGGGTCTGTGTCACCGGCTCTTCTGGCATTACTCACAGAGTCACCGAAAGCACGAAAGCAGTTGTTGGGTCTGTATTGAATGACTTCGTACACCTTATCAATCTTTATGCCGTGTGAAAGATACCACTGCAAGAGGGGTGTGGCCAGCAAAATTCTATCAGCGAACATACTACCGATTAGGGTTTTTCGGGGAGTTTTTAGTAATCCCGACCTTTCCGCATAGCCTTTCATGTGGTTACCCACGTCGTTTCGCCCTACTTCAATATTCTTAAAAATCGGCGTCATTTCAGCAAATTGTTCCTTCAAAGAATTTGGAACCCGGACGTCACATTCCACGAGACCAAAAATGGAACCGTCCTTGATGAAGTCTACGACTTCTTTTTGCGTCATTGATTTTTTGTCATGGTGAGGCAATCTGACCGAGTCAAGAAATTCCCCCAAATCTGAATTCCCCTCTTGCATTGCTTTCCATTCGCATTCCCAAATTTCCTTGAGTATAAACCCCTCTTTTCGAATGTAATCTGAGTTTTCTTCGGTTTCTGTTTTGAGCTGTTGCGATGTTTTCTTACGGATATCGTTGAAGTCGTTTTCGTTTAGGTGACAACTGTGACCATGCCAGAAGCAGCCGTGAAATTGGTACACGGTGTTGGTCGCACTACAAAACCCATCTACCGGCAATTGCCGAGGACCGATTCGCTTTTCCGTGTTGTTAAATTTGTGCCTTATGTGTACAGCATTGCTGCGCGCGCGCCTCCCATTCCAACCACTCACAGGCCATAGCATCATACTTCTGACTCGTTTTGGGATGGAAATTGTTTTCGTAATTTCGTCTGACGGACAAACCGGACGGCATGTCCTGCATTAGCGCCCACAAGTACAAGGCATTGGCGTCATAGCCAACGATCTTTTGACAGACCTTTGGTCCTTCTCTAATGTGGGTTTCGTTGCGTTCGTGGTATCGATTAAAAACTATCGAAGGACCGCCCACGATATTATTCCTAATCTTGTGATAGAGATCTTTGTTCTTTTCATCAACGAGAGAGAAGGTGGTGCTATGGCCAAGAGTGAGGAACAGATACCTGAGTGAGAGACCGGGTACAGATATGGCACATTTAAACATGTCCATGTTGCGTTGCGCATAAAATTCCACCATCTTGTCGACAGCACGGAGAAACGGAACGACATCCAAGTTGCTATACCAAATGAGAAAATCGCTCATTGATGTCATTCCGTTCTCACGCCATGCTTTCTGACAGGAAGCGTACTCATCTTCGCTTATGTTTGATTTTTTTAGTTTGCTATGAAATGCCTCATGAGGAGGCAGCTCACGGCACTCGAGCTTAGCTAGACTGTCTACCCACTCGTATGGAAAGAAACCCTTCTGCTCTGGCACACCGTATGCCTGAAGGAATTTAGAGTAACTGTAGCCAGGTGCCAGGTAATTACTTATGTCTAGAAATCTAAGCAGCTTTGTTTTCATGTACCCAATCTCTTGACTATAAACTGCAGGGGGTCTGTTCTCTGCAGTTCCGCGTATAGGTGACGTTTTATGAGATTGATATCATACTTCCCACTGTTGAACCCAAGTACCGGTAGTTCCCTAAGGAATTCATCAAGCGCCTTCTTCAGTTGCTCCAAGTGCTGCGTCTGCTTTGTCTTCTTTCTTTGCTTGCCCTGTTGGTCCCCGTCGACGTCATGCTGATCGATGCGTTGATCCAGCTGCTCGAAGATCTCTTCGTAGGTCAGGAGTAGCATGTCGTAGGACGCTTTGGACACGGTGTGAAGGTGTTCGACGAATCGTTGCATCAGCGCCGCCGGGTTCCCGTCGGTCACAAAGCAGACAGGATCTTCGTGGCCGGGGACGTTGCTTGCGATGCTGCAGCTCAGGAGTTCGTGGCGGCTTTCCCAAGTCTGCTTTCCATTTCGTTGCTGAAGATCGGCCGGGACGTTTTGAAAATAGGCTTCAAAGTCATAGGTGGCTCTGTAGGGGTAGTAACGATGTTCGTCGGGAACGTCGATCCCAATGTCGGTCAGCTTCTCGAAGATGGTTTTCGGGAGTTGCATGGTAGCACCCAACCGGGAACCTGTGCTTGACGTTGCCCTCGCAGATGACGTCATGTCGCCGGAGATATCTGGCATGAGTAAATGTCCGGTGACACTTGCAGCAGGAGTAGGACTTGCTGTACAAACAGAGGTCTGTGATGTAGGAGAAATGTCCCGCAAACAAATTGAGGCTGAGAGTCCGTCGATGAGCGCGTAGGGATCGTCGCACTATCTCTGCTTTCACGTCGTGTCTCCCTCCCCGTTGTTCCTCCCCCTCCTCCTCCTCCTCCTCCTCCTCCACCATCCCGTCATCGTGCTCCAAGTCATTAGTCTGTATAAGTGAATAAACCTGAATATTGATTTGGAAGAACTGTTCCAGGGCATCGAGATCGTGCAAAGTCACGCCTTTCACATTGGGGTTGTTGATGTGTGTGCTATAAACGTCTAGCAAGTGTTGGGTCTCGCGTTCAAGACTGCGAACATTGTGTCCGTTAAATAATGCCAGACAACGAAAGAAGCAAAGGTTGTCGCGATACTGGTCACCGCTATGTCTGTTTTGCACGAGACTGACAATTCCCGTATTATTAGTGGATGTATGGAGGAAAATCCTCCGTAGGGGCCCCAATGACAAAGTTCATCTTGTTAACGAAGACGCTGACGTTGACGATTTCCTCAACCGTCCACTTAGTGTTAGGTCTTTGGCGTCGCCCGTGTTCCGCCACGTCAGCGTCTTTCAGTGCATCAATTAACCTATCTATGTCGGCTTGCGATCCGACCGTGATTGGCTGATCGAAGAAGCGGCCGTTGTTGTAGCTCGCATGAAAGTACCTCAAAACCCCGGTCAACGAGTGCCTTAAAACCAAACCAAACGAAACATTAATTTTCGCCCGCCCTCTCAATTCATTAAACACGAACTGCATGGCGTCTTCTAGTCTTGCACCCTCTTCAAGTTGATTCACTCTAGTCAGTCTAAAATTGTATATATCTTGCACGACCCTATTTGTGAGATGATGAGTGCGACCAGTGTTGGTGGAGGATATTTACTAGTTCATGGTTACCTGCGTTGTTGGCAGGCGGTGCATCGGGTTGTCTGTCACGAAGCACTTCTGGGTCCTCGACCGAAGGATCATTGCGAGGGAAATTTCGCTGTGGTTGAGGAGGCGGGACGGGTCCAACAACTTGAGGAGGCGGGGCGGGTCCAGCAACTTGAGGAGGCGGGGCGGGTCCGACAGCTTGAGGAGGTGGGCGGGTGCGACGGCCTGAGCAGGTGGGACGGGTCTGGGAGGTTGAGGAGGCGGGGCGGGTCCGGCAGCTTGAGCAGGTGGGGCGGGTCCGGCAGCTTGAGCAGGTGGGGCGGGTCCGGCAGCTTGAGCAGGTGGTCCGGCAGCTTGAGGAGGCTGATTGTTCATTTCTTTATGGCTCGCTCTTACATGACGGTTCAAGTTAAAGCGACGGCTGTATGATTTACTACAGTGCTCACATGGGTATGCTCGAGTGCCCGGCTCGGGAGGGGGAGGGAAAGGTACCGCTGGCGGGGCCGCTGCACTAGAACACGATGGACGATCAGAGTCGGCGAGGGGAGGATTCTGTACTGGATTCAGTGGTGGATTGTTCTTTGGAGTTGTCGGCCGACTGTGAGTTTTTCTATGGCGCCTTAAGCTATCTTGACGAGAGAATAGTTTTTTGCAGTGGTCACACTCGAAGAACCGCGGGCCGTCATCCGACGGAACTTCACCACCAAGATGCCACCGTGTCTTGTGTCGTTTTAAGCTGTCCTTTCTTGAGAAGGTCTTGGGGCATTGACTGCAGGGAAGTCCGCCTGGTCGCTCTGGAATTTCGCCATGCTCCTCGATGGGGGCATCTCTCCCACCAATGTCGTCAACGATTTCCTTTTAAATAAAAAAAAAGGAAAAATAATTAAAATAATGATAACACCACTACTGAAATAACCGTTCATTCTTTGCAACATGTCCAAAATAATAGTAAGATGTTGGATGTACTGTCTGTGTAATGTAAACAAAAGGGAGATTTGGGCATGGAAATCCACGGAAATAAAAATTTTCCATGACCACCTAGTCATAACATCCTAACTTTGTTTATAAACTTTATAGTACAAAAACCGGAAATGTGTAATTACACCTTCAACTGTATTGACTGTAACCGAGACAAACAGTTAGCAAAGAGTAACGCACCCATCAACAAAACATGGGTTACCAACTAGAAATTGATAAATAGTATGTTTGAAAAAAAAAAAAAATGCAACGGCTGGGTGACAATTGATTTGAAGAGAATTTAGCTAAATAATAGTTTTTTACTTACCATGGGTTATTCTGAAGCCATTGCAATTATATCGTTATTCGGCTCATCAACGTTCGGAAACAACCACACGTTCTGTGAATAGTAAAACAAATATAATCTACATGCAGTTGCGTGACTTAATGTATACGTTCTTGTCAAATCAAATCGTACGCGGTTAATGAGTGTGTAACACACATGTAATGGTTACTTATAGACTGAACCTTTTCGGACAAGTTAAACACAGGGGGGAGGGGGGGGGGGGGGGCGGGTGAGGCTGAGTGGGGAGCCTAGGGGGGAGAGCGGACGGAAGTGACGCAATGGACAAGTCTTGACATGACCTAAACGGTTGTGTTGCCACATAAAAAGCGTTATACTATACTAGCTGTGCATGGTAGAAATTAATGTAAACTAGGTGATCGGGTGATCGGGCTAAATGAACATCTTGTGATGAATTTCAGACGTTGTTATCACCTGTGGAATGGCAAAAATGGAAGTTCAGCAGCCGATTTCACGAAACTTTACGCAATTGCGCAAGTCCACTTGCGCAATTGCGTAAAGTTTCGTGAAATCAGCTGCTGTATATGTAACCGTGAAAAATGGCACAACTCAATAAAACTGAATAAAATGACACGGGGGACCTAAGGACCAAGTCGCGAACTGTTTTTAAAGAAAGATTTAATGAATAACGACGCCAAAATAAAACAGACCAAATAATCAACTAAAATAAACTAAACTAAAATCTTAAACTTGAAATGCACCAACACGTACAGTGTCAAGTATAAACCTAGAGGCAAAATCAGGGACCCTGTAAACAAACAAAACCAAAAGAGCAAAGAATTAATTACATGGATAAAAACATTATACAGTGGATCCAGAGAGGGTGCAATAAACTAAACAAGGGACCTAGCAACTTATTAATATTCATGAGGTAATAAAACCACTAATCCTTAGCCAGGCACACTGTGTCCTTCAATGAGTCAGGACAATGGAATGCCAAAGCACATGTTTTTACTCTAAGTTAAAAGTTAGTTAAAAGTACATCTACATAAAAAGGAAATTATGTCAAGAAATGTAGCAAAAACAAGCTAAAAACTATACAAGAGTCACAGTAAAGTCCAGAAGTGTAAATGCAGGAGAACTTAAATTCAAAATGGTTTTACAACTAAAAAGCAGAGGGAAGTTATGTTGTTTTAAATTCAATGAAAGTCACTAAGTATCGTACTTCTGACAAGAAAACCCCAAAGTATAAGCTGTAAAAAATAACACTTTTAAAGAAACCACTATAGACTAATGTTATAAGTAAAGTTGAAAATAACAAGAAAACTCACCAGGGATGTGCAGACATTAAACTTGAAATCGTTCAAAACAGCAGAAAAACACAAAGTTGTGAAGAGATAAAATGAAACAGGTCTTCTCTCTATGCTGCTGGTCTACACACTGACCATGTGCTTGTGGTCACAGGGCCAGTGACCGCTACAGAAATAAACTATTAAGGGGATGCACTACAAAAGACACGGGTCATACACAATCTAATGGGGCTTACACATGGGAAACTAAAAGGACATTACAAATATACTACAGAGGATGCACACCCATGAGAGAAACGGACAATTTTTACACAATTTAAAGGAAGTTTTCACCCTTATACACTCACGCCTGCTAAAACCCATTGCTGTCCTCAAATTTTAAGCAGTAATCTACGTTTAATTAACACAATTATTATATACAACAATAAAACAACACGCTTGTTGAAATAAATGACAATAAACAAATTAATTTCAGTTCATCCTGGTGGACGACCGACTTGCTGATCACCACAGCTTGCTTTTCTGCTTCTTTTCCCGCTTGGAGAGTGCTCTCGAACACCAACATGTTGCAGCAGCTCGGCTGGTGTATGTGGTGTCGCCTCTTGACTAGCTGCAGCCTGTACTGGTTGCGTGGTAGGTGTATGTGCTGTCATCATCGCCTGCTGTTGGAGTTTCCGGACCTCTTGCCGATGCCGCCTCATGTAAGCCATCGTTTCATCATGGAGACTTGGCCAGAAGTACCGTGCCTTGACTAGGCTGAGCACCTTGCTGTACCCCTGGCTCTCCATTTCCTTATGAAAGTCCCGGAAAACGTCCTTCCTCAGGCGATGTGGCAGCACCACCAGATATCGTGCCTCGTCAGTGCCTCGTCTGAACAGGAGCATGCCGCCTCTGACCTCCAGATGGTCCCAGACATGCAGGAGTTTCTGCACCGGTCTGGATTCTCGTGCCATCTTCCTAAGGGTCATGCGGCAAGTCCTGCTCTTCTTGAGCTGCAGCACACGGTCAATGGCTGCATCACTCCTCTGAGCATTGAGCAAACTGGCTAAATGTTCCTGGCTGGTTTTGCGGTGTGAAGTTTTGTTGGACGATCCACTTGCAGTGTCTCTTTCAGGCGAAACTCCAGAGACCTCTTCCTTGGGTGCATCCTTGCCAGGCTCCTCCGCGGCTACTGAGCTGTTAGGGCAAGGCGTGCAGCGAATCGTACTCTGGGGCTGTGGATGCCGACCACATTCCGAGTTCTGTACGTACAGTTGCTGCCTCTGCTGTTCAGCAATCACCTGACTGAGGATGTTCTTCAGTTCGGCCAGCTGCTGGAATTGCTGCAAGATGACTTGCTGCATCTGGGCCTGATGATGCAACACCTCCAGCCAGCTCGGTTGATTTCCACATCTGCAGACATCCTCTTGAATAGCAACGTCCGGCAACTCTTTATCTTCTATAGTGACGACAGCGGGTGGCGACGTACTTGCCTCTGCACTATGGGGCACTGGGTCAAACCCCAATAGCTGCAGCGTCGTCAACTCCCCTGGACCCATCCTGAACCATCCATGAAGGTCAAATACTAATACACTGTGTTGGCACGACTTAAACTGACAACTGAAACTAACACTTGAGACACAGACCTAATCCTAAAGCTAAAGTGAGACTATGAAATGAGACCACAAAACCTAACGATAAAAACAGTTGGCTACGTTATAAACGAAAGTCCTACCCGGATCTCCACCAAAAAGTAAAAAAATGTAACCGTGAAAAATGGCACAACTCAATAAAACTGAATAAAATGACACCGGGGACCTGAGGACCAAGTCGCGAACTGTTTTTAAAGAAAGGTTTAATGAATAACGACACCAAAATGAAACAGACCAAATAATCAACTAAAATTAAACTAAACTAAAATCTTAAACTTGAAATGCACCAACACAGTGTCAAGTATAAACCTAGAGGCAAAATCAGGGACCCTGTAAACAAACCAAACCAAAAGAGCAAATAATTAATTACATGGATAAAAACATTATACAGTGGATCCAGGGAGGGTGCAATAAACTAAACAAGGGACCTAGCAACTTATTAATATTCATGAGGTAATAAAACCACTAATCCTTAGCCAGGCACACTGTGTCTTTCAATGAGTCAGGACAATGGAATGCCAAAGCACATGTTTTTACTCTAAGTTAAAAGTTAGTTAAAAGTACATGTACATAAAAAGGAAATTATGTCAAGAAATGTAGCAAAAACAAGCTAAAAACTATACAAGAGTCACAGTAAAGTCCAGAAGTGTAAATGCAGGAGAACTTAAATTCAAAATGGTTTTACAACTAAAAAGCAGAGGGAAGTTATGTTGTTTTAAATTCAATGAAAGTCACTAAGTATCGTACTTCTGACAAGAAAACCCCAAAGTATAAGCTGTAAAAAATAACAGTTTTAAAGAAACCACTATAGACTAATGTTATAAGTAAAGTTGAAAATAACAAGAAAACTCACCAGGGATGTGCAGACATTAAACTTGAAATCGTTCAAAACAGCAGAAAAACACAAAGTTGTGAAGAGATAAAATGAAACAGGTCTTCTCTCTATGCTGCTGGTCTACACACTGACCATGTGCTTGTGGTCACAGGGCCAGTGACCTCTACATAAATAAACTATTAAGGGGATGCACTACAAAAGACACGGGTCATACACAATCTAATGGGGCTTACACATGGGAAACTAAAAGGACATTACAAAAGTACTACAGGGGATGCACACCCATGAGAGAAACGGACAATTTTTACACAATTTAAAGGAAATTATTTATAAACAGTTTTCACCCTTCTATATATACACTAATCCGGTAACTAATATCTCCTCCCTGCATATCCGCCATAGCCAGTGCATGGGCTGTGCGTTTTGTGTTGCTGTTAGAACGAAAAGCGCTCATCCATTACATGCACGAACGAGCCTCCTTCGCGTATACGCGACGCGCCCGCCTTTGCGTACACGCGACGCGCCCGCCTTTGCGCGCACACAACCCTACAAAGACGCGCAACTTGTTCGAAGTAAACAAATGCAGCTTCAGCAACAGCAAAAACATACAGTTCATTCAGTGGAAGCCCCCCAGCTATGGCGGATATGCAGGGAAGAAGACCTTGGTGTATTGCGGCAAATTGTATCTGAAGAATTGTACTAGGTATGTGACAAATTCTTATGATAGGTCTGAGAGAACTGAAGAAATTGTAGACAGACATGATCTCTGTGTGATCTGAACTTCCGGTAGAAAGTGGAAGCTATTCAAAAATAGTTTGTGTTTATTTGAAAGCACGGGTTCAGTTGATTGACAGGTCGGAACTATGCATTGACCCCAGAAGGAAGGATCAGATGGAAATGATGTCACACTGGGGTTGATATTCCTACCAAGTTTCAAGTTGATAGCTTGCACCGTTTTGAGATATGAATTGTTGAAATAATAACCTTTGAAATCTTGTAATGTGACACATGTGACGACATCATGACGTCACAATTTTGTGCACAAATTGTTGAACAATATGTTGAACATCAAGTTCTTAAATGTGGCGAAGGAATCATACCAATATCTGTTGTAGTTTTCAAGATACAGCATTTTAAAACAATTCAGCTCCAAATTTGCGTAATTTGACACCACATCACGTAACCACCGTCAATGAAATGACGTCACCAATGGTATAGTCAAAAGGTCCACATGTGTAGAAACATTTCGTTCCGTAGAAATATGGTCAAATTCACTACCACTTTGAATCTATTTGCATTCAAAATGCTAAAAAAATTCACATTTTAGAACAACTTCCGGTTTGGACCGGAAGTAGGCGTCACACAGGGGTCATGACATCGTATGATTTGTTCAGTTCATTTAGACTTATCATGTTGTGAAAGAATTGTTCAAGTATCTATTACGGTTCTTGAGATATGAATTTTGAAAATAATAACCTTTGAATTTTTGTAATTTGACACCTGATGACGTCATGATTACGTCACACTTGATGCCATCATGATACTATACATGCTGGTGAAAGTCTGCTGTAGGGCTAGTCTTGTCACAAGACCGTATTTTGGTTCCTTCTTCCACGCCCCGCCTACGCGCTACCCACTACCGATAGAGGGCGCCATTCACACTTCCACCTTCTGAAATACGGTCTTGTATGCTTCGGCACATATCCTAAAAATTCCATGCACATTCCAAGCGTACCGAGCGCATACCAATGACATCATTCAATACGCAGGCGCAGTCGCAGCGTTCAGGCAGTAAGCAGACTGGCGTCTTGCCTAGCGCCTGTGCATAGCTAGACCCGTGAACAGGGCTTCGGGAAAAAGATTTTCCGAAGCCCTGTTCACAGAGCTTCGGAAAAAAAGATTTTCCGAAGCCCTGTTCACGGGTCTAGTGCATAGCCTGCTATTATTATTTCTTTCTGGTATTCATACCAAGGATTCTTCTAAATTGCCCATTGCACTGTCACTCGCAAGCGTAAGGAAACCCATGATGAGACGGCGGTATGAATGTGTGTACAAATAAATAACTTTCGTACCGTACTATAAGTACTATACTACGAAAGCCCATTAGAGCCAACAAAAACAATATTTCAAACTCGTTATTTCGACTTTCAAACTCGTTATTTCGACTTCCAATCTCGTTATTTCGACTTTCAAACTCGTTATTTCGACTTTCAATCTCGTTATTTCGACTTTCAATCTCGTTATTTCGACTTTTAAACTCGTTATTTCGACTTTCAATGTCGTTATTTCGACTTTCAATGTCGTTATTTCGACTTGCGTGTAGAACCTCGTTCCCCGTAGAATGCATTATCCGGTACCGCCCGCTTAGTGTGCACAGCCTGGGACGCGTACGAGGCTGCAGACATGTTCCCGCCTTGTCACTAATATGTGACGTGGTCAAGTGTGTCACGTCGTTACACATGCCCGCACCGTCCATGCCGTATGCGTACCTCACCAGTGCACCAGTGTCGCCATGCTCGAAATTTCGGATTTCATGTTTACTGTGTCAGGTGACAGAATCTGGCCAACCATCACATCATCAGATTCGTATAGAGTGGACTAACAGAGATTCTGGAGTGGTATCTTAACACAGACCTATTTGTTAAGCCAACAGACACGCACCCATACTTTGCTTTCAACAGCTTCCACCCACGACACTGTAAGGAAGCCATCCCCTTCAACCAGGCCATGCGAATGCATTTGCTCAAGAGATAATGACTTTTTAAAAAGTGCCTTGAGCTGAAGTCCCGTCTCGTAGCTATGAACCTTTTTCATTCAGGAACAGAATAATATCTCTGGCCTTCAGAAGAGAAGACGCCTTCACTCCACTATTAAGAAGCCGCAAAAAGATAATCTATTTGGTGGTCACATACTATCCGAACCTTCCCAACCTTCTCTGCCTTAACTAAAAACGCCTCAAACCTCCTCAGTTGCGGATCCAGCCTCATTAAAATACAGGAATACAATGGATTTTTTCGCCACTGCTCCTGAAGAAAGCTATCCCCGAGTGGGCTATGATACCGCATTCAAAAGAGTCTTCGCGACCTTTTGGTCCATGTTGAGGTCACGCCCGCGACAATAACAATTATCGTGTCATCTTGTGGAACCATGCTGCGGTAGCAGGCGTTGCGCACCTGCAACCACATTCGAACAGGAACCATAACCAGAGCACATCTACCAACCAAACCTTCAAAGTACGAGCTACATTCATCTCAAAGACCAACAGCTACATGTAGTGCCACAAACAGTATGTGAAGAGATGCAGAACTGACTCCATGTCCGCCTCAATGGACACTGTAGCGACATCATGCAGATGGGCAGAAAAACCAGCCGCGAGCAATTTGAACAGCTTTTGCCACTTTTTTATCTTAAGTTCCTGGTACATGTACCTCAAATGATGACGACCTCAAATGAATATTTCAGGAGGATACAAGTCATGACAGCTACTGGGTTTAAACTTGGACGCTTAAAGGGGCCGGGCGTTCAGATTATCGAGAAATAACACGCTTGTGCGCTTAGCAAAATAGAAAATTCCACTCCGGTAATTTGGCGCGTCTCTGATACCTCATTGGCTGCGCGTTGGATTGCGATAGGCCGCGCACAGGCAGAAAAACTGGCTGCTGTACAAATCTATGGCACTGGCGCGCGCAAAGCCATTTTTCCGCGACAATGTGAACGCGCCTTAAAGGCCATATAGATGATCTGTTTTTGAGCGATTCTGGGAATAAAACCATTTATATTAAAAGAAACTCATCCGAAGAAATTTTATCAGCTCTGTCAAATGTACCACGTCTTCTAAAAACATGAAAATCCATATGCGTTTTACCGGTCTTGGCTGGGTGTTTCAAATATTCGTTCTCAGTCGGTCGCGCACTCTGTGGCTCGCGTCATGCACTCTGTAGCGCGCGTTATACTGCGTGTGTGCGCGACCCACGCGATGCATTAAAACTGACTGCGTTGAAACAACATACACGTAGTACATAGCGCCCTTTTCGGACCGCCCAGATGAGAAGTAAATCGTTTGCAAACGGTCTAAATAATTTCATCTTCATGGACTATTTTCTGGTAAAATTATATCATCTCGGGTGGAAACATTTCATTAGATAGTTGCGACCAGTTCAATAATTACTTTGAGTAAGGTTTTTCCTGTCAACTCGTTAATTAACTTTTGGGGTCATTGCAAATGATACAGTGGGCATTTAACAATGATGATGCCATACATCAAGTAATAAAGTCCTTTCACGCGTCGCTGTACCTCTTTATTTGCGTCTACATGGACACATGTAACGTTATTTGTACGCAACTGCAAAAGTTCTGAACGCATGCTACATACATACATTTTTTTTTGCGTTTATCCTTGTGATTCTCAAACCATTACTAACAAATAATCAAGGCATTATCGTTCACTTTGGCGGTCATTGAAATGCAGTCTTCGGTCATATTGTTTTCTCAGATTCGTGAGAGCCATCAAATCATGCATTTCAGGTGCGTGACGCAAAATTCCTCTGATAAATACACGCAACAAGATCACCAGCAGCGACGCGGGAGGATTCCAGTGTGGAACATTCCAGTGCAGGACAGCTGCAGTAAATTTACGAGGGCAACCGCATTTGGTCAGGATATCCACAAGATGACACGGTCAACAAAAGCAAAGTACATATTTCTGTGCCACTTCATGCACTTATCTTAATTGCAAAAGCCAAGCTACGAAGATCGAGTTGGTGGCGTTGATGCGGTCTTTAAGAAAACCACGTCTGGGACTTTGGAATGACGACATTTGCGACGAACTCAAGAAGTCGGAGAAGGAAGCAGTGGGGCGCCACGACAGTTGCTGCAATCCATCTTGTCGCCTTTCTTCATTTGCACAGTGACAATGTTTGCATCTTTCCATTGTTGGGGAGGACCTCAGTATCTCAGACTTTGATGATGCACTCACGAAGACACCTTCAACGCGGCCTCCTTTAATAGGCTTTCTTGGTAGTCTGTCAGGCCCAACATCCTTACTTGTGTTCAGGCCGAGACACGCCTTATGCTACGTTTACACCATGTCCCCGGCAGTCCCGGCGCCCCGGTAGAGGATCACCGTGGAGGCACCGGGATTGACGTCGGGGAGCGTAGGGGACCGGGGTGGCGAAACGTGAATGACCGTAGCTCACCCTTGCCACCGGCCGGTGACCGGCCAGTGAGCAGCTCTGTCAAAAAATTTGCCCCGGCAGTCCCGGCACTAATGAGAATCGTCATGGGCCGCAGTGGGACGGGGCTTTCGTCACAGGGCGTGACGGACCGCAGTGTGCCTTGAGTCACCGGGGTGTGGCACCATGGGGTGCCGGGGACCTCTGATCGCCTCACGCTCCGCCACGTTTGGAAGCCCGGCACCCCACGGTCTACCAGGGCCCGTCACGGTAGTGGCCACTAGCATGGTGTGAATGCGGCCCGGTGAGCTGCGGTGTGTGACGGTTGTTGCTCAGGGCCAGTTACGCCTCACCGCGTCGCGCTCCAGGACAAAGTGAAAATGAAGGTGTGGAGCGCACTATTTATACCCTCCGGGGCTCACCGGGAGACCACCGGGGCGTGAAACGTGACAGCTGCCACGTTCAGTCGCAGGGCGCCGCAGCAGACCCTCGCACATCGTTCGGAACGTATTGGGCCGGGACAACAAACGTGACACGAACGGGACGGACGTGAGGCACCGCATCAGAACTTAGCAGGCCGGCCTGGGACGTGGACCCATCCGTAGTGGAACGGCGCTTGAAACGTAGCGCGCCGTCTCGGTTCTGGGGCGCGCCGTCCGCCTCGCGTCCCGGAACCGGCACAGCGCGCCACGCTTTCGTACCGGGACGTAACGCACCGTGGTAGAACGCAACACACCGGCTCAACTAGGGCCGAGTCGAGCCAAAGTAATAAAAAGACAATAACAGTTCCACGGCACGCCACGTTTTGGCCAAACCGGGGCGCCGGGACTGCCGGGGACATGGTGTAAACGTAGCATTACGTACTTTTGGGGTCGTCGGCGTCCGATCAAGACCTTGAACTGGCGGTAATGTGGAGGACTATCCAGGATGCTACATGGTTGACGCGATTCAGCAGCTCGCTGAGGTGCTCGACCAGCGCCACGCACCATTGCGATCTTTGATGAGGGATGGCACAATCACTAGAACGTAAGAGGGTGCAGGTGCTGCAAACAGCGACATTTGTTATGGAAGTCGTTAATGTCGGCAAAACCCTAGAGTACTACGCAGAGATGCCTGGACCTCAAAACGAAGTCGAGAAGATATGGGATTATCTTGGGGCAGCGGTATGAGCTTTGTTCTTCTTTTGGAGGAGCTCGTGGTTATGTGGCGTTAGTCTTGATGTCGACGTCGGGAAAGGCCAAGCACGGATATAGTATAAATGCACGCCTGTTCGAGGAAATGGCATCCCACGCGCCTGCAAGGATCATCAGCTACATTATGGGTATACCAGTGATATTTTTCAGAGCTACAGCATACGCACTGATTTTGGGAGGGCACCCCATAAATCGGGCACCCATATAGGAAACAATGCTAAATGCCCAATGTTCAAAAATCATTTTAAAATACGTAGAGCTCCCATAGCGTCTCGGGTAAAAGCAAGACATTTCTTAACGTCCCTTTTAAAAATTATGTTTAATTTTATAGACCTTTTGCGCGGGTGGCCAGGACAGGGACAGACACATTGTCACAGTGCGCCACGCACAAGTGGGCACCTTGTGGATCTATTGTCACAGGGGGGCGTAGGCTTGAGGGTGCGGACGCACCCCCGCCAGCAGCACAGGAATACTTCCATCTATCACGAAAAATGAAAATTTTATGTAATTCATTCGCCAAAAATCTTCGCCGGTGTTTAGCTCTAACCGCAGACCGATCACCTAACTTGGTGACATCAGCTTTACAGGGCGCGGGCTTTGATCGGCTTTGATCAGACGCAGGGTTTACACGGCACCAGTGAACAACTCAACGTGGCAAAGCTTTCTTCCCTGGAGGCCAGTGCCTACTTCCGACAGCAACTCGCCACTGCCCTGCTCGAGTTTGACCTCGATCAACACGCGACCGTTGAGAGTCACTGGAGTTCATTAAGAGACGTCACGGTATCTACCATGTTGCAGAGCCTGAGGACGTCCTGGGATTTACCAAGCGCAAGCATCGGGATTGGTTCAACGAGAACGATACAGCTGCACTAAAACTCCTAGATCAACTACACCATCCACCTGAATTATGTGAACGACAGGACTTCGGTATCGAAGAAGGGCATAGACCTGTGGTGTCAGGCAGACCCTACGCAAAATGAAGGATGAATGGTGGATCGACAAAGCGGCAGACCTTCAGGCTGGGGCGGACAGGAATGACGTGAGGGCGTTTTACGACGGCTTTAATGTGGTCTACGGTCCAGCATCCCGGGTGAGCACACCTATTATATCCCGCTGGTGGCCAGACACTGATTAGGGACCAAGAACGTACGCATCCAGGCACGATGGGTTGATCACATCGAAAGCATCCTGAACCGTGAATCCACAATCTGAGAAGACGCGGATTCCCAGCTCCCACGGAGTCCCATCGTAGAGGAGCTGAACAACCCCCAACTGTCATTGAAGTTACAAGAGCCATCCGGCAGATGTCCAGTGGGAAAGCACCCGGTGCAGACGGCTTACATGTACCTCTTGAGGTGGTCAAGTGCGGTGGAAATATCATCGCTGCACGTCTTACCCAGCTGTTTGTTGCCATCTGGGACAGTGAGGCAGTCCCTCGGGACTTCCGAGATGCGACGATAGTCCATCTGTACGCTTGTACAGATGGACTATCGTCGCATCTCGATGTTGATGATAATGTCCCTCCAGGTGACACCACAGATCTTCCTGAGGCATAAAAGAGCATGTTTGGACGATCAAAGTATCCACTGGCAAAACCGAAGACGCTTCAAAAATAAACATGCTGATGAAATGCTGTTTTTTTAAACCGAACACATTCAAGCCAACTTGAGAATGCAGCGATTTTGTTGTTGTTGGGCAAAGGGGAATTGATCGATCATCCGAGAACACCAATGGAATTCATCAGCAAGCATTGGTGTAGGGACAAAGCATCAGCCACAGACGAAATGGTTTAGGACTGGCCCCAACCATGTTCAACAAAATTATCAGTGAGAGGACATCAACTTCTAAGGCGTCTTAGGTTTTGCCATGGATACTCGATCTGGATACTTGTCCAAACTGGTTATGCCATGGTTTAGGCTGTTCACTGGACGCATGTTAAAAAACGTGGCGCAAATCCCTAACTAGGCTAGGCCCTTGCAGAACATTTGCCACTGCACAGTCAACCAAAAACATAATGACATGATCAGGGCGTCCTTTTAAAGGAGATTTAACCTGACAGAGAATATCTCCCTTTAACTCATTTGTGCCTTACTGTAGTTACAATTAGCAATAATTTCTCGGTTTCGTTTATTATTAAATATTTTTGGAGCCGCCCGGTATAAGGATTTACTCAACCTGGTCCTGAGCGAGATGATTCTCTTGGACAAATGTACATGTATATTAGTACTCACTCAATCTGGTCATACGTGAAAGGGTTCTCTTGGACTACAAAGTGTCAGGATTCACTAAACCTGCTCCTTACCGGGGTGGTTCTCTTGAACCACAAAGTGTCAGGATTCACTCAACCTGCAGTCCCCGGATTGGTTCTCTTGGAAAACAAATTATCAGTATTCTCTCAACCCTATCCTTTGGTCCTAAGCGAAATGGTTCTCCGGAACCAATTATTTGGATTCACTCAACTTAATCATAAGTGAGATGGTTCAAAGTATCATGATTTTCCTCAGCCTGGTCCTGAGTGAGGTAGTTCTCATGAGCAACAAATTATCGGGATTCACCAAAACTGGTCTTGAGCGCGAAGGTTTTCTTAGACCACAAAGTATCATGATTCACTCAACCTGCTCCTGTGGGAGATGGTTCTCTTGAACCACAAAATATCGAGATTCACTAAACCTGGTCCCGATCGAGAGATTATTTCCTTGAACCATAAATAATGGGATTCAATTAACGTCATCATGATCGAGAACCACAGCTAGAGTACAACGGAATTCACTCAACCTGGTCCCGAGTGAGAATGTTCCTATAAACCACAGTTATGTATCATGATTTCCCCAGCCTGGTCCTGGTGGTTTTCTTGAACTAGATGGTTCTCTTTAAACAAAAAATATGATTAAAAGTTCGTATTGATATGATTAAATTTTCGTATTTACCTAAGAATGCCAAAGATATGTACTGACAAGCGCCCACAACCCACCGCAACTGACTAGCCGAAGCGAATTACTATTTCGCCTGGGCGGATTAGTATTTCGCCCGGGCGGATTAGCATCTGGGAAATTATTTTCAACCCTGGTCCTCAATGCACTTGGTAGATAACGTACCTTTACCTTTCCCAGTCTTGTGAACATACATGTATCCAAGCTGATCCATGCATGAAATAAAATTCGAAATTTCGAGCATGGCGACGCTGGTGCATACGGCATGGACGGTGCGGGCATGTGCAACGACGTAACACACTTGACCACGTCACATTAGTGACAAGGCGGGAAAATGTCTGCAGCCTCGTACGCGTCCCAGGCTGTGCACACTAAGCGGGCGGTACCGGATAATGCATTCTACGGGGAACGAGGTTCTACACGCAAGTCGAAATAACGAGATTGAAAGTCGAAATAACGAGTTTGAAAGTCGAAATAACGAGTTTGAAAGTCGAAATAACGAGTTTGAAAGTCGAAATAACGAGTTTGAAAGTCGAAATAACGAGTTTGAAAGTCGAAATAACGAGTTTGAAAGTCGAAATAACGAGTTTGAAAGTCGAAATAACGAGTTTGAAAGTCGAAATAACGAGTTTGAAAGTCGAAATAACGAGTTTGAAATATTTTTTTTGTTGGCGGTAATGGGCTTTCGTACGATACGCCACTCATAGAAAAAGATGGTATGTGCATCAATTTCTTTTTCACGAAGTGGCGTATCGCAATATATTCGTGTCGTATACGCCACTTCGTGTCGTATACGCCACTCATAGAAAAATATGGTATGTGCATCAATTGTTTTTCACGAAGTGGCGTATCGCGATATAGTCCAGTCAAATTAGGGTTACACCCACCACTAATTGCAACATAATTTTTTTAAGTGCTATGCATTTCAGTAAAGTCTCCTGAACATCATACTAAAAGTCTACCTAAATATATTTGGTGGAAAGGTGTCAAATTTGCATAATATGCAAATTACCTGCCGCCATTAGGAAATTTATACTTTTCAATGTAACTTTATATTTAAGGGCACAGACTCGTCAGCAATGCGCGCCCGCCACGCAATACGCAGCTCCATAGCAAAGGCATGGAGCTGCGTGTTTCGAGCACGAATTTGGCGGGCGCGCATTGCTGACGAGCCTGTGCCTTTAAGTGCCAATCAAAGCACATAAAGTGTCTAAAACTTTTGTTTGCATGGTCACTGAACATGATAAACATGTTTCTGAATTAATAGTGTGAACACAAATATGCAAATTATGCAAATTAGCGGCCACCATTAGGAAAACCGTTTTACAATACAACTTTGTACGTAGGTATCTGTTCAAAGCGATGTACATGTGTAAATTACGTTTTTATGGCCATGGCTAGAGAACATGATAAACATCTTTTCAATTAAGTGTAACATCTTTTTCAATTATGCAAATTAGCTGACAAATATGCAAATTATGAAAATTAGCTGCCGTCACTGTAACAAAAAAAATTAAAAGAAAAATTGAGTGATTAAACCCAATGTTCATGGAGTGACTCGTATACGTCGGATTCCAAATTTATGAAATTCATTTCGTGGTTTTAGGGTCAAATTATATTTTTTTAAATACAAATACAGTATAACATTTACCTGAATAACAAATATTTAAATATGAATATAAAAGACATACAAATTGCTAATAGAAAAATAAGAATTAAACAAGAGGTCATTTTATAAGTCTATTAAATAGAAATTTACTCCAGTCAACCCCTTGAAGTCAGCCGACAGCTCTAGCCTCGGCCTTGCACTGAAGCTTGCCTAAATACCATGTGTTGGTTGTTGGACTAATTTTCGGCAAGAGAAAACATGTCCGCAAAGTGTTAAACGGGCACGCATGCCCGCAGTGTCGTTGGCACACTTGCCACAGAAGGAGAGGGCTCACTTGCCACAACATACTTGGCGCGCACTTGCCGCAAAGTACTTGGCGCACTTGCCAAAAGTACTTGGCACATCACACTTGCCACAAAGTACCTGGCACACTTGCCACAAAGTACCTGGCACACTTGCCGCAAAGTACCTGGCACACTTGCCGCAAAGTACCTGGCACACTTGCCGCAAAGTACCTGGCACACTTGCCGCAAAGTACCTGGCACACTTGCCGCAAAGTACCTGGCACACTTTCCGCAAAGTACCTGGCACACTTGCCGCAAAGTACCTGGCACACTTTCCGAAAAGTACCTGGCACACTTTCCGCAAAGTACCTGGCACACTTGCCGCAAAGTACCTGGCACACTTGCCGCAAAGTACCTGGCACACTTGCCGCAAAGTACCTGGCACACTTTCCGCAAAGTACCTGGCACACTTGCCGCAAAGTACCTGGCACACTTGCCGCAAAGTACCTGGCACACTTGCCGCAAAGTACCTGGCACACTTGCCGCAAAGTACCTGGCACACTTGCCGCAAAGTACCTGGCACACTTGCCGCAAAGTACCTGGCACACTTTCCGCAAAGTACCTGGCACACTTGCCGCAAAGTACCTGGCACACTTTCCGAAAAGTACCTGGCACACTTTCCGCAAAGTACCTGGCACACTTTCCGCAAAGTACCTGGCACACTTGCCGCAAAGTCCTTTGCACATTTCGCACAAAGTAATTGGGACACAAAGTCCTTGACATATTTGCCACAAAAGAAGGCATGCATGCTTGCTTCAAAAGTACTTGGCACGCTTGCCACACTGAGGGCACGCTTGCCCCAGGAGTAAATGGTACTCTTTCCACAAACAAAGCCTTTGGCTTATTTGCCACAGAAGCAGCTTGTCAAAAATTGTTCGGTATTCCTGCCACAAAGGTCCTTGCATATTTGTCACAAAAGAGGGCACGCTTGCCCCAAAAGGTACTTGGACGCTTGGACAAAGCCCTTAGCATCCTTGCCACAGAAAAAATTGCTTTACACCCAGCACGATATGTGACAAAGGAACCACTCCCCCCTTCCGCCCCTATACCTCAACACACTCTTCCATTTGGTTAGCGTACCAACACCCACCCCACCCACCACCACCCCCTTTAAAACCTGGAATTTATTTAAACTCTCATGGATGTTTGAGACTTAATGGGGAAAATGGAAGGGTGAGTTGTCCTCTTTCACATATCGTACTGCAGCTTGCCTCAAGTGCTTGTCACGCTTGGTACAAGCGTGCATATTTTCCACAAAAGGGACATGCTGGCCTCAAGAAAACGCCCAGAAGTTGTCTTTCAGCACGCCTGCCTACAGTGCTGGGGATGTTTTCCAGCTATCCAGGTCCACCGCTGCATATGCAGCACAATATGTGGCATTGGGTCCCATCACTCCCTCTTCCATTGTTCCCCCATTGTGTCTCAAACATCCAAGGAATTTCAAAATAATTCCTTTCAGCTTTTAGGGGAGTAAGAGGGGTGTGGAGGAGGGGGGGAGGGGGGGGGGGGGGGGGGGCGTGTGGTGCGTTAACAAAAGGGAAGAGTGTTTAGGTATAGGGGCGTTGGGGGAAGTCCCTTTGCCACATACCGTGCTGGAAGTAAACCGTATCGAATAGCTACCATCTTGTTATTTAAACGGTTCAACAATTTAAGCATAATACGTGCAACCACGCATGTCCTCAATGAACAAATAAACTGCCCTACAAGATGGCGGCGATTCGATACGGTCTATACACCGCTGGCACATACGGTTGGAATGCTAGCCCTTATCAGATTGTGTTTGCAAAACATTAAATTTAACATTGATTAATGCCTCAGTTACTTAAATCAGGCATTTAAAGTAAACTCTCGTTCAACAACAGTCTGCCTTTCCACTGCTTGAACGTTTCACAAAGAATATATAGAAGGGGTTTGGGTGGGCGGTGGGTTGACACACCTGTTGCACCAGAAAGATACATTTGTCCCCTCTTGGCTTTTCATTGGTTGAAAGTTACCTTTTCATGCGCTGTGGGAATGGTTCAGGTCGCTACCATTAAAAGCGGGGTTAGGAGATTTTTTGGTGAAAAACACTTTTTTAACAATTTCGGTACGTAATTTGCATAATTTGCATATTTATCTTACCAGTATGAATTGAGAAACGTGTTTATGTTCTCTGGCCATAAAATCATGGGTACATTACACAAATACATGTAAATCGTTTTGAGTAGATATATACGTGCGTACGAAAATACAGTGTAAATTGCATAATTTGCATATTTTTGTTCACACTATCAAAGAACGGGTGTTAAACCTCAAAATCGGCAAAGTCAATAGAGGTCAACACGATTACTGATTATTTTCCAGTGGGTTGTCTCACTGAATTGAAATTTCAAGGTTATGGCAACCATTTTTACTTTTAAAAGTTGCTTAGTTGAATTTGCCATGTCAGTAAACATATTATTAGACACTAAAATTATTAGAATCGGATAATGTTAACTGTGTTGGTGAATTTGACCACCAGTCAAAAGTGCGTTGACCTTTCGACGTTTTTGACCACAGCGCCCTCATTTAAGGTCGGAGGTATAATAAACTATACATTTTTGGAATCCTCATAACTAGACGAGTAATTTGATATCCAGATCGACACGATTGGAATATATTTGAATTGTGACCCCTGTTTGACCGTTGTTGACCCCTCCCGGAAATGCCTGACATATTCAAGGGGGCAGCCCAAGTCAAAATTGTTCGGTATTCATCAGGGAACACAAAAACACTTTCAAACCTTTGTTCCCAGAATTTGGTCACGGGACCTACAGGCTGGTCTCCTACTACTCGTCTCCTCTTGGCTGTCAAGGCAACAGGTGTTGATGACTTTCAGAAGGAGCGTCACTCTCCAAGTTGGCCGTCACACATGCGAAATGCTGCACCTTCTGTGGAAGATTAACACCCCCTGTACATGAAAAACAAAACAAAAAAGACTGCAAAAAGCTGTGCAACTATCTGCAATAATTAGATAAAAGTACAGTAATTGTACAAAATGTATTTGTAATGGTTGCGCAAGTTACAATTTTCATAATTAGCTGATGGACACCACCTTTATTTATGGTCAGTGATCCATCTTTGGGATCAAATTCGAAATTTGAAACAAAACTAGGGTAAACAAATGTTTAAAAATGTTTAGAATCGTTACCACTCTTTAAACATTTTAAAAAATGTTTGTAAGACTTGACTTCAATACCTTCGATAGACATGTATTTTCTTTATTGCATGGTCCCGAGTGCAGGTATGACAGTAAAACCTCTCCAAAATATTTGTTCCGGTACATATTAAACTGCATGCAGGTCATATTTAACATGTTTCTTTTACTGTCTGCACTTTATCATGCCATGTAGGCCTACATACATGTACACGTACTGTAACGTACATCATGAAATAAAAAACATGTAGGCCTAGTACTAGCTCGCCTCATCCCACGAATGACGGCGTGTGATGAAATTACAATTTATTTTTGGCCCATAATATCTCACAATCACCTTGCCTACCACGCAGTTTATTATAGGCCTACTTGGCCGAGGCAACTTACCAAATACATGTACATATACCATGTGTACAGCTCAGGCTCGCTTGTGCCGATACCGGTGGGAAAACAGCTCGCCGGAGAATCGCCCCCATGGAGGAAATTGCTGTGTTTGTTCCTCTAGTCTAGTTCTTGATTACCCCTCGAACTACGGGATATGTATCCCCCATACTTCTCTGGGTAGTTCTCGATCACAAATCTTGGCAAAAATATAATTTTGATCGATAAAGAATTGGGCATGTAACTACAGCGCGGCGAACCTAGAACGCAACACGAAGACGTCTGGGTGCCATACATAACATTACACACGTCATTGGTATGCGCTCGGTACGCTTGGAATGTGCATGAAATTTTCAGGGAACCGTGCACGTGACCCTGCCGAAGCATACAAGACCGTATTTCAGAAGGTGGAAGTGTGAATGGCGCCCTCTATCGGTAGTGGGTAGCGCGTAGGCGGGGCGTGGAAGAAGGAACCAAAATACGGTCTTGTGACAAGACTAATGGACAAGTTGACCATGGCTTCAGACCTTAAGTACAAAACATATTAGACAGGCCACACATTTTTCTCACTCCTCAATTTATGTTTTGCCATTAAATCTGCAGTTACTGATGCTTGATCATTTTACTGATGCTTGATCATTTTACTGATGCTTGTCATTTTAAGTAAAAAAACAAAATTGCAAAAGCAATATATACATTTTGTCATTTATTTCAGACTTTGGAGGGCAGGCGACATGCGAATCGTACTAGTATTAGTACCGTATAGCACTATACATGTATAGTACTGAACCATTTAGCAATGCTTACGGGCGGTCGGGTTGGCGTACGGGTTCTTTCCTCGCCTTTCACCTCTGGCGTCCCGGGTTCGAATCCGGGGCGTGTATGTGGATTGGGTTTGACCGCGTGGGTTTTTCCCTGGGGCATTTCTCTGGGTTTTTTCCTCCCACTTCTAAAACTGCAACTCCTTCTTCGTCATCTCAAGTTTATAGTATAGTTAAAGCTAAAACCGTATAGTTGATGGCATAAGATGCCATAAAATAAACAACAACCAATGCTTACCAATGGTGAGGTATATATGGAATGCGTATGTGTACATGGGGCAGGAGGCGTTGGAGCCACTGCGTACGCCATGCGTACGTACTTTATGGACAGCCCCTTTCTAAAAGAAATCTCTCAACCAGATTTAACTGTGTACTAATAGCTCATCAAATGCATAAACTCATGGATGCACTTCAGGCAGAGTGGCGCACCCTGCCTCAGCGGCTGATCAAATATATACTATTTTCGTCAGACAATAATACACGAAAAAGCTATTTTGGTATATATTTTCATGATAAAACTGAAAAGACGTTATTTCGGCGGCCATGTTGTATTACGCTAGATGACTCAAAGTGCTCAATGGTGACAGAGTGTCAGCAGTAAGATGTTTCAGTTTGATTGTTTAGACAATCAAATCTTAAACAAAAGTATCGACCGTATCGAATAGCCGCCATTTCGTGGGGCACCTTTTGTTACTTAAACCGTTCAACAATGGAAGCACAATATGTGCAACCATGCATGTCCTCAAGGAACAAAGACACTGCCCCACAAAATGGCGGCTATTCGATACGGCCTATAGACCTAAAAACAACGCTAGACCGAACATTGAAATTTGGCTACCGGACCTGTATCCAGAAGCGTGATTGCGCGTGTGTGGAGACGCTACCAGGAGACAGGAAGATATGCGAGAAGACAAGGTCAAGGCCGCTAACGCTCCCCCACGTGAATTTTCTCTCCGACAATCTGTAAAGTGACATTCGACGTGCCACTGGGACACGGATTAGTGACCAGATAATGAGGGACAGGCTCTGTGAACAACGTATAATGCACCTATCAATTGTTCCCGCAACCCCTCCTTCACACCCCCACCCCCCAGCGCCCCCCCCCCCTCCCCCCACTTTATTGTTGTGCGCATAAGCTGCACGGGACTGCATACTCCCCAGGGGGATTAGGGAATTATACTACTGAGCCCGATGACCAGGGGTAATAATGCAGAAAGGGCATTAGGGGTTCTGTCGGTTCTGAAGGCACAAGTACCCCCCGACCGGTGCCTTTAAGCAATGCACTTAAACACACTTGCTCCATCATTCGGAAGGGATATAAAACCGTTGGTCCAGTGTGACCAGAGGTACTAGGTACAGGGTTGCTAGCCCCACCACTGAACGTTTTCACCAGGGTGTAAAAATTGCGAGCCGTATGACTCACGTTGGTTATTGAGTCGCGCCTTCTGAGGTTTCCAGCCAGTCGAATGAATTGACGAAGCCGTGAGGCTGGAATCCGGTATGCGGCCATCTTCCATTCCCATGGGCCCCTCCGTGCAATTACGGACATCTGCGTATGAAGAGAAAAAAACTTAGGTCAATAGAAACAGATTAACAGCCACATGAAGTGATACAGAGTGGTATACTTCCTCAGGTTTTCCTTACAAATAAAACTCTCATGACGTTGGACGGGTGCGCAACTGAGGAAAGTAGCGAACGCAATATTTAGCATGATGTCCATAATTGATACAAAACGATCATGCCAAACATTGCCGTCATACTTTGCTCAGTTGTGCACGCATATGCAAACACCGATAGAAAATGTGTGTTCATCGGGAAAACCTATAAGGCTTAAAGTAGAGCCATTTTCATAAAATCCGTGACCATTTTTAGCATACTTTTTTCTTCTTGATGGATTAGGTGAACAGAATCAATTTTAAGAAAACATAGCTCCCATACAACCTCCAAAAAGTGACGGCTAACCTTTTTATAAAATGGCCACCGACCCCATCTTGAAAACAAAAACAACGGCATAGTATGTAGACGTTTTCAGAACTGCACCTCCAATTAAAATCTACACCACTTGTTTAAAATTTGATTCTTCATTTGTATCCATTTTGGGCAAGGATTTGGGTGTTAAGTAACATCAATTTGGAAATCAATATTTTTTTTACACCAAGAAGAGTGTTAAAACTTAACACCCCCATCCGGTGTCACTTATAGCGCATTATATGTCCATAGACATCTCAAGGCGCTGTACAAAAATTCACACATTACCCAATAAAAATGTTTTGTTATTGAACCTAACAGCTAATTACATCTAAAAAGATACGTTTTCAGTGATGATTTTAATTCATTTAAAGACTGTGCACATCTAACAGACAATGGAAGCTCATTCCAAAGTTTGGGAGCAGCCGCTGCAAATTACCTATCACCCTATGATGTTGATGTTTTGACTACAGTTGATTTATTCCTACAGAATTAAACCCTTTGTGTCAAATGTGATTCTGTTCTGGTATATAAGAGAACACCTATGGTGTAAATTAACACCAGCATTTGGTGTTAAAATATTTTAACACTAATCTGTTCGTGGTGGAACAGTATTGATTTTGGCAAAATACCTTTGTTTTCATCATGTTTATTCATGATTTCTTCACATCCCCCTAAGGAGTAATGATGGTATCATAGGCCCTGTATGCCATTAACTATACGGTTTTAGCTTTAACTATACTATATTATTAACTTGAGATGACGAAGAAGGAGTTGCAAGGACATTCAAACATGAGATGAGAGAAAAAGCGTATTACTCTTATCGGGATTCAAACCCATAACCTCTGATTTGCCGCAAAGAAGCTCCATCTGCTGGTAATAGTATACAGTTATTTTCATGGAATCGGCGACCATTTTTAGCATACTTTTTTTTTCTTGATGGATTTGATGGGAAAGAAAATGAAGACTAGACTTGTGTTCGTTCTCGAACACATGGCTGTTCCGGTTCATTTTTATGAACATGTTTGGTGTTCGACATGACCTATTGTCACTGACGTTGAGCTGATTTGCGCAAACATTGCTGACAAATCACTTAAAACTTTTTAAATTTCGTCATTAGAGGGCGTCCTTCCAGGTGATGACGTTACTAGTTACATTTACACCAACACTGTCAACCACATCCATGCATTATTTACCACTTTCAATTATTAGGTCCACTTCCAGTTTCTACAGGAAGTAAAGAAAGTCGAAGGTCATTGTATGTGTACGAAATTTAGATCTTGGTTAGCTGTGACAGGAATTCTGATCATTTGTTAAACCACTTAATTTTTATAATTTTTTTAAAATTAAGACCTTTAATTTTCAATTTATTGTAATATTGGACACGATGACGTCATCATAAGTCATGAGAACACATGTAATATGTCACAAACCTTGTAGTGGACATCATTAGCTAATAGATGGTGGTTGCCAATTTCCAAAATATTTAGCCATCTCCACGAAATTAACAAATTAATATCGGTTTCCTTTTTTTGTAAACACCCTGTATATTGACCCTAGGCTATTGTCTATACAAACATTGACCGTTTTAAGACAAACTTGTCCACAGACATCTGTCTAAAATATGTTTTGACGATCTTGTCGCTAGAAGGCACTATTTCGTGCAATGACGTCTCACTTACATTTTTGGAAAGCCTGATGGGCTCCAACACTCACACTTTTGACCCACTCTCAATTTCGACCGGATGTGAGCAAGGTCAAAGGTCACCGCCATATTTTGTAGATACCCCACCCTAGTCGAAGCCTAACATAATGGACCCCATCCAGATATCTCTTGCCACTTTCAAATGGCAAAGCAAAATCTCTTTGACCAATAGCAAACGAGGTCAATGGCCAAGGCATATGTGCTACCTTTGGTAGTGATCGTTTAATGGCGAAGGAATCAAGATCGTAGGTAAAACGGCTGATTTTTTATATTGATTTTGGAATATTTAATTTATTTAATTCCATGCCCCTTTAATATGACACCTGATGACGTCATTTGAAGTCAATCGTCAATGTGCAAGTGCCCGAAAAGTGACTGGCAAAAATGGCAAGAATACAAACAAATCAAAAACTAAAGCTACGTCTGTTCTTTGGATAGATCGTAGGTCTTTTTTCGCAATTTCAACTTCAAAAACCGATGATTGCTACCTTTAATTCAATGCCTTTTATATAATCCATGACATCATCGTGGTTTTGAATACATTAGCATGTTTCGTGGTGTACAAGGTCTATAACCACCAACATATACTGCCCTAATTTGCGCAAACAGCTATATATGGCGCATGCACAAGGGTCAAAAGGTCAAACTCGATGACCTGGATTTGTGCTGGAGGACGAGCAACGCGCGCACGTGCTCAGCCTATAGCGTAGGCCTATAGCGTAGGCGTATATGAAAATGGTGAATTATTATACCTGGTCAATTCTAGCAATCTGCCTGATCCCAAAATTTGCTTAAAATAAGGCCGCGAAACGACGCAGCTTGGAAATGTCCATCGGGCGCATATATTTAATAGGAAAAGATCGTTTGCAAGTCATCAAAGATTTATCTTGTAAAATCATAAATAATAAATATTTTCGGTACGAATTGAAAAGTTGGCCATTACTATTTTCCTTACTTAATAAGCAAGAGTAAGCAGAGAATTTGCGGAAATCCCCAAATTAAGTAGTGAAAAAATAATATGACGATTTTCCTTGATTTTAGACACTTATGCACCTACACTGCAACAAATGCGGCGTAAAATTTCTAACACCAAGGTTTTTTAATTATTTGGGTGTTACATTTGTGTCAAACGAACACCGGTGTAATAGATTAACAGCAGAAAAAGTGGTGTAGAATTTGCATGGTGTTAAACTTGATAAACTGCGCATGATCACAATGCATGACGCTTGGTATTCTAATCCCATTGGTTGATCTCGAGAGAATTATGGGATGTCGGTCACGTGTTCACTGCAAAAACTGGTGCTAAATTTCTGACACCATCCTGGTGTAAAACTTGACGTGTTCAAATCTTATTAAATTCAAATCTTCATTATTAAATACCTTGGTGTAATTTGTTCTGGTGTTAAAAAAATAATGCTAAAAGAGCATGCGCGGAAATCCAGCTATTTAGTGATTGGCAACAGGCGTTTCTGATCATTTTTCCGCGTTTCAGCATACAAACCGTAATCACCACGTTGTCTTGATGGCTGGACTATCTGCAATTTTTCCCCTATGATATCAGGGCGGTCGGGTTGGCGTACGGATTCTTTCCTCGCCTGCCTGTGATGACCGCTGTGTTTTTCGGAATCCCGTGATGTTCTGGAACGTACGTCACTGGGAATGCCGGTGGAATTTTGGAACACGATTGGATCCGTGTCTGCGGTCTTGATGATGGCTCGACCTGGACTGGTGATGATAGTCGTTGCCAGTCGAGGTCAATATCCACTATGAACGAGGAACTGGTTATAAACGGAATCGACATTGGACTGGACTTGACCTGGCTTGTGTGTTTTATTCGGACGAATAAAACATTTTAGAAAAAGCCTGCCTGTGATGACCTGGACTGGTGACGATTGTGGTTTTACGAAGATGTACCTGTGGTGCTTCTCGAACGATAATGGATTGGAAAACGATGGGATCCGTGTCTGTGGTCTTGATGCTTAATTGCTCGACTTGGACTGGTGACGATTGGTGGTTTTACCGAGGATGTACCTGTGGATACTCGGACACGATTGGTGACGATTGTGATGGAGGAATACACGTTTGGATTCTCGCCGGATAATGACCTGGACTGGCAACGACTACGAATGAGGAAATTCGGCAATAACGGCGGACGCTTGGTGGATACATGACCTGGACTGGCAACGACAATGATTGAGGAACTGGTATAAACGGAATCGACAATGGACTGGACTTGACCTGGCTTGCGTGTATTATTCGGACGAATAAAACATTTTATAAAAAGCCTTTCACCTCTGACGTCCCGGGTTCGAATCCGGGGCGTGTATGTGGATTGGGTCTGCAGTCCCTACTTGACCGCGTGGGTTTTCCCCTGGGGCATTTCTCTGGGGGTTTTCCCTCCCACTTCTAAAACTGCAACTTCTTCTTCGTCATCTCAAGTTGATAATATAGTATAGTTAAAGCTAAAACCGTATAGTTGATGGCATAAAGGGCCTTAGTTGCTGAAGATGCCATAAAATATACAACAACTAAACAGGTCAAAAGAAATAAGTCCCCCCCTGGGAAATGTTCATTTTTCTGGAAAACAGTTAGGCTCCTTAACCTGTTACAAAAATGTAGAGTGAAATGTTACACATTTAATGTGCAATAAAGTTTCACCCAACAGTTAACCCTCGCCTTGAAATGCTGCCATTTAGTAAATTTAATGACCAATTAAAAATGACACTTTCTTGCATAGGGATTTGACAAATTGATGAAATCATGTTTTTACAGAATTTTTAATATTCTTTTCTCACTTCAATTAATTTTCCTAAAGTGTACAAGTGTAAACATGCATTTAATGTTTTCGTTTTTAATTTTCTAAATTTACGAAGTACAGTAAATTAGAGTCACCCAAGCAAAACAATGTTGTTAACGCTTCCAAAACCTTAATTTTTTTCCTCTTACAAAAGTCACATTGAAATTGAAAAGAAACATTAACTAAAGAACTATTTGCACAACCGCCGACGTTGAGGGCTGCGTAGGAATCTACGCAGTCTCGAGTATACCAACCCGTCGGGTGGACGTGTGTGTGATCGCTCGGGATAATCAATGGTTTTGAATTATCATCCATTAGCTGATATATTTCGAGGAAAATGAAAGTGCAGCAGTGTGTTACCTAGCGTCGAGTTTGGGATGTTTTGTAAGGCGAAATCAGGTAACCAGAGTAATTTAGAGGCATTTAAACATTTGCGAGGTGTGGGCAGCACCGCGCACCGGTATCATGATTACGCAGCTTCAAGCAATCGCCGTTACCGCACGCATGGTTGGCACTACGTTGGGTAAGCCTACACGTACGTACATAGTCAAATTGGCTCTTTCTCAACAATGGTAGAGCGCGCTCCAGTAATTCCCTTTGAATTTTCGCGTGCCTTAAGCAATGCACCCCTCATTGGGCTTGCGTGTGTATTATAGGCTACAGTGCCAATATGCTGTGTGCGGGTTATGCTGCCTCGTCGTGTTTTATGTACCGGACAAGTTTCCAACTACATGTACTCGTTTGCTGAATGTGCTGAAGATGGACATGATTTACGCCTTAGTTGAGGTACGAATTGCTTCAATGCTTTATATGTCATAAGATATTATTCAGTTTTGGTAAAACATCTGTCAGGCCCATAAATATGGCGAATTAGGCCTAGTAGTCTCAGGCTCGTATTTTATAGGTATCACCCGTGTGGCGACAGGGGCCTAGTCATTCGACAGGTATACAGGTATACAGCCAAATATTGTGTACGTATACAAATGCATACGACTCTTTAATTAAGTTTGGGCTACTAAGCCCACCATGCACAAGTACGCATTATAACAATAAAAAAAAAAAAAAAAAAAAAAAAAAAAAAAGGCTAAGGGCAGTTTAACACACGCGTCTCCGAAAGGAGCTTTTCTCCGCCTTTTCATGGAGCCAGGCGGCCAAGGTACAGCGTGGGTCGGAGAAGGCATGGGCAGGTGAAATGTTTTCGATAATAGGCGTTTACACAAACAGTTTCCGAAATTTCAACTTTCTTTGTTGCCTTTTTCGTGCTCCCTATAGGAAACGGCGGATGCCAAGGATGGTTGGCAAGACATCGACCAATTGCAAGGTCTGGAAGACCGCTGGAGGGAGAATTTGTTCACCTTGGCGTCCTATGGATCTATATGGAGGACAACGCCGAGATCTGGAGCGAATGCTCCAACGGGTAAACAAGGCCCAGGGTGCAATGCTAGCATGTTTATAAACGGGGCACGCCCTTGAATCATGGGAATTAAAATACCAGTTTGGCAGGTTCGTTAGATGATAGAGGGCGGGCCTCTTTCAAGATTCGTAGTTCGGAAAGTGCCCTCACAATTCTTGTTTTGTTATTGCTCGAGCATGTATAGCGAGCGCAATATAACAATAAAAAAGGAGTCAGCCTAGCATTTGGGAAATCTGGTTCTGGCCTTTTGTTTCAAGGTACCTGTGTTAGCGCCCTCATAGGTAATGGAACAGGCCCTAAGTGGCAAATGAATGGACTCTTGCTTACTAAATGTATGAAGTGGAGGACGGGCCCCCAAACGCGCAGTTTAAGCGCATCTTTTGTTAGGCAATTTACGAAGCACGGGTTGGGCTTCCGAGTATCAAGGCCTAGATCGTATTTCTATGGACCAGGACTGGTCCCTGAGTACATGTGGGCTATTTCACAGTGGGTGGTCATTTGAGTAGATTACAGTTTAACCCATCCTGGATAACTTTATCAGTGCATATACATGTTATGAGTGATTTTATATGACGGGTAATATGAAGGACAAGCTACAGAACTATTTTTACATAATTCTACGAGTTATTCGTTTTTAATTTCTCTATTTACATGCACTTTTAACACCATTTTGGAGTCTCATTTCAAGTTTTGCATTAGTTTAAGTGCAATCATTTGTTGATGATGCATTATTGTGGTGATCATTTGGTGATCAATCATGGATATATAGTGTTCAACAATATTGTGAAACTTGGGTTGGTGTAATTCGGTCAACAACAAAAAAACAAAAAACAAAAAAACAAACAAACAAACAAACAAAATATGGTAATGTCCTCTCCAGGTCAAGGTATTCCACACAATGGAATAGTTTGGAGATATGTACTCACAAAGATGTTTGTATCATCACATGACACATTTGATGGAGTAAATATGACAATTTGATCGTGGAAGAGATTTGAGTAAATTTTATCAAGATCATATTCAGGGTTGTGGAAAATCCGTTAAACATTTGTCCTCTCCAGGACAGCATTCAATTGTAATATAACATGTCAACCATGATTGAAATATTTCGTTGTTAGGTTTGTAAAATTAACAGTACCATTCCTTCTAACAGGACAGTGCATGGCATTACCATTTCAACATTTAGTCTGGCCATTATATTGTGATATTCTGTGTTTAACAAAATGTCCTCTCCAGACAACCAATTACAAATTATTATTTCAGTGGAAAAAATAAACACGTTAATCATAATGCCACGCTCTGATATTTTTTGAATTATTAGTATACATCCTGAAGTTTTTAGATCAACAAACTTTTGTGAGTTGGACAAGTTTGAAATTTTACCCCGATTTGCCAGTGAGACTGAAAGTGTACACTTATTGTGAAATAGCCCATGTCTTAATTTCCAGTTCCTTCGAGGAGGCAGAGCATGGGCCTCTGAATGCTATGCTGTTGTTCGTGAGCACGTCAATTATACTGAATGATAGATATGTGTCGCCATTAGGCAGCAAGCATAGATGCACTGGGGGTTTGGCTTGACAATACTTAAAGTTTCGTCATAACCCCAGTCAGAATCTGTATAGGCCGAGGACGGGCCTCTAAAGGGCAAGTTCAAAGTACCCATAGATTACATGTGTACTTGCCGAGATCGGGCCTCTGAATACTAAGTGGTAATACATATTCCACATGTACTCGGTACTAGACAGAGGACGGACCGAGTAAATATTGCCCACGTACTCTATATACTAGATAGAGGGCGGGCCTCCCAATGCCAAGTTTAATATGCTCATAGCTTGCATGTGTACTAGGCAGAGGAGGGCCTCTAAATGCCAAGTTGAGATGCCAAGTTCTGATGTGACGCTAATTTTGGCATGGGTACCCTTTACTAGACAGCCGACCTCTGAATTAGCGTATCCCTATTAATATGCGCTCTTATTTGGTATTGGTACATAAGGGCGTGTACATAGGCAGAGGACGGGTCTCTGAATTCAAAATTTCAATAAAAATCAATTTTATGAATGCCAAATTTTAATGTGCCCATGTTTTCTATGTGTATATATACAGGTACTAGGCACAGACGGGTCCCTGTATGTCAAGTGTAATATAACCATAAATGGCGTGTGTGCTAGAGGACGGGCCTCGGGACACCAAGCTTAAAGTTGCATTGCCCGTGTTTCGGTGAAAGGATTAAAAATAAAAATTAATTTACACAAGCGAACGAATTTATAAAGCTTACGTGTCTCTGTAACGAAAAATATCAAAAACTTAAGTTTCCGACGTCGGGAGGTGGAGATGCAGGCCTTTTTCTTGAAACGTGCTTTTCATGTTGTGCATGTGCGCGTGCGCTCGTATGTACATGGTGTGTGTGCAATGTGCACATGTGCGCGCACATGTGCATTTGCGTCATGGCCCTGTCGATTGGGTGACCTGCCAGCCATTTGGTCGTTTCTTGTTTTTGATCGACTGGCGTTGGTCCTTGACGGATTTTTTACGTTCTTGGTGCCAAGTGGGGGCTGATAACTTTTTCTATTCGGGAAAGTTACCTATTTTACCCTAAAAAAAAATATATATATATATATAATAAAATAAAAAAAAAAAATATATATATATATATAAAAAAAATATAAAAAAAAAATTACAAAAAAAATAACTGAATGCCAGGCTTATGGTACATGTGCAATGTAACCATATTTTGCGTATTACAATCGGGTCACGGTCTTAGATGAGAGACATTCTATGATTTGAAGCAAAAAAGCCCCTTTTCCCCTTGTCCAATCAAAATGTTTCATATATGAGTGGGACGGGAATTTTATGTAGTTTATTCATAAGTGCGAGTTGAATCTGTGTGTCACAGAGAACGACCGTGCCGTTCAATTAAGTGAGACAACCTACTGAAAAATGATCAGTAATCGTGTTGACCTCCGTTGACTTTGCCGATTTTGAGGTTCAACACCCGTTCTTTGAGTGAAAAAAGCCCCTTTTCCCCGTGCATCATATATTTTATGAAATAATAACCAAACTAAAGGTAATACTCTGTACTTTGAAATGCATAGCGAGTTGGGGAGAAACATAGACGTACTTTTTTTTTATGTACTCACAAAAGTTCGCAGTGAGGGGCTGTTTTCCGTGTCATTTTCCTGCGCTGAGCGTAGGGTCACGGAGCTCAGCGAGCAGATGCGCGCAAGTTCATGGTGCAAATGTACTTGGCAGAGGACGGGCCTCTGAATGCTATGTTTATGGTGCAATGTACTTGCCAGAGGGCGGGCCTCTGAATGCTATGTTTATGGTTCAAATGTACTTGGCAGAGGACGGGCCTCTGAATGCTATGTTTATGGTGCAATGTACTTGGCAGAGGACGGGCCTCTGAGTGCTATGTTTATAGTGCAATATACTTGGCAGAGGACGGGCCTCTGAATGCTATGTTTAAGGTACAAATGTACTTGCCAGAGGACGGGCCTCTAAACGCTATGTTTATGGTGCAATGTACTTGGCAGAGGACGGGCCTCTGAATGCTATGTTTGTGGTACAAATGTACTTGGCAGAGGACGGGCCTCTGAGTGCTATGTTTATAGTGCAATGTACTTGGCAGAGGACGGGCCTCTGAATGCTATGTTTAAGGTACAAATGTACTTGCCAGAGGACGGGCCTCTGAACGCTATGTTTATGGTGCAATGTACTTGGCAGAGGACGGGCCTCTGAATGCTATGTTTGTGGTACAAATGTACTTGGCAGAGGACGGGCCTCTGAGTGCTATGTTTATAGTGCAATGTACTTGGCAGAGGACGGGCCTCTGAATGCTATGTTTAAGGTACAAATGTACTTGCCAGAGGACGGGCCTCTGAATGCTATGTTTGTGGTACAAATGTACTTGGCAGAGGACGGGCCTCTGAATGCTATGTTTATGGTGCAATGTACTTGACAGAGGACGGGCCTCTGAATGCCATGTTTATGGTACAAATGTACTTGGCAGAGGACAGGCCTCTGAGTGCTATGTTTATGGTGCAATGTACTTGGCAGAGGACGGGCCTCTGAATGCTATGTTTAAAGTACAAATGTACTTGGCAGAGGACGGGCCTCTGAATGCCGTGTTTGTGGTACAATGTACTTCTATTTTGCACATATGCGCGCTATACTCGGCAGAGGACGGGCCTCTGAATGCCATGTTTGTGGTACAATGTGCTTCTATTTCGCATACTCTGTATTTGGCAGAGGACGGGCCTCTGAATGCCATGTTTGGGGTACAGTGTACTTCTATTTCGCATATATGTACTCTGTACCTGGCAGAGGGCGGGCCTCTGTATGCCATGTTGATGGGCCTTCGCTAGCACGCTGATTTTAATGTGGTCCAGGGGCACCTCTTTGTGCCATTTTGTGAATCCCAAAGTTCAAGTACCCCGTTCGCAAAGTTTTGCTAAAAATAAAAAAAAAATAAAAAAAAATAAAAAAAACCAACCAGTACCATTGAGTACCAGTGGTATTTGAAAATGCTGGAGAGTCATCTGTGTGAGAGAGATTTTGATCAATCTTTGATCCCATCGCTACGCACGCAGCGAAGCGAAGCGGAAACGAGGCACCTCCCAGTGGGTAATTTTCAATGGCAAACCAAGTGGCTTGCCAGTCCCCTTTACACCCACCCCGCCTGAAGTTCTCTCTGGTAGACTACAGGTAGATTTATAGGCGCTCGGATTCAGAGATCCAACTATTTTGTAGCCGGCACATTAAGCAATGATCCTGGTGCTTTGGGACGATATCTTAGCAGAGTCACCCAATAGGGACGAAGTTCATGGTTGGCTTCATCATGGAATTAGTCTGTATAATTGTTTCCAGTCGTTTCATGGCAGATACAGGGGCAGGAATTGCTGTTTATAATTGCCCACCGAAAGGTATTTTAAATGCGCTCGTTTGTCAAGATTATGTCGCCCTTTTCATAAACACAATCACCAGGCGGTGGATAGAGGGCTCTATATACGTTGTGGGTAGGGTCAAGGAAGTACAGCCGCCGAAATGTGTGACTGCCTTGACAGTCTGCTTCTATATCAATGAAGGGACCTAATCTTTGGCGCAAGGACACACCCTTCAGTGTGGTACCTTTAGGCAATGTTGTCAGACCCATAACCAAAGGCGATATTTTCTCAAGTACCGACAACAGCCAGGGATACAAGCAAATCTTCTTGACCAAGGAGTCCAGAACCTTTTCCGGCTTCGAGTGGGTTTGGTTTAAAAAATAAAAAAAAACAGTGCATAAGTTTACTCATCCATTGGCTTTTGTCTTCCTGCATGGCTTAAGAACAGAGGTATACATACAGAAATATGGATAGACGACCGTTTCATTGGCAAGTGCCATCCCAGCGATGGAGGGCCAAAGTATACGAAGGTTTAAAACACTTCACTCGTGTTTGTTTTATTGCGGTGTGAACAGGACATGCATGGGGACGGTTCCTACATCAGAGCTCTAAGGGCCGTTTACGTCGTACGCTACATACAGTTAAAGCTCGGCTTGTTCAGCAACTTAAAGAAAAGTCATCGGCAGCCATCGAACAGCATGGTGCATCTCGGGTTCGGCATCTGCTCCAAACCCTATCATTTCCGATTCCTGAGCATAAAAAGGTATCATTCGCTGAGGTACGAGAGACAATTTTGCGGGAGGATAAAATGCTCTAAAAACAGATGCAACGTTTTGTGGGCAAAGGCCAAAGTTTTGCTCTGGTGTTTGTTTGTTTCTGAGGGAATGCTCCTCCTTCATATCTACACTTGATATGATCTCGTGCCTACGCCTCTGTCACCACAAGTGCGGGAGGAGATTCTATTTTGGAGGTTTGTCGATAGCTTCTCGCAGCTGATCCCTTGAAGTCAAGGCCGCCACCTTGCTATCGCATTGCACTGTCGGCAGACGCATCTGGCTATAAATAGGGCGGTACCCTAGTCTTACCAGACGGTAGTGTAAGTTTCTGAGATTACTGGTCTGCAGACATTTTGGGACACACGGGTATGTGTCGCAAGGAGGCCCTTGATCTATATTTTGTGTGGCTCTCAGTCTTTGATTCGCTATAGAACTTGATGGTGGATGTGGTTGGAGATTCCAGAAATGTGGTGGATGCTTGGACTGGCCTCCGAGCTAGGTCTAAACCGCTTTCAAAAATGTTGAAGTTTAAATTTTTGTTTTGCCCTCTCCTTGGAGGCAAATTTTTCGCTCAAGTTGACCTAGGTCCCATCTGGTAGTCCCACAGGTTTTCACCTTTGATTTGATGGCACTTTCGTCAAATGTCCCGGCGCGCAGGAACGGGTCTCCACTCAAGTTCTTCCTTTCGCCTGTCAGAGGCAGGTCAAGCAGGGTTTTTTAGAATACCCGTCTTCTACGGGATATGTCCCGAATTTTTCAAGGGCTGGGGTTTGAGCTCTGGGCCTTCCAGTGCTACTTCCCACGTATTGTCACCCCCCGAATGGATATCGCTTACGCTAAGCGTCACCATGTTCTCCTTGTGTCCGACTCAATGTTCAGAGGGTTCAAAGGATTCGGCTGGCCCAAAGCATTGAGCGTGCAAATGTTAGCCAACGGAGGCACAACAATGGCCCCGTTATGTAGACATCTGGTGGTATCTTGCAGGGCCTTTCAGCCGGAGGTGGCTGTTCTGCGCGGAGGCATAAATGATTTCAGCCGATTGACCGACCCTTCGCAGGGTGTACTTGACGTGGTAAGGGTTTTTCGCGCTGTTGCCCAACTGATCAGGGAGAAAATTCCCAATATGCATATTTGTTCTTTCCTCAAGGTGCGAAACCAAGATGGTGGACATCAATCGCTCAGTCGCCGTAGTCAACTCATTATTGAAAGAGGTCTGTCATGAATGCTAGCTGGCAGTTTTTCTCGAACGATTACATCGTGGAGCAGGATCTTGCGGACATTGTGCACCTATCGATGATGGGATATCTAAGCTCCAGCGCAGGCTGCGGCTGTTTTCAGATCCGTTTCGGGCTTGCCCTCGGGAATTGCGATACAATGCTAAATTTCTTCTTCAATCATGCCCTCCCCTTCTTCACGAGAGCGTTTTGGTATCTTTTTGAAGATGATCAGTGCGGCAACCAGGCTGACAAAACTAGGAAACGAGTTGGATACGCAGGGATATGGAGTGCAAAAGAGCAGACTTATTTGCAGCATTAGACCGATTTCTGCGGGAGCATCAAAGCAAATGATGCTGTACTGAAGGGGAGGATCTGGAGTCAGTGACATCACTTGACATCCTATGCTTTTTGATCGATCGTGACTCAGAAGGTCGCACGCAGATTCACTGCTTAGGGTGAAAAAATGTGGGTAAGCACGGGATCTGCAGCCGATTTCACGAATCCTTACGCACTGCGTAAGTCCGCTTGCGCAACATTTTATTGCGTAGGCTGCGCAACATTCCTGTGAAAATTACACGCAAGCTATAGGGCTTGCGCCATTTTGCAAAAGTTGCGCAAGCTGCGCACTCTTTCGTGAAATCGGCTGCCGCTCTTGTGGGTGCCCGCTTATATTAGCGGCATGCACCGTGGACTCTTATGTTGGGCAGATAAGGGCATACTTTAACTCATTCGGTAAGACCGAAGTCTGGCGAGTGGGATAAAAGTTCGCAAACCCTTGCATCTCTCACCAAGTTCGTAGATACATGAACGCAATGCAGCTGGAGCAGGCTGAGTCTCACATTACTTCAAAGCAGGCAATTCCATTGTTTTCTGATAAGTTACGATGGTCGGTGAAAGAGATCACTGACCGATCCTGGAGACTTGGCAAAGGCGAAGGTCTTTTCCCCTAGCGCTACGTGGTACAACGAGACTTGGCCCTTTTCCTCTGCCTATAATGGGCCGGAGACAGAGCTGGTGACCTAGGAGGAATCGGAACCTGAAAAATAACAAGGATCGAAGGAGGCGATTTTTTATTCAGCCACACTATTGGCAAGACGGTAAGTGAGGGTGACTCATCATTGATAATGATTCCAAAGTTGCAGGACCAAGGAAAGATGGATCCAGTCGGCGCAGTTCAAAGTCTGGTTGATCTTTCGCCCCTTGGCGGCCAATCGCAGAGTCCTCGTAAACAAACCCTTCGCCTGTTAACGGACCGAATTCACGGCTGAAGATGTATTTTGCCGCAACAGACAACCCTGAAAACCAGCTTTTGAGAGCGCACAACAGCCGTGCCATGGGTAGCAACCACACTGCGGCTCCTGGATGCATCGGACGAGCAGGTGATGGACCACCGCCAAAGGGCGTCGCGGAAGACGTACAAGCACTATACCCAGGTTGAGAGAGTTATGAGGCGTCAGAGCACGGTCCAGGTATTACGCGACGCCGTCTCCACAGCTGAACAAAGTCCAATGGCAGATATCGTCGGACAATTCTATAGGCGTCTGAACTCGGGCCTCGGGGCCCGCGTAGCTTTCCCGCCATCTACATGCAGCTGATATGTCTAAAAATGCCATCACCTACTAACAAAACTACCCATTTTGTTTTTTAATCAATTTTATAGGCAGCGACAGCTTGAGAAAAGAAAAGAGAAGAAAATAAAATGAAAGAAAGGCAGCAAGACAACTAGTCCAGTTTTTCTTTCCTTTCTATCTGATACAGTCTCCCGCTTTCGTTTGAGGTTTGGGTAAGGATTGGGGTGTATTTGGGCAGGTTTGGGGGTTCTCGGCGGCCTAAGAGGGCAGGTTTTGGCGAAATCCATCTAACCCATATCTAAACCCTATAGATGCCGGAGTCGGACGGAAACAAAGGCGTTGTGCAAATAGGTTACTATTTGCACAACCGCCGACGTTGAGGGCTGCGTAGGAATCTACGCAGTCTCGAGTATACCAAGGTGGCAGGTGGGGAGTATTTGGACGAGAAGGAACGAGTCGGCAGAGGACGGTATACGGTTGTATGTCTCAACGGTGGTAAGATAATAGTTTGGCCTCGGCGGCCAGCTTCTGGTGAGTATTATTATATATACCTTTTTTTTTCCCCGCCCACCCGACCTCCTTCCTCATTGCTGAGCTTTCCTATGGCTTCGGTTTCTATGCTCAATCCATCTAACCCATATCTAAACCCTATAGATGCCGGAGTCGGACGGAAACAAAGGCGTTGTGCAAATAGGTTACTCTTTCCCTTTACTGCCTAAATTACCACAACCACATGAACCACTTTTAGTCTGTGAAAAGAATTCTCTGAAAGGATTCCAACCACCAACAATCAATAATTTATGGACCTGAAGTCTACTCTAAGGGATTATTTATACTTTCAATGAATGTTATTCATTCAACCATGAACAGGTCCTTCACATTTTTATCCAAACAGGTGACAACCATTTGAAGAAAGTTTATTCATGTGTTTGAATTTTTCATGGGTTTAAAATTTCATCAATTTGTCAAATCCCTATGCAAGAAAGTGTCATTTTTAATTGGTCATCAAATTTACTAAATGGCAGCATTTCAAGGCGAGGGTTAACTGTTGGGTGAAACTTTATTGCACATTAAATGTGTAACATTTCACTCTACATTTTACATTTTTGTAACAGGTTAAGGAGCCTAACTGTTTTCCAGAAAAATGAACATTTCCCAGGGGGGACTTATTTCTTTTGACCTGTTTATATGTTGTTATATTTAAAGGAGCGTGACCAGGGTTTCTGGAAAATAGTTTTCGATGTAACTTACCAATATTATCAAGTAACTCCCATACACACCTCCCATGTCCAAAAAACCCGAAAACATTCGCGATTTCCAGTAAGAAATTGAACAAAACTATCGAGTCGGCTTTCAGTGGATAAACGTTGATACTGGAAAATTAGTTTACAAATAATCGGTGGATTTTCGACGATATCCTCGGAAATATGCGGCCTAGAAGCGCGGGAGTTTCAGTTTCGTAATCAGAAAAATATATCTGTTAGACCAATAGGAAACGAGGTCAAAGGTCACGACCATATTTTTTTGGATACACCACCCTAGGTCGCAGTGTAGAACAGTTGACCACATGCAGATATCTTGTACCACTTTCAAATGGCAAGGCAAAATCTTTTAGACCAATAGAATACGAGGTCAAAGGTCACGACCATATTTTTTGGATACACCACCCTAGGTCGAAGTGTAGTACAGTTGACCACATGCAGATATCTTGTACCACTTTCAAATGGCAAGGCAAAATCTTTTAGACCAATAGGAAACGAGGTCAAAGGTCATCTCATTGACCTTTGTTAGTCATCGTATATGGCGAAGGAATCAAAATTGTAGGTCAAATTGTTGATTTTTTATTGATTTTGGAATATTTAATTTATTAAACTTCATGCCCCTTTAATCTGACACGTGTGACGTCATCATGACGTCATTAGTACTGTGCACAAATTCACATAGTGACCGATGTCCATGTGAAGTTTGATGTCAATCATGAATGTGCAAGTGCCCGAAAAAGCGTCTGAAAAAAGTGGAAGAAGGAAAAGAATAAAAAACTAGACCTGTGTTCGTTCTTGACAACGAACACATGGCTGTTCCCCTCCTTTTTATGAACATGTCTGGTGTTCGAGACGACCTGTTATCACCTATGTTGCTATATTTAACTAATTAATCATCTTGTCCGTAGAGGGCGCTATTTTATACGATAACGTCACCACTCATATTTTGGAAAGCTTGAGGGCCTCTGGCATTAACACTCTTGACCCCATATCTATACCCTCTACCATTTTCACACTAAGGGCCACTTCCGGATTCTACCGGAAGTGAGCAAGGTCAAAGGTCATCGTCATATTTTTTGGATACACCACCCTAGGTCGAAGTGTAATACAGTTGACCACATGCAGATATCTTGTACCACTTTCAAATGGCAAGTAAAAATCTGTTAGACCAATAGGAAACGAGGTCAAAGGTCACGACCATATTTTTTAGATACACCACCCTAGGTCGAAGTGTAATACAGTTAACCACATGCAGATATCTTGTACCACTTTCAAATGGCAAGGCAAAATCTGTTAGACCAATAGGAAACGAGGTCAAAGGTCAAGACCACATTTTTTGGATACACCACCCTAGGTCTAATTGTAATACAGTTGACCACAGCCAGATATCTTGTACCACTTTCAAATGGTAAGGCAAAATCTGTTAGACCAATAGGAAACGAGGTCAAAGGTCACGACCATATTTTTTGGATACACCACCCTAGGTCGAAGTGTAATACAGTTGACCACATGCAGATATCTTGTACCACTTTCAAATGGCAAGTAAAAATCTGTTAGACCAATAGGAAACGAGGTCAAAGGTCACGACCATATTTTTTAGATACACCACCCTAGGTCGAAGTGTAATACAGTTAACCACATGCAGATATCTTGTACCACTTTCAAATGGCAAGGCAAAATCTGTTAGACCAATAGGAAACGAGGTCAATGGTCACGACCATATTTTTTGGATACACCACCCTAGGTCGAAGTGTAATACAGTTAACCACATGCAGATATCTTGTACCACTTTCAAATGGAAAGGCAAAATCTGTTAGACCAATAGGAAACGAGGTCAAAGGTCAAGACCACATTTTTTGGATACACCACCCTAGGTCTAATTGTAATACAGTTGACCACAGCCAGATATCTTGTACCACTTTCAAATGGTAAGGCAAAATCTGTTAGACCAATAGGAAACGAGGTCAAAGGTCACGACCATATTTTTTGGATACACCACCCTAGGTCGAAGTGTAATACAGTTGACCACATGCAGATATCTTGTACCACTTTCAAATGGAAAGGCAAAATCTGTTAGACCAATAGGAAACGAGGTCAAAGGTCACGACCATATTTTTTGGATACACCACCCTAGGTCTAAGTGTAATACAGTTGACCACAGCCAGATATCTTGTACCACTTTTAAATGGCAAGGCAAAATCTGTTTGACCAATAGGAAACGAGGTCGAAGGTCACCGCCACATTTTTTGGATACACCACCCTAGGTCTAAGTGTAATACAGTTGACCACATGCAGATATCTTGTACCACTTTCAAATGGCAAGGCAAAATCTGTTTGACCAATAGGAAACGAGGTCGAAGTCACCGCCACATTTGTTTGATACACCACCCTAGGTCTAAGTGTAATACAGTTGACCACATGCAGATATCTTGTACCACTTTCAAATGGCAAGGCAAAATCTGTTTGACCAATAGGAAACGAGTTCCAAGGTCACCGCCACATTTTTTGGATACACCACCCTAGGTCGAAGTGTAATACAGTTGACCACATGCAGATATCTTGTACCACTTTCAAATGGCAAGGCAAAATCTGTTTGACCAATAGGAAACGAGGTCGAAGGTCACGACCACATTTTTTGGATACACCACCCTCGGTCCAAGTGTAATACAGTTGACCACATGCAGATATCTTGTACCACTTTCAAATGGAAAGGCAAATTCTGTTTGACCAATAGGAAACGAGGTCAAAGGTCACGACCACATTTTTTGGATACACCACCCTAGGTCCAAGTGTAATACAGTTGACCACATGCAGATATCTTGTACCACTTTCAAATGGCAAGGCAAAATCTGTTTGACCAATAGGAAACGAGGTCAAAGGTCACCACCATATTTTTTGGATACACCACCCTAGGTGGAAGTGTAATACAGTTGACCACATCCATATATCTTGTACCACTTTAAAATGGCAAGGCAAAATCTGTTAGACCAATAGGAAACGAGGTCAAAGGTCACGACCATATTTTTTGGATACACCACCCTAGGTCTAAGTGTAATACAGTTGACCACGTGCAGATATCTTGTACCACTTTCAAATGACAAGGCAAAATCTGTTAGACCAATAGGAAACGAGGTCAAAGGTCACGACCATATTTTTTGGATACACCACCCTAGGTCTAAGTGTAATACAGTTGACCACATCCAGATATCTTGTACCACTTTCAAATGCAAGGCAAAATCTGTTAGACCAATAGGAAACGAGGTCAAAGGTCAAGACCACATTTTTTGGATACACCACCCTGGGTCTAAGTGTAATACAGTTGACCACATCCAGATATCTTGTACCACTTTCAAATGGCAAGGCAAAATCTGTTAGACCAATAGGAAACGAGGTCAAAGGTCAAGACCACATTTTTTGGATACACCAACCTAGGTCTAAGTGTAATACAGTTGACCACATCCAGATATCTTGTACCACTTTCAAATGGAAAGGCAACATCTGTGTGACCAATAAGAAACGAGGTCAAAGGTCAAGGCGTGTGCGCATCTTAAAGACCTTTGTTAGTCATCGTATATGGCGAAGGAATCAAGAGCGTAGGTCAAACGGTTGATTTTTTATTGATTTTTGAATATTTAATTTATTAAACTTCATACCCTTTAATCTGACACGTGATGACGTCATGATTACGTCATTAGTACTGTGCACAAATTCACATAGTGACCAATGTCCATGTGAAGTTTGAAGTCAATCATAAGGGGCCGTTCAGAATTTTCGATGTTTTAAAATTTCGATCTTTTATCCAAATTGTGGGTGGGTGGGTCAAGGTAAAAAACTGAAAATCGAAATTCACTTTTCATGGAAAAAAGAGCCAAAAAAAAAAAAAACAACATATTTTGACTTGCCTGAACTACGCGCAAGCGTTCCGATATCGCGATGCGCGTTTCTTTTGCAACTTCGTACCCTGTATATACATGTACTGTACATGTACGTCATTTACGTGTATGTAGACCCACTGTGGCATGAGAAGGAGGTGGTTTTTCAATAGACTTGGATTTCGGGAGTTTGTAGCGGTTAGGCCGTGCGAGGCAGCAGGGTACCAGGTGTACTAGATCGGCTCTATTACACGCCGCGGGCGTTGATTACCAATCGCTATAAAAACTGGATCATTCAACCCCTGGTGTCCAAGACTATCGCAGCCTGCGCTCGCTATACTGCATGCATCATGCATGCGTGAACGTACAACGACGAGTGCGGCATTTCCACGACTCGGCTGTAAACAACATGGCTGCCACCATGGATGTCACAACATGTGCCGTCACACTCACAACATGCGAAATACCTGCCGATCTTTGCAGTTTCTGGAAACAGCAAAAGCTAATAATGAAAAACCCAAGTTCACCGTACGAAAGGTTTGTTTGTGCCTCATGTTTGCTGACGAAAAGCTGCAAAGAGACAGCTTTCGCCTCCGCCCAGCAGCAATGGATTTTGTTCCGCAAGGACACGCAACCCGCACAGGCCCGCCAGTGGGATGTAATGATGAGGTAGGCCTAGCTAGGCTTTCGTTTGCATATGCAGCTAGCTAGTGTCGTTCGTGTTTGTTGATGTTTATATGGTCCTCTCTATAGTTTGGGTCATGTCTTTTCCTCCTCCATAATTTAAAATGAAGTATAATTTTGTAATCATTCCAAAATTTATTTTAGAAGATGTTTTTGGAATTTTAAAGAATATCCGTCTGGCATGATTTTCTTCATCATCAATGATGGCAATGGTCTTGCATGTCTGGGGTGAATTATATCGACTTGCTTATGTTTTATATTGTTTACTGTCATTGACTGTAACTTTTTAAAGGGGCCCATAAATATGAAATAATTTCGAAATCTGCCCAAACCTGCCCAAACCTGATGTTTTTCTCAGCTACGTCACGTGACAGGCACAACCTCGTATGTCACATGTCATCCAGAAAACGACAAAACCACGGTCATCTTTGCGGCTTCCAAGACTGCAACCTGTCATTCCCAACGGCATATCAGCTGGCAAAACACAAGAAAACTGAAGGCCACCAGTGCAAGCGAGGAAGACAGACAATATCACGCCGTCACTGAAAAGTTTTCTAGATGACATGTGACATACATGGGTATACATGTACATGTTCAAGTATAATGTACATGCAAGTGCATATACATGTTTTGTTTTTTAACTTCTGCATATTAACAAATCAGTTTTTTATTAATCGAAATTAGGGGTGGGTGGGTGGGTGGGTCAAAATAATTTGGATAAAAAGTCGAAATTTTAAAACACTGAAAATTCTGAATGGCCCCTAAATGTGCAAGTGCCCGAAAAAGCGTCTGAAAAAAGTGGAAGAAGGAAAAGTAAAAAAATAAAAAAAGGAAGAAAAATCGTAACGAAAACAAAGGCTGTTCCCAACCGTGTTGGAACAGCCAAAAAAAATCGTAACGAAAACAAAGGCTGTTCCTAACCCATGTTGGAACAGCCAAAAATCTTAACGAAAACAAAGGCTGTTCCCAACCGTGTTGGAACAGCCAAAAAATCGTAACGAAAACAAAGGCTGTTCCCTACCGTGTTGGAACAGCCAAAAAATCGTAACGAAAACAAAGGCTGCTCCCAACCGTGTTGGAACAGCCAAAAAGAAAAAGAAAAAATATTAACGAAAACAAAGGCTGTTCCCAACCCGTGTTGGAACAGCCAAAAAATTAAAAAATTAAAAATTAAAAAATCGTAACGAAAACAAAGGCTGTTCCCAACCCGTGTTGGAACAGCCAAAAAGAAAGAAAGAAAAAAAGGACAAAGAAATCGTACAATAGTAATAGGTGATCGGAATGAGTTCCGATCACCTAAAAAAAATATAAAAAAAATCGTACAATATCAATAGGTGATCGGGCTGTTGGCCGATCACCTAAAAAGAAAAAGAAAAGAAAAAGAAACCGTACAATAGTAATAGGTGATCGGGGAACAGCCTGATCACCTAAAAAGACAAAGAAATCGTAGGAGAGTAATAGGTGATCGGGCTGTTGGCCCGATCACCTAAAAAGATCGTCGCAACACAAAAACCCCATTGCCTTTCCCCGACTGGTCTCCGGAAGTGTGGCTCAACGCGAGACTTACACCGTCTATTGACCCCCGCCCCCTAAATCCCAATCCCAATCCTACAGACATTCGGGATCGGATTAATATCCGGTAGTAGGTGCTTGTAAAAATCCGGTGAGATTCGGATTGGGTGCATGGGTGGTCATATTTGGTGGAGTTTGGATTGGGATGTGTGGTGGTTGGGTGGTCTTACTATTATAGTGGATGGGTGCGTTGGTTCTCCCAAACAATGGGGGACGTTTTAGGGAGGTCTAACAAAGAGAACAATATCGTCCGCGATTGGCAAGCGAACGTCCGCGATTCGCTCCTGTACAAAACAAACGAGAGTAAGGAAAAATAGACTATGTCCAAACAAAAGAGGAACAAAGGGACGTCCGCGATTGGAGGTCGATGCACACCTGTGTGTGTACGAGCGTGTAGTACAATATACGAACTTGCACACAATCGAGGTCCGCATAAACCAGGAAGCACTGTGGACTTACACAGGTTCGCAGAGGAGTTGTCTCGGCATTTAAAAAAAGGATAAGGGAAGTGGGAGGAGCGTTCAAAAAATATATAAGGTGTGTAACGATGCCCTTAAACGATTTGTGGAGTTAGGGCGAAATCTTGCGTTTCGTTTTTGAGTAAAAAATGTTTTTTGGCCAAATATCGAGGTTCGCATAGTGTAGGCTTATGTGGTAACGGTGCAATTGGGATTCTGGGGTGGTAGAGGTGGTATAGATGGGATTGGGATTCGGGGGTGGGTGTGTGGTCATGTCTGGTGCGATTAGGATTTGAGGGTGGGGTGGGGGTTGGGTTTATGTAAGGTTCAAAGTGACCTGTCATTACCCCCCCCCCCCCCCCCCCCCCCCACACACACACACATCAATGTCTTCCAATACACATCATTATTATCCTCCAGGTCCCTAGCTGGTCTTAAAGAAGCGTGTTAAGATTTTGTTAGAAAATTTTGTTTTAACCTTCATGAGAATCATAAAAACCTCCCCAAAATGCAAAATGCTTACAATGGGAAGAAAACAGGAAATTTGCAATCTCCACTTTGGACGTGGAAGCACTGAAGGTTGGTGTAATTATTACACTGCTTTAGGTCTATGGAACCAGATAAACATCGGCGGTTTTTGATAAACATACGGATTGAGAACGCAAAATTTCAGAATGGTAATGAGAAAAATGACAAATTATATGACATAAAAATCTCAACATCCATGCGAAAAATGGGGGGAATTTTAAAATGTACTCCTTCAAAGGTAAACAGGTCAAAAGAAATAAGTCCCCCTGGGAAATGTTAATTTTTCTGGAAAACAGTTAGGCTCCTTAACCTGTTACAAAAATGTAAAATGTAGAGTGAAATGTTACACATTTAATGTGTAATAAAGTTTCACCCAACAGTTAACCCTCGCCTTGAAATGCTGCCATTTAGTAAATTTTATGACCAATTAAAAATGACACTTTCTTGCATAGGGATTTGACAAATTGATGAAATCATGTTTTTACAGAATTTTTAATATTCTTTTCTCACTTTAATTAATTTTCCTAAAGTGTACAAATGTAAACATGCATTTAATGTTTTGGTTTTGGTTTTTAATTTTCTAAAAGTACAGTAAATTAGAGTCACCCAAGCAAAACAAAGGTTTTGTGGAAATGGAAAGTTTTTTTTGTCTAAATCACTCAATCGGGGCATCTTGCGGGCCAAATGTTTTCCTCTTACAAAAGTCACATTGAAATTGCAAAGTAACATTAACTAAACAACTCTTTCCCTTTACTGCCTAAATGACAACAACCCCCTGAACCACTTTTAGTCTGTGAAAAGAATTCTCTGAAAGGATTCCAACCACCAACAATCAATAATTTATGGACCTGAAGTCTACTCCAAGGGATTATTTACACTTTCAATTAATGAATGTTATTCATTCAACCATGAACAGGTCCTTCACATTTTTATCCAAACAGGTGACAACCATTTGAAGAAAGTTTATTCATGTGTTTGAATTTTTCATGGGTTTAAAATTTCATCAATTTGTCAAATCCCTATGCAAGAAAGTGTCATTTTTAAATGGTCATCAAATTTACTAAATGGCAGCGTTTCAAGGCGAGGGTTAACTGTTGGGTGAAACTTTATTGCACATTAAATGTGTAACATTTCACTCTACATTTTACATTTTTGTAACAGGTTAAGGAGCCTAACTGTTTTCCAGAAAAATTTCCCAGGGGGGGACTTATTTCTTTTGACCTGTTTAGTTTAAGACCAACCAGAACATCATTATTCTCTTATTTGTTTATCATGCTTGTAAGATGTTAGATTGCTTTAAGCTCACCTTTATCTTTCTGAACACAATCCTTGAAGGAGTTCTTGGCAGATCCATAGCGACTTTGTGAAGCCAAGAAATTCATGATGTTTGCCAACCTGGCGGCTTTGCGCTCACAGTTGGGGTTGTTATCGCGCTTGCAGGATGCTGTGCGAATGCCTGCGGTCTCGTCTTGTCGACCGATCATCCCACATACTGACCCGCCTGACCGAACAGGATTGGGTTGGCTGGCCCACGCCGGAGTTACGACCAAGCAGACGGCTAAGGCAGCCAACACAATATCGGAGGTAGTAGACCCAACTACTCGATGTTCGTCAGCCATTGTTCGGACAGAGAATAAACCTTGAAGCAAGATATCATGCCGACGGGATGGTCGTCAGCATTAGCAACATATTAGTGCTACAGATTAATCATCTTGAGTGTTTGGAACGATATTCACTCCAAAATGTCAATATGTTTAAACAGCTCAGTTTAAAGATAGATTGCCTGTGTTTGGGTGAAGAGTTAAAAAAAAGATAGGCCTACGAAAAAAAAAAAAACACACTTAAATTTCTGACGTCAGGAAAAGTACACGTGTGTAGGATCTCCTGTGCTCAGATGGCATGCACAGTCCGTTTTGGTCCCTTGCCGCACACGCAACACACGGCAGCCGAGCCGTACACACACGGCAGTCTAGCCGGTACAAGTTTGAACTTTATTTACGCGCGACTCATTTTTCTCATTCTTAGAATTCAAATAAGAAAATGTTTCTGCTCTTTTTTTCATAGTGTCTGGTAAAACATACAACCACACAACAGGGTCACGCGCATGTCATTAATACCTAATGAGCGTTTTAGAAATGAGGAATTTCATTTTCGAAAACCGAACTTTTGCTTGCGATTTATCCACTTAAAACATGCAATTTGAAATAAACTGTAGTTAAGTCGGCTAGAGGGATATTTTATAGAGAAATTTGAATGGACTAACCACTCCAGGGGCCGCGGGCGCGCTATACATTGCGTACTAAAAGCGGCGTCAAGCGGAAGCCCTGACCTCGCCTATAAAGACATTTTCCGGTTGACCTTTGAAGCGATGTTTACGTGCGTATTTTATAGACATCGTAGCTTCACTGTCAATATTATGCATTGTAAACATCTCCTTTTTGCCAAAACACCGTAAAATGGATGAAATAGGCAACAAACAAGTATGTTCTAATAGATATTAGTGCATTATCTACAGTTGGTGTAATTTGTGAGCCATATAAAGACGGGCAAAGTGTTGTAAATACATCACAAACGTGTTACGAGCAAAATTATTAATTTATAGGCCCAAGAGTGTGTTCATACTTTTCTGAAAAATGTATTTCGATGTAAATTAATCCCAAAACTACTATTCATGATATGAAAACATAATTTGCAAGTATGTGGATGCAAGCAAAGCAAGGTTTCCCCGCTAACTGTCGGATTTACTGTACCAAAACTCATGTTTTGTTGTTTTTTGCCGATATCCTTGGAAATATACCGTTCCAGATCCCAAAACTTGAGAAAGGGGAAATAATTTACAAGTCGGATATCACATTTAGCCCTGCACTAAACCAATAGGACAACTCAGAAGAATGTTTTTCTAGTAAAATCTTCATGTTGTTTTTCTCCTCAAATATTTCCCCAGAAATTTGCAAAGCCCCTTTCACGCTTAGACGATTTTGGATACGAATCAACACGACGTAAGTTTCGCATTACATCGTAATAAAAAAGCCCAGATTGCTTGCGATTGCTTGCGATTCTTTATGATTTTTTGCGACCTGGAAGCGATTCTATTTCGCGGTTTCCTGGAAATTATAACGATCACGTGACTTAATTACATTCATATCAAATTGTAAAGAAAACTTAAAAGATCTTAAAAGTTTGTAATAAATTAGTGCTGAATGATCAGTTAAAAACCTTTACGATGGCATTAGGATTATTTACGACCTTGTTAAGACACATTAATACTTTATTACGATGTTTTATGACCGATTGCAACGATACGACCGTTCACAAATTTTAAAGATTCAAAAAATGTTGTAATGACTTTGCGACGAACACAAATCATTACGATCGTTTAAAGATGTTTATGAATGCTCTTACGAATGATTACGATTCAAAATCATTAAGGTTCATATCCAAAATCCTCTAAGTGTGAAAGTGTCTTAAAATTTGGTTGTTAAATTTTTATTTTATTTTATTCACCATAAATACCATGTAAATAACATGTATACACAGTTACATGTTATTTACATGGTATTTCCATATTTAAATGTTAGCCAACGTTAAAATTATTATAACTCAAAAACTGTACGAGTGCCCATCCCAAATCTTTCTGAAATTTTAAGCTAACAAATAAAAAGAAATGACGCATTTTGACAAATACGCATTTTTGCAAAGGTTATAAATTTACATAACTTTTTTTGTGGTACGAGATACAATTTTGATATTATTTTATAAAATGAAGCCCATTTCAAGAGCTTTAAAATTATGAAAAGCGTATCTCTCTAGGTCCATTATATAACTGTCCACACATAGCAGGTCATGCCAATTAGTATCTCAAATAAATTTGACCCCATTGACCCCAGTTTTGACCCCTACAAAACAATTCTGACATTTTGAAGAGGGTTGCCCAAGCTGAATTGATCATTAACCCTCGGGCAACCCAAAACCACTCTCAAACCTTTGTCCCCGTGAAAGTGTCACGGAACATTGGGATTGTTCCTCTACTAATAGTTGATGGCATAAAGGGCCTTCGTTGCCGAAGATGCCAACAAATTAACAACCACAACTGTTCTTCCTTCAGGCCGACACTAAAGATTATTGCTGGTGTTGATAGATGGATGTGTAATGTACGCAATACCCCTAGGCTAAAAAATAATAGTTGAACCTTTATCTGGTCAAAATTTTACATAGACATGTAAATTTATTTCGGTATGAATTCCGTTTACTGGTCGCCACTGATACGCTGTATGTTCATTACATGATTGGTAAACTGTTACAAATAGTTTTATCCCCATGTGTGATTGAAGATATTCATGATAAAATCCAACCTGAGTTAAAACCAGCTCCGTACGTCGTCTAACTTTTTAGAAAACAGTCAAAAAAGGGTTTACAGTCATTTCGCCCCAAAACCACTTCGCCCTGAACCACTTCACCCTGATGTGAATCTTTGCGAGACTGATACGACACTCTGCGACGTTTTACGATGCATCTCCATTTTTGTTGAGACTTTTTGCGATCTATTACGATTGTATGCGATGCCATTACGATCGATTGCGTTTCGTTACGATAATTGGCGACCTGGAAGCGATTCTCTGTTGCGGTTTCCTGGAAATTATAAAGATCATGTGACTTAATTACATTCGTATCAAATCGTAAAGAAAACTTAAATGGTCTTAAAAGTTGGAATTCAAATAGTGCTAAAGGATTGGTTAAGAACCTTCACGAAGGCATTAGGATTATTTATGACCTTGGTCAGACACATTACGACTTTATTACGATATCTTACGACCGGTTGCGACGACCGTTCACGACATTTTTTAACCTTCCAAAAGTCTCGTAATGACTTTGCGACCAAGACGAATCATTACGATCGTTTAAGAATGTTTACGATTGTCTTTACGAAAGCCCTTACGAATGCTCTTACGAATGCTTACGATTCAAAATCGTAAAGGTTCATATCCAAAATCGTCTAAGTGTGAAAGGGGCTTTAAGCGGGCCTCCTACTGTGCGATTTTGACCACGAATTTCCTACGATTAGCTACGATTAAGTACGATTGTGTGTAGAGTCTATAGACAGTCTCTGGTAATCGTACCGTACCAAATCGTACCAATTTGTAGGAAATTCGTGGCAAAAATTACCGATCATGACTAAAGGCTCATGTGTGAGCACGCCATGAGACCGGTGGTGTTTGGTCTGGTGATCTTGAGGGGGCCATTTCTAAGTCCATTTTAAAACATTACCAAACATAGTAACATCACTGGATGCTTTTTACTACTCATCAAACTGGATGAACTGAAGAGACGAATATGAACAAAGTCGCCCTTCTAAGGCAGAACAGAGCTATGATTGGGCGTGAATTTGGTGTTACGCTAAGCGTGTAAACTTTCCCAAAAACTGATAGCAAAGAAAGGACATTTCAAATTGCTCCTTGATCCTGTTTTGCATCTTAATCTTAAGTTATTATTATTTTTATTTACAAAATTTGCCCCTGTTCAGTCAGGCATGAAATTCCCAACACGATGGCGACGTTAATGAAAACATGAAACTGATGTCTACGTGTAAGCCAATTTTATAAATACATGTATAATACAATTTCCATTGTGCCGTAAACATCTAAGGAATTTTGAAGGAATTTCTTTCAGTTGGGGGTTCGGTGTGTTAATAAACGGAAATAATGTATTTAGGTATAGGGACGTGAGGAGTCGCTTTGTCACATATCGTGCTGGGCATAGAGATTCAAGCTCCGTTATGCAAAAGTACAAGCAGAGGTGAACGTCTCCTATGGACAATTCCCATGTACTTTGAGAAAATTAAACATCTTCGGCGTTATCAAGCTCCTTAGGTAATTGCGTTTGGTAATTGTTGGAAAAATAACTATTGGTTTTGATAAAGTTTAGTAACGGCAGCGCATACATAACGGTATGGATAACGGTACTGAAGCGTACCGGGGACGATTACCTCCCTCAGTAAATACGCTCTATAATCTCGCAAAGCAGAAAAGAAATTCCTGTAATTTTACATAAATGTTGACCGTTTTTGGAGGTTAATGTTTTTTATGTGAAAATACATTTTGCTGTAATTCGTAAATCTATTAAAAACAAAGACATTGCAGTAAAACAAATACAGTAAAATTGCTAGAATCCTGGCATACAATTGCAAATAATTGTGCATGGCGTTTGTAAAAATACAAACATAATAATTGACTGTTTTTAAGATTTAAAGGTACACACCGGCCTACTGTTTAAGTAATTTAGTGATACAGCATCCTTGACAATACTTGGTTGATGGTCCTTGTGAAAGAGATCGTCAAAGTGTCCCGTAATTATTAACCACAAGAGCTTAAAATTAATAATAACTGTCATTAGTCGAGTTATACGCTTTACCAGCCGTTCACTATCGCGCGAGACTCACGACTTTGTCGGAAACGATTCGCTCTTCACTTGGAAGCTTTTTGCTTTGGATATGTTTCATTTTCTACAGAAGATATTACTGGACAGCCTGGACGACCGAATGGTTTTTCCGTTTTCTGTAGAGGAGCTGACATTCATGGTTTGTCTTCATTCACGAACGTACAATAATTGTAGTTCCACTGCACTGTACCGGTTTTGGGCGGGCAACGTGTGTGTGCCGTGGGGCTAAGTGTCACATTGTCCGGTAGACTGTCCACGGTGGAACCCGGTTCGGTTTCTTTGGACTTTGTGTCAAAATTGTTCGATTTTTCAGAGTTATGTGTAACTTTGTTTCATAACGTGAATAAATAGTCTCTTTTGTCAAATACTCATAAATATTTTGAAAAAAGATAAGAGCTGAATTTGATACAGTACTGCGGTAATAAACTTGGCACGAAATAGTTTATGAACGGCGCGGTGTGCATCAACAAAGGTCGTCTTCTCGTTTCTCATGTTTCTTTATCTCCACAAATGAAAACTGTTTTAAAAGCTGAGGTAAGGGCGAGTCGTACCCTCAGAACTATGAGGGGTTATATTGGAGTTGATCTGATACATGTATTTGTTCCTTTAAAATGACTCATTAACTTAGATTTGCAAGTTTTGTCTTTGTCTCTTAGGCAGGGGTACAGGTAGTCCAGATTCTGGACTATATTATAGCGATATTGGATCGTAGCGCGGCCGACTATAGAGGGCGCAATATCGATATGATTTGGACAGCGCATAATATAGTCCAGAACTTAACCTCAACTTCCCTCAGAAATTTGAGGGAACTATAGCTCCGCCCACCTAGTCTGATTGGACGCAGCGCTTATCAATCATGTGTGTGAGGCGCGCCGAAATATCGACGGCTTGGAATCGATTCTCGACTGTGTTCGGTAATACACGTACGTACATGGACACACACACACACACTTTTACATTGCATTTTCACCCATACACCCACACGTGTCACACGGCCGGTGAGTTGGTTTTCGTGCAAAAACATTTCCGTTAGGCTTACTGAGTTTTACCAGTGCTAATTTGCCCGTTTTATTCAACTTTATGGCTGCAGCTGGAGGGAAAAGTACTCCATCTCCGGTAAGCTTAAGGACTTTAAATGATGCTGTCTTGTTTGCTGCCAAAAAGCTTGGACTACAACGTCTGAAATCACAACAAGAGGAAGCGTTATCTTCATTTCTTCGAGGCCATGATGTATTTATCAGTTTACCAACTGGGTTCGGAAAGAGCGCTATCTTTCAGTCCGCGCCTTTTGCCTATGACTTTCTTCACAACAACAATCATGACAATGAATCCTCTTTTGCCATTGTGGTTATGCCATTGAAGTCCCTCATACAAGATCAACTGAATTCAGTACAGTGTCATGGGATCGAAGCTGAGGATATTAGTCGAGGGATAACAGACGAAGTTCAAGACAAACTGTCCACTGGACATTTCTCGTTGCTATTTTCTTCGCCGGAGTTTTTGACAGGAGACTCGGGGAGAGATTTCCTGAAGTCCGATAACGTCCAGCAACGACTGTGTGCACTGTTTGTGGATGAAAGCCATTGTGTTACTAAATGGTAGGTTTGATATTGATATGTTTCTTTGAACAATAAACATATGTAGTATATGGACACGGTGGAAGTTTGTGTATTTTTAATTTTTAGAAAGAATTTACAAGTTGGACGTTAATATAATAGACCTTATGCATATCGGCCATGACAGAGGGCAGGTTTTCATATTCAAATGATGTGACAATAGACCCACAAAGTGCCTACTCGTGCATGACGCACTGTGATGACTGCCCTCTATCATGGCCGCCGTGCATAAGGTCTATACAGTCATATGAGCTCTGCTGCACTAAACCTATGGGACAACTCAAAAGAATTATAATTTATTCCTAGTAAAATGTTCATATTCCCCCCTCCCCCGCCCCCCCTTCCCCCCTCCAAAGTTGGTTTTATTATTTGATTTGCAAAGCCTTAATATGCCATTTTAAGGACAAAATAGTGAAGTCCGAGTACTATACAGTATTCTTAACTAATTTTTATTGTATTGTTTTTAGTTCAAACCGGTTTTCAGCAGTATGCTAAATCATGTGACCCGCTGTACAAAAATGAGTCGGATATGCCTCAAACTGGGTAAATTTTTTGTGACCATAACTACACTAAATGAATGGTAGATTTAGGCCCATTAAAATAGCAAATTTCTGGTGGTATCCGAATACCACATGGAATTTCCCGGTGGTACGCCGGGATCTGCTGCTGATTTTGTTATGGTTGCAAAAACTTGGCCGGGGCTGTCAACATCTGAATCATTTTTGCAGAGTAGGCCTAGGTCACAAATTTGATGACATTATGGAACTTCTGAGAATACATGTACATAAATTGTACTTGTACTTTTGTAGTGCGAAACTTAGCTCAAAAAATATATTTTATCATTCAATTTTTAAATTTAATTCAGGTGACACTTATTTCGCACTCTTGATGAAAAATAAATTAGAGTTACAAATTACCGGTAAGCTGGTAATATTGAGCTGGTATAATTAGTTAAAATGTGTTTGAATAAGTATTCAGAGAAAAGGAGAGTACATGTATGTGGCTGTTCGCATAAGCCAGAAGCAAACGACACAACAATAAACCAGCTTTATTCTTTTAAGAGTTGTGAAGTTGCTCAGAAATTTTTTAGTCAAAATGGAATGTGTAGATTTGATGGAAAAACCCCAAAGTTCGAGTGGGGAAAATTAAAGATTTTGTGAGGAAACACTAATGAATTTTTCCAAATTCTTTCCATGCTTTATTAATTATAAAGCATGGAAACCATAAAAGGCTGGCCATTATAAACAGCTGGCCACTTTACAAGGTGAGCCAGTACAATTAATCCCTGTTTCAGGGGCTATACACAATGGGATCTTGTTAAAGAGATTTTCCACTCCCCTAGGTATTACAAAGGAAATAAATCCTCACCTGAGTTTAAGGGGATAGTATACATGTAGTATGTTCAGTGCAATTTAAGGGCTAAAGATGTTGATACATTGTGTACATGTTGTGATTTACAAGTTTCCTTTTTGTTATTTTCAGGGGTCAATCTTCAGGAAACACAAAGGCTTTTCGTTCGAGCTATGCAAACATTGGGGAATTAAGGTCCTGCATTCCTCATGTGCCCATGATAGCGTTGACGGCGACAGCGACAAAAGATGTGCGAGTCAAAGTGGTGGAGAGTTTGGCCATGCAAAACTTTGTACTAATTATTGAATCCCCCGATAAGCCAAACTTAAAACATGTCGTGCTAGAACCAAAGACCAGTGACTATGACAAAATGTTTAGATTTCTTATTGATGAACTTGAGGTAAAGCAAGAGGAATGTGACCGTGTGATTGTATACTGTCATTCAAGGAAAGCCGTTTCTGAACTGTTTGCCTTGTTTGCGAGTGAGCTGCCTGGTTCAGTGAAACTGTTCAATATGTATCATACAAACACAGAGGATGATGTGCAAGACTTCATCATTAAAGACTTTGGAAAGTCAGATGGACAAATACGGATTTTGTTTGCAACAATTGCATTCGGCATGGGGGTTGACGTCAAAGGAGTGCATACTTCTATAGTACTTGGCAAGCCGTCAGATATGGATGACTACCTACAGATGGCAGGAAGGGTGGGCAGAGATGGAAAGAGCAGTGTTGCACTTCTAGTATCCTACCCTGGTGATCAGACAGGACGATCAATTACCCAGTCGGTAAAAGCCTTCGTGCATGGCAAGGAGTGTAGAAGGAACATACTGAAGCAAAACTTTGGATCATCGCTCAACATCATGCCAATGCATAATTGTTGCGATATTTGTGCATTGCAGTGTTTGTGTGGTGGGCATGGGGTACGCTGCAGTGGCGATCTCCCTCATTTTGAGGCAATAGCACGCCAATCTATGGTTGTCAGTCCTGGAGAATCAAGCGAGGAACTCCCTATTTCAATTCCATCAGCGCGCCAACTGGACATGCTCCGCCAGAATCTCGAGAATTTGAGAGATGATCTTGTGCAGGAAAATCCAGACTTCATGTATAGTGGCAAAGACATAGCCAGCAGACTCCCTCAGAGTACAATTGACAAGATTTTGAGGGACAGCAATGTCCAGCTCCCGAGAGCAGAATTCATGAGACGATACTGCTTTTTATGTGATGACGTGGCCAGACGAACATGGATGATTTACTTATCAGCACTTGATCGATCTGAGATGGATGCTGCAACAGGCGAAACAGTTGGCAGAGAATTTGATAGTGACTCAGAAGTATGGTCGGGAGATGAATTTGCAGAAGCAGTAGCACGAAGTGATAGTGACACTGATTAGGCACTGTGTGAAAAAAAATGCATTGCCCGAACAGGCAAATAGACAACCCAGCCTTTTTTTCTTGATTGTTTAAAGTTATTATTAGGCCAAAAAAATAGAGACCATGTTTAGCGTTAGCGCACACGTCAGCTTTTGTTTGTTTAAAAAGGGCAAAAAAATGCATGTATATTGTCGGTGCGCGCATGTTATTTTTCTTAGACATGCATGGTCTGTTAAGTGTTTTGATTAAAAACATGCCTTTATTGCTTGAAATCCACTAAAAAAAAAACAACAAATAGCGAAAAAAAAAGCGTCACCACGTCATTTTGGGAGAGTTTAACTTACGCTAAACATAGTTTTTTTGTTTTTGCCTTAGCTTTACATGTACGTGTACATGTAGTCACTAGTCCACCCGATTTGCTGTACAGGGTGTCCTAGAAAAAAAGGAAACCAAGATTAAATTAATATCAAATTTATATTGGATGGCTTTGAGGGTGATATGAGAATATACCGCACGAGTCTTGAAAAAAAATAAACGAGCCAAAGGCGAGTTTGTTATTTTTATGATGAGTGCACTCAGTGCAGTTTATTATTCTCATGTCACCTGAATATATTATTGCGTATTTAACCTTCTTTCTTTCAAAAGATTTTTTGCAAGATTTTTGTTTGTTTGGTTTTGAAAACTTCAGTTAAAGGCACAGGCTCGTCAGCAATGCGCGCCCGCCAAATTCGTGCTCGAAACACGCAGCTTCATGCATTTGCTATGGAGCTGCGTATTGCGTGGCACACATTTGGCGGGCGCGCATTGCTGACGAGCCTGTGCCTTTAATTCCCAATGTTTACAAATGCGTGTGCATGTTACTGTTGTACAGTATATTTTTGTCAAGCGCTTGTTGAGTGCAACCTGCAAAGTGCATTCACTTGATGCATGATGCACGCATACATGTATCAGTGTGCTTTGCTTTGCCCAGGGGGACGCACATCGGATTGGGCCTCTGTGTTGCACAGTATCAGAAATGGAATAATCACAAGAGGGCGGGCTCACTAAATGTTGCTCGGATTTTACATGTATGCTGAGTGATAACATGCAAGACTTAAATGCACAGGCTTGCCAAATTCGGGCCACGAAATATGCAGCTCCATAGCAAAGGCATGGAGCTGCGTATTTTGTGGCACGAATTTTGCCGCACGTGCGCATTGACGAGCCTCTGCCTTTTAAATCAAAATTGATTGAAAGAGATTAACCTCAACAATTTATAAAATTCATCATTTTGTTTTATTCCTCTGGATAAGACTGTTAGTGACATCTAAAATGTTCATTAAAAAATACTTAAAGGTGATGTTCAGATTTTTCCAGTAAATGGATTTTGTTTTAACATAAACATCCATATAAAATATTCCTCAAGATACTATCTGTGGAAAGAAAACAGGAAAATTGCAATCTCCACTTGGATGTGGAATCAGAAAGGTTGGTGTAAATACTACGTACATGTACATGTACGCTGCTTTATGGAACTAGATAAATTTCAGCTTACAAAACATCAATTGTTTTTTGCCTAAAATAAATGGAATGAGAAGGCTAAAATTCAGAATGTAATCGACTGCCAAAGTGAATACATGTATGTCGTATTTTGTTGGTTGCCTAGGCAATTGGCTCTACACTTAAAATAACTGTCCTTGTGCTTTTGCAATGGTACTTTCTTCGATGTTTAGAGCCATTTGCCATGGCAACTCGCGTCACACTTATGAACACGCTTTTGTAATCTGCAATGTATATTCAAGAAAGTGATAAACAAAGTAATATATTTTGCACAATTTTCTTTTTCTAACTCTTGCACAATTAGCATTCCACAAAATTGTTGAATTCTTACAAGACAGTTTGAAATAAACAATTTTAAAAGTAAATATGTACTAGTGTGTGTTAACTTATTTCTTACAAGACAGTTTGAAATAAACAATTTTAAAAGTAAATATGTACTAGTTTGTGTTAACTTATTTACATCTGAAGTAATTTGATATCGCCCCCTTCCCCCAACCCAATCTAAAGTAGGCCTAAGCCAGCCACTGAAACTTTCATGTAACTTAAAGGCACAGGCTCGTCAGCAATGCGCGCCCGCCAAATTCGTGCTCGAAACACGCAGCTCCATTCCTTTGCTATGGAGCTGCGTATTGCGTGGCACACATTTGGCGGGCGCGCATTGCTGACGAGCCTGTGCCTTTAAACATGCTAAAGTTCAACTTCAAAATTTCAGTCTGTGTCACTGGTCATTGACACATTACTACACAAGACTATCCACTTAAACCAGGCTGAAAGACATGACAGTGTGAATTGCAATGTGGAATCGAGTAGTACGTTGATCAGGGCTTCAGACTTTTACATGTACTGCTAAAACATATGAGATAGTGTTTCCTCAAAAATTGTTAAATTGTTATCACTCGATCAAATTTGCACTTACTGATGCTAGACGAGTCATTTTAAAGAAAACAATTTCTGATCAACTTCTCAACTCTTACCCTAACATTTATGAACTTGCTATTTATTTACAGTCGAATACTGGTATTAAAGGCACAGGCTCGTCAGCAATGCGCGCCCGCCAAATTCGTGCTCGAAACACGCAGCTCCATGCCTTTGCTATGGAGCTGCGTATTGCGTGGCACACATTTGGCGGGCGCGCATTGCTGACGAGCCTGTGCCTTTAAAGGCACAGGCTCGTCAGCAATGTGCGCCCGCCAAATGTGTGCCACGCATTACGCAGCTCCATAGCAAAGACATGGAGCTGCGTGTTTCGAGCACGAATTTGGCGGGCACGCATTGCTGACGAGCCTGTGCCTTTAAGAGCACTGTTAATACAAAGTAATGCTTATAACAAGGACAATTTTAGTTTCCAAGTCTTTGTTTTCCTTTGTTTTCATGAATGATAATACAAGATTACTGTTATAAAAATAACAGGGTAATTTACAAAGTCCTAAGGACCTTGTATTATCAGTGTTCGACTGTATTTTTTGTTTGTTTCGTTTTAAAATTACACACTACTCAAGAAAAGCAAGCACAACAAAATTATTGACTCTTACATGTACATCAATCTTAACGTAATTTCAGCAATATGTTAACCTGTTGTTGCACCTGTGAGTCACTGAGTGCTGATTTACACACTGTATATCAAGAAAAGCCGGCTAATGACTCTCCTTGATTATCTCTCCAGACTTTTTAAAATGGTACCAGTACAGGTACATATAAACATTAATAAGAGGTCCTTTGCAGATTACTTTGTTATAACAGCAATCTTGTATTATCAGGAATGAAAAAAAATAAAAAAATAATGGATTCTCTGTTAGCAGAAATTTGTATAAACAGTGCTGTTATGCTAATTATCAAGGTTCAACATTAACAGTACAAACTTACGAAAAGTTATGTTGTTACACAACCCTCATTCCTGGGAAGTTTAACTTGAGTGTTGGTTATTTACACAACTGTGTGCTGTCACTTCATCAATTCTGGTTGGTGGGTTTAAAGGGGTATTACATGTACAAAAAACTGTAATGTGAAAGAAACTGTTCCAAATTCACCACATAAGTGAACTTTGCTCTATATGAGTAAGGTAATAAAGGATAAACATGCACAAAATAATGCCATGAACAACTTTATGATAGTCTCACACGTACCAGTACAGTAAAAAAAAATTAAAAAATTCCCTGTTATAACAAGGTACATGTATATGGAAAGTCCGACTCAGCTCTTATGAATTAAGACTGTACAAGTGAGAACTTGCAAGGATTTCTCATGTACAGGGCAAATCAGTAAAAACAAAACCTATTTTTTTTACAATTTTTTAATTTATTTGACTATGCAGTCATGTTGTTATGGTTTTTTAGCATGGCTGGTGAATTAATCACAAAGAAAGACAATTCTTCCCTGGGTTTTGAAAAAATTACAACAGTGTTTTGTCTGAATGCTGTCTGCCTCCAGCTTGACCCTCAATCTGGCCACAATTCACAGTGATGCACAGTTCTGCCCGTTGCCTCATTTGCTGCAATGGTTGTCAAAGTTATAAAGGCACAAAATGTGTTGGTAGTTATTTCAGAACTCTGGGAAGAATTGAGTCTATCTTTGTCATGCAATACCATAAACCAGTGATTGCATAGTCAAATAGAAGTTATCTATTCAGGTTTGGGGGATAAACAATTCAAACAAAAAGATGTTTTTCCTGACTTGCCCTGTACTATTTACTCATGGTACATGTTACTGACTCTGGAACTGATTTTGGCGATACAGTTTTTTCATTGTAGACTTTATCCATTCGTTCATCGCTGCTACATCAATAGTACTGAAGACAGATGCAGGGAAATTTGGAAATCTATGGTGAGCCCTCCCTGGATGGAATCCAAAGACATCGTATTTGTGCAGTTCACAGGCTAGAGTGACAGGATCTCGTCTGTCGACCTTGTGCCGACCTTGTGCCGACTTGAGGAACGTGCTTGCTTCACTGATGTCTCTTTATCAATTTTTTTGTAGAAGCTTATCTACCTGTTGGGCAGATCGGCTAATTCTGTGCACATTTTTTTCGGAAATCTTGCCTCTGAGGCTCTGACAGCCCTCCTTAAATGTCCGGTTGTGGTGCTCCATCACACGGTCGACTTCGACATTCCCATCTTCCTTTCCCGTTGTATTAATAAAGCGGTTCCATACCAATTCATATGCCAATCTGGGCGGCAGAAACACATTCACTTGAGCCAGTAATCTCAGAATATGAAAGCTGTACTTTGGCTTTTTAGCTGCTTTACAATGAAGGAGCAAGAACTTGTATAAGCGAATAATTCTGTCTCCATCTCCATATTGGCGTGCATCTTTGAAGTCCACAGCAAGTAAGCCCATTCCAAGAGCTACTCGTGAGTAGTTTTGCATCCAATCTTCATTAGACGTGTCAGCTGAATCGGCGTCGGCTTGGGGATGTACACCATGGTGCTTATTACGCTGATGTTTGAGAAGATTTCGTCTCGATGCATACTTCTTTGAACAGAAACTGCAGCTGAACCCACTTGGCTGAAGACTGATCTCTGCATTGGATGGAAGCACATGCTCCTCTACAAATTTGTGCATGACTGTTGATGCATAATTCTGGTAGTCGCCGTGGAGATCAAGTTGGAACTTGTTTCTGGTAGGTTCTGAATCACAGTTCTCCATACCAAAGAACAGCAATGCAGCAGCAAGGATTAATGCAATGGTGTACTGTTCCACTAGGTGCTCTGCTGCATTCACGTTTCTCATGGGATCTGTTGTCACATTCCGTGTCTGTAAGTAGTTACGTGCAGCATAAAGAGTTCCCTTATCTGCACTTGATGCTGCATCATAAAGGTGCTTCCACATGACCTGTAGATACGGGTAAAGCAAAAACTTGACTTATAAATGTTAATTGTGCTGTTCCATTGGTTTGAATGTTGCAGTATATTGTTGCATATAATACCAGAAGCTTAATAGTTATTCATTCAAATTGCATATTTAAATTTGTTTTCCTACATGTGCAGGTGGATGAGTTTTTTTGAAGCAACAAATTTTGGAACACCAAAGAAAATTGTAATGGCTTAAAAGTGTTGGTTCTTGCTGTAAGCCAAATGTGGCATAAAAGTTGTTCTTATATATACATGTATTTATGTAGTCGAGAAATACCATCTATTTCTACTTGCCACTGGGCTGCTTGAAAAACATAAATTAAATTCCATTTTGAGTGGAAATATGGGTAAGACCAAATTCAACTGTATTGTACAGTTTACCTATATAGACCCTTAATTTGCACGTGGGGCCATGGCAGGGGGAAGTCACATTGTCACTGTGCGTATAATGTAGGAGTACGGACTTTGCGCATCTGTCACATTATTTACATCTGAAAACCTGCCCCCGTCATATGCCCACAGTTTGCAAAGGGTCTATAGACAATATACCTGGTAGTAGTTCGCAAGAGCATGGAAATCTGCAATGACTGGCATCAGGCCCTCAAGACGTTGACTGGGTGTAGTAGAGTTTCTTTGTTCTTCTATGCAATTACTTTCACGCTCACAGGTCAGTAAGTCTCCTGCACTTATAACAGTTGTGGGATGCTCAGTGTCATGTCCAGGCACATAACGATGCATGTGGTGCATGATAGCGTAAATGCCCTCTGAGGTATTTTCATTACACATGATGACACCAAGGTTTACCTGTTATTGATAAAGGCAAAATTTATTACCGTACATTTTACAATAAAATATGTGCAAAATCTGGGAACAAAATTAGGTAGTGTTTTGCTAGAAAAACAAAATCCAAATAAAGTCTAGGAAAATAATTTCCCATTGTTTAGGATGTACTATAGTGTATGTATTAAATGTTGTGATCTTTATGTGATGTGGAGCCAGACAAACTATTTGATACAATATGTGTGCTTGTTAACAAAGGCCTGCATAATTTCAAGCTTTGAAACTAACAAAGTGCACAAACCATAAAAGTGTCAAGGTCAACTTGGCCCCTGAACACATACATATCATAACATTTAATCTTGTTTCAATGTTGCATAATGTATGATGCTTGCAGGAAATGCAGACCTTACATTGTGCATAGATTATACCGGTAATAGAAATTAGCAGCACTGTATAAAATTATACACAAATCCAGTGGTTTCGCCAAGGGGGTAGAGGAAGAGTGGAAAGGGAGCTAGGAGATGTGTGCAGCCAGCCCCCCCCCCCCCCCCCCCCCCCCCCCCCATCTCCCACCCCCTCTACTTGTGGCCCCAAAATAAAACTTTGGGTTTAGAAAACTGTATGTGCAAGCTGCTTTGTGTGTGCTAGTCCAGATTCTGGACGATATTCTTTCAACAGTGGATCGTGTAACGCGCAGTGGCGCTAACACAGCCGACCTGGAGAGGGCGCTATATGAACATATCATGTCGATATATGGAGCCCTCTCTAGTCAGCCGCGTTACAGCACTACGCTATACACAATCCAATATCGCAATAATATTGTCCAGAATCTGGACTATGTGGTAATGTGCTTTCTTCCTCCATGCTGCTTCCTATATTCCCCCCTCATCTCACCCCCAAAGGCGATGCACAAATCTGCTGTCAATTTATGACATTTTGTTAGATTGTTTCTCGGGGAAATTATTGTGACGACTGCAAAATACTGCACTTACAAATAGTACATGCCGGTGAATTTTATTATTTATGCACACTTTTCTTGAACTTTTAAAGTATGTGCATCCCCAAAAATCTCATTTGGCAAAACATACAAAATTAAACCTCCACCTCTCCCCTTCTTCTCCCCTACCATTCCCCATTTCTTGTGCTTGATCCTCATCAAATTAAGAAAGGAATCAAAGACACATGCACTTACCACAGAAGACTTTTTCTTGGCCTCCCTCATGTGGTTGTGTGGTATTTTTCTATGTAATCCCTCCAATTCAAGTTTCAGAGCAGGCATGTGATCCACTATGATCCGTCCACATAAAACTGCCCATTCATGTTTTAACTTTGCATTGTCAGTCACACTAGGTAGGAAGGCATCAATGTCAATGTCTTGAAGCGCTGGTAGCTCATGATGTCTACTGAGATGGTAGGCACTGACCCTGCTCTGAACTGCTAGCATATGAGCCATGTGGTAATCCCGTCCATAGTTTTGCTTTGTAGGGTGGCGAGCGTGAACTAACAAATCTACATTATCCATAACCAAATGATATCCCAAATCAGTCCTCGATTCATTGTGTTTCTTCACACCATCATCATCACCTTCTTCCAGCAACTGCCTCTCTACTTCATTGCCCTTGTGCACTTCATCAGCCCACTCCTTAACAGTTTTGTCAAAGTTGTTGCCATATTCAGTCTGCTTCTCGAGCGTTTTCCCATAAGATATAGCCACACCTTTCGCATTCAGTCTTGTTATTGCGGTCTTCTTTGCCCCCGAATGTTTTAACATCAAGCTGTTGATGTACAGATGTAAGCTCATCTTTTGGCTTTTACAGTTCAGAATAATGCTTGCAGCAGTCATGAGTTTGGGTACAATGGTCTCCTCTGTTTTCGTGATATTTTTTTCAAGTCTGGTAGCCAGGGATGCAGACTCCATTGCAGCCAGGAAGACAGGCGCCTTCTGTTGCAGCTCTTCTTGCTGGTTTTGAAGACAGAATTCCTGTAATGCCTCAATGGATGAATCCCGAAAGAGTGAGTTGGCTGCAGGCTTGCAAAGCTGGTCCGTCTCCTCTTTGATTTCCTTCAGAAAAAAAATCTTGCATCCGTTGTTTGGCAGAATCTATTTGTAGAATGTGGCTGATTGCTGCCTTCTCATCGCCCTGGTATATAGCTTGCGCTGCAGAAGTCCATTTCTGTGGCACATACTTTCTCTTGACCGTTTGCCCACGATGCACTAAGATCTAAAAGAAAAAAGTAAATAAAGTAATAAATAAATACAAACAAACCAAACAGGTAAATTAAAATGACCTGAAGAAACGTTAGAAAAAATAGTGGTATCAATTTGTGGTATTGAGGATTTTCGATTTGTCCTAAAAAAATAAGGTCTTACTAATTTGGTTTTTAATAAAATTGGCAAATAAAAGGACGTGTGACGTAATCAATCAGCATCTGAAACCAGGTTGCTATTGCTCATTTGAAATTTGTCAATAGTATTACAGCTGAGTCAAAATTAAAATATAATTTGCACATGATTTTGTTTTTGATTATTTTTTGTAATGAATTCATGGAACAACAGCATTACATAATGTAAATAAAACCATCTTGAAGAAATTCAAGTGATATTTCAGAAAATCATTAATCCATGCATGTATTTTTGTTTTGAAGGGTAAACAAAATATGTGCGCACAGACTTTGCTGTAATAAACCACCTTTACTTGGTAATTTCTAATCCTCCCACAAAGGTACCATATTTCACTCAAAAAAATAATTGTGACATGTAATTTATTAGCATTTTTAGTACTGAAGTACTTTTTTGTCGACCCATGAAGTAAAATTTTGGATCACTGCAAATGCGGGTTTTCCAAATAGATTATGTATATTGTTTGTCCATCTGGCCACTGTCACTCGCCTATCAATTGTTTACTTCCCCAAAAAAAATAGGCTCCCACTTTTTTTTGTGTTTTGTCTAAACATGGAGGAAGGTCTAAAGAAGCCTATTGGCAAAAAAAATTGGCAGTTGTTTACTTTCCCAATAGGTTGCGACTCTTGTTATGGTCATTAAAGGATCGTTGCCACTCATAAAGCATTAGCTTAACTGGCATTGGCAAACAAAACTGGATTGTTATTTACTCCCCTCCCCAAATCCCAAGGTCCCACTCTTTGTGGTAATTACATGTAAAGGATCATTGTCACTGAAGAAGAATTGGCTTAACTGGCATTAGCAAACAAAACTGGCTTGTTGTTTACTCCACTCCCCAATCCCTAGGTCCTACTCTTTATGGTAAGGATCATTATCACTCAATAGCTTTAATTGGCATTGGTTGGCATGTTGCAATGATAAACAGCAGTCACAGCTAGTAATTTGTGACTGGGCAAGAGGGTGCTGGGGATGGAGATACAAATTGATGGATGTAGGCAAATTATTTGATTTAAAGGCAGTATACATGATTGGCATCTCGAAAATCAAAAATGTTCACAGATTTACGCCTAACTAACACAATATAAACATTATGAAAAATGGTTTTGTCTGAAGTGCTATGAGAAATGAAGTGCTTTGAGAAATGAGTAATTAAACAATTAGTTGTCGTCTCATGAGACGAAAATTCAATTCGCCCCAAAACCATTTCGCCCAAGTGCCATTTCGCCCAAAATCACTTCCAAACACTACATCGCCCAAATGCACAGGTTGTGGTTCACAGGGCTAAATGGTTTAGGGTGAAGTGGTTTTGGGGCGAAATGACTGCAAACGCTTTTTTGACTGTTTTCTCAAAAGTTAGATGAAGTACGGAGCTGTTTTTTGCTCAGGTTGGTTTTAATCATGCATATCTTCAATCACACAGGGGGGTAAAACTATTTGTAACAGTTTACCAATCATGTATACTATCTTTAATGTCTGCTTGTTACCAAAGGCCTGAATAATTTAATGTAATTAATTGCTCAAAAAGCATGCAAACATAAATGATGTTTTTTTTCCAAATACTGTACTAACCTCAATCCTTGTTGATACATCAGTAGGATCAACGTGTGGTGATGCAAATGAAAGACTGGTTCTCGCTTTGACATGCCTAGTTTGTGCCACAACTGAGGAAGCTGCTGCCTGTGTAATGCAAAATAGTTTCTTTGTCATTTCCAAATTCTATCTAATAGGGTATACGTTTAAATATCAGCCTTTGAAATTTCTCACAGGCAAACATTAGCATAAAAGTATGTATATTTTTATTAAATTTACTCACAACAAAACCCAATGCTGACAAAAGTGTATGGTGCTTCATGCACTACCATGCGATATTGCAAACCACGTGCCCATGTTAAAAAAGTGAAGTTTGAAATCTATGAAAATGAGACTCTGTAAGGACACGATGACTTTAATGCATTGATCAGTATTTTTCCATATACAGGGGCCTATATGAGGTGTCGAACTACATGCAATTGTAAATTTGTATATAAAACTGCGTTATTGTTACACATGTCTACCTGTAGTTGGAACTCTTTAAAGCACCAAGTGCTGTTATGTGCCTTGAGCAGCCCCAATGAATTAATAACAGCCATTGTTTTGTCTTTGGCTCATCTACATACTTTTGTGTGTCTAATCAGTCAGTTCCTCTGTTTCCAAACAAAGTTGTCATATAACACTATGAGCAACTAACAATGGAAATTGAGCACATACCATTGTTAATAACAATGGTTTGTGCTCAATTTCCATTGTTAGTTGTTCATAGTGTAACTATAGCTCTAAATTTCGAGGCATCCATTGCCAAAGCAAATGGATATGGTTCAGTGATTTTTTAAGTGTGGAGCAATTTAAGACCTATAGGCAACAAACAAAATGTATTTACGTTGACACTTTACAGACATAAAATTCCCTTTTTTTAGCACCTACAAAAAATGTTCTGCCACAACACCACCCCTGCGCAGAGAGGAGAAAAAAGTAAAATAAAAAACATGAAAAAAAACCATGAAAAATAACTAGGCCTAGTAAGCTTCTAATAACTACAGCCACTTTCCAATTGTTGAACACAGGGGAGAGAGGAGTTTACAGAGAGTGAATGTGATGAAGGAAGGGAGATGAAATGAAAACAAGGATGTGGGCCAATAAAATGGCACTTACTTTTCCAGGTGATCGATGTGAAAATCCAGGAGACATAGACTGCACTGTAGATAAAGGGCTTCTATATCCTCTACCAAATGTATGGGCCACAGTGTGGGTCCCTCTTTTTGGTTGTGGCTGGCAAAATGAAGAAATAAAAAGTGCACATATAGGTACATAATGTATCAAAAAAAAACATTACTCAAGTGTACACAGATATTGTATTGATCGACTGCATGTATTCTGCTTGACTAATTTTGTACATTAGACAATCTGCATTGACAGACACACCTTGTCACATGAAAAGCAGTCATTAAAAAAATCCAAACTTTTAAATTAAAACTTCTTTAAAGAAGTTAGTTTAAAAGGGTACCCTTCAAAGTAAAGCCATTCAGAATTCCATTTTGTGTGTAGGCCTATAGCCTACATGTGTAACTTAAATATAAATGTAGAACGACATTTTTTTTTTTTACTCTGAGCATACATATACCTGTAGGGTTTTATTGGGTCCAAGAATTATTTTTATAAAAACCCAAAATATTAAAGAGAGGTTTGTTGTTTTCAAATACTGTCTGCATGCAAGGATTATGATTTCAAGACAGCAAAAAAGCAAAATTATATATAGGCCTAGGCTACATTTGTTTTTACTGGTCCCTAATACTGAATGATAAATTAACATGTGACAACAGATTTTAACTTGAAGACGTGCCAATTATGCACCTATCAATTGTTCCCCCCTCCCCCTCGCCCCTCCTTCCCCCTTCCCCCAAACTCCCTCTTCCCCAAAACTCCCCCTCCCCCGGCTGCCCCATATAGACACATAGAAATCTAATTTTCAGCACACCTGGGGGAAAAACATAGGGATTTTGTCACCAAAATTGTGCCCCAGGGGTGGGGATTTTGTCACGCAAATGGACAATCCCCCACCTCTTGGGATGGCCAGCTAGAGGGGGAGGGGGGGGGGAGGGGGAGGGGGGGGGGGGGGGGAGGGGGGGGAGGGGGGGGGGAGGGGGGAGGGGGGGAGGGGGGGGGGGGGGGGAAGGAACAATTGATAGGTGCATCATAGCATTACTATAATTAATAAATTACCTATAGGCCTAGTACTAGTATTAACCTTGGAAGTTGGTGTTCCAGGAGAGAAAGTTGCTGGTCGTTTTGTTCGTTTCCTTTTGGCTGAATCTCTCCCAAATTCCAGGTTTTCACGTTTCTTCTTTGTGTCGTAATAAGCAGCTTTCAACTCCTCCTTTAATTCCGAAAGCTTTTCGACCCTGTTGATTTTGGTTTCGCATTTTCGACACAGAAAATCTGAGGAGTTGTTTGAAATGTTCTCACCAACTACGTCGTTCAATGTTTGGAGCAGTCCAATTCTGCTTGATTTTGTTGAATGTACTTTGATGTAAGTTTTGCAAGTTAATAAATCTGCATTACATATCATACACCATCTCCGGTTAACTTGTTTTGCGGCCATTATGGAAACAAAGCGCAAGCCAGTGGGGCTAGGAGTCCACAGTCCAGCCAGGTGCCTGAGTAGGCGCCAACAAAAGACACAAAACTTTCAGCCATTCACGTGTACTAATGTTTTTTTATTGTAACTCTGAAGACCATGCCTACATAGGCCTACGTATATGCTACCGTCGACCGGCCGGCGGCCACTAATTCTATAATTCAGCTGCAAGCTCCGAACGCGTGTCACGCCAGCAGCTAGCATTATCAATATCAGTGCACTGCATGCACTGGGTAGCGCATGCATATACGTACGTGCATGCTCCGAACGATCCTATGCTGCATCGATATCGCGGTATCGAACAAATTGCTCTGCCGCGCCGGGAATGAATATTCATGAGCTAGATTGACCTTTGACCCTAGCGGGGAAGTTGAGGTTAAGTTCTGGACTATATTATGCGCTGTCCAAATCATATCGATATTGCGCCCTCTATATTCGGCCGCGCTACGATCCAATATCGCTATAATATAGTCCAGAATCTGGACTAGGGTACAGGTGAACTCGGATCCAAGTCAACTCATTGTCAAGTCAACTCAGTTCCCCCATTGTGCCTTAAACATCTAAGGGATTTTAAAATAATTTCTTTCAGTTGGGGGTTTGGTGTCAAACGGAAATAATGTATTTATGTATAGGGACGTGAGGCGGAGAGAGTCGCTTTGTCACATATCGTGCTGGGCATAGAGATTCAAGCTCCGATATGCAAAAGTACAAGCAGGGGTGAACGTCTCCTATGGACAATTCCCATGTACTTTGAGAAAATTAAACATCTGCGGCGTTGTCAAGGCTTCTTCTCCTTAGGTAATTGCGTTTGGTAATTTTTGGAAATATAACGATTGGTTTTGATAAAGTTTAGTAACGGCAGCGCATACAGCCTACCATTGTTCCCCCATTGTGTCTCAAACATTCAAAGAATTCCAATTCCTTTCAGTTGTTAGGGGGAGGACGGTTGTGCGTTAACCAAAAGGGAGAGTAGGCAGGACAATGAACAAATTAAAAGCGCTTCTTTGAATCAAATTTCCCCCGAAGGTCCTTGTTGTGTATAGATTACAAAACTCTTTGAATTTTGAATATCGGTACAGGGGTTCATAAGTTATGGCCAAAAAAGGTTTTCAAAAAATGACCAATATTCATAGACAACTCAACAAATAAATGGCAACAATCAAAACATTTTGATTTTACACCAACTTTTCTATTATATTCATAGGCTTTAAATATCTTATTTGCTCTTTTCCTGGAAGTAAATCAGCCAAACTTTACATATCAGTGTTTCTTTCCCAAGTTATACACTTCATTATTTAAATACAGTGCATTAAAAAAGTTCATAAACAGGCCAACTTTCAAGCCCAAATCGCCTACATTTCAAGAAGGTGTGTAGTTGAGATGCCTTATTCTTGGTGATCTGAGGCAATGTAATGTGTCATTTTTACATATGTGAATATCTGCTGCCTTTATTAAAAATCTAAGTGTGTTACAAATAATACTAATTTTCAGTTCTTGTAAAACAGTGGCCCAAATTTGGGCTAAAAGACCAAATTTCAATAATTTGTGCATGCATGCTCTGGAGACTAAGTCGAACTAATTACGTATGCAAAAAGGTCATCTCTCAGGTTCTGATGATGCTATTCAGCTGAATTTTTTTCAGTAGGTAGAGTACATAATATGACAACAACAGGTTCAGAGAAATATCTTTTAAACATTTTTTTTAAAATTCTTAAAAGTTGAGTTCTGGGTTACAAAATATTCACAAATTTGCAGCACAAAATACCAGATTTTGCGGCCCGATTTCTACTGGAAAATATCGGCAGAATTCATTCCCATTTCACCTGGAGACAGACAATCGTTTCTATTTTTCGTTGAAAGTTGCGCGTTTCACAAAATCGGCTGATTTTTCCATAAAAATCTACCCATTTTTTAAAGCTTCGTTTTGACCCAAAACTGTCGACCATAGCTAAAACGCGCAAGCAGATATGGAAAGATCGTGTCATAAGCTTTCAAGTGCGCCCTAAATAGTTAAGATTGGGCAAGATTTCCCAGTGAGAAATTCTCATTTTCAACACCGGGCACCGGCACCCACGCGCCGCGCCGATTGGCCGAACTCAAAGAGCGTGAAGTGTGTAATTTCACTGAAATTTGTGATAATTTTGAGTTTTTTATTTAATATTCTTGTAGAAAGAAGGCTCTAGTTTTTCATGATACCGAAAAAAAACTGTAAATTGTTGTGGAACCCTGTCAATTATCATCACCAAATTGTCCGTCGTTGTCGTGTTTTTATGCGTTGTCTAGTGGAACCGTTCAATGTGTTTGACCGGCCTAGGAAGAGTGTGTTGAGTCATTAAGCGTGTTTCTATTAAAGATCCGGAATTTTACCGGTTAACTCATTTACCGGTAAATAGCGGGTAACAGGAAGTTTCTATTGAGCTGCTCTATTCGGAAAATAGTAGACCCAGCTGGCCTTCGCCACGCGCACGTGAGTTTGCCGGATAAAGGTCACATGCAGGGGTCATGCACGGGCATTGGATCAGTCGTGCGTTTACATTTTCTCCCCTGTATGCGCACTTGGGCGGAACGGTGCGTGTTTCTATTGGCGCTCACCGGAAAAATTCCCCGGCATTTTCCTTCCTCAAGAAGGAAAATTGCCGGGGAAAAAATCGGAAAATCCTCCCCGCCATTTACCGGTAAATAGCGGATAAGACCTGTTTCTACTGAGCACATTTACCGTCTTTTCTGGCATTATCCGGTAAATGGTTCTCAATAGAAACACGCATATAGGGGCGTTAGGGAGTCCTGGAGGCCCCAAATCGTGCTGGGTATGGGTTTTTATGGGCGTTTAAGGTTGCACCCAAGTACATTTGCAGCGCCATATGTGCCAGAGGGTAACCCCCCACGCCCCCATCCCCCACAACCCCGCCTCCACCCCCACCCCCTTCCATTGTTTCCCCATTGTGTTTAAACATCCAAGGAATTTCAAAGGAATTTTTTCCCAGTTTTTAGGGGTGTTGGTGCGTTAACAAAAGGGACGAGTGTGTTGAGGGGTGTTAAGGGGGAGTCCCTTTGCCACATATCGTGCTGGATATACATAAGTAAATACGGCTCCCATATAGGAACCAATGCTAAATGCCAAATTTTCTGTAATTCGTAAATCTATTAAAAACAAAGACATTGCAGTAAAACAAATACGTTGACATTGCAAGAATCCTGGCATTTGTTTGGTATATTTTCAAAGTCTACAATTGCAAATAATTTTGCATGGCGTTTGTAAAAATACAAACATAATAATTGACTGTTTTTAAAACTTAAAGGTACACACCGGCCTACTGTTTAAGTAATTTAGTGATACAGCATCCTTGACAATACTTTGTTGATGGTCCTTGTGAAAGAGATCGTCAAAGTGTCCCGTAATTATTAACCACAAGAGCTTAAAATTAATAATAACTGTCAATAGTCGAGTTATACGCTTTACCAGCCGTTCACTATCGCGCGAGACTCACGACTTTGTCGGAAACGATGCGCTCTTCACTTGGAAGCTTTTTGCTTTGGATATGTTTCGTTTTCTACAGAAGATATTACTGGACAGCCTGGACGACCGAATGGTTTTTCCGTTTTCTGTAGAGGAGCTGACATTCATGGTTTGTCTTCATTCACGAACGTACAATAATTGTAGTTCCACTGCACTGTACCGGTTTTGGGCGGGCAACGTGTGTGTGCCGTGGGGCTAAATGTCACATTGTCCGGTAGACTGTCCACGGTGAAACCCGGTTCGGTTTCTTTGGATTTTGTGTCAAAATTGTTCGATTTTTCAGAGTTATGTGTAACTTTGTTTCATAACGTGAATAAATAGTCTCTTTTGTCAAATACTCATAAATATCTTGAAAAAAGATAAGAGCTGAATTTGATGCAGTACTGCGGTAATAAACTTGGCACGAAATAGTTTATGAACGGCGCGGTGTGCATCAACAAAGGTCGTCTTCTCGTTTCTCATGTTTCTTTATCTCCACAAATGAAAAATTGTTTTAAAAGCTGAGGTAAGGGCGAGTCGTACCCTCAGAACTATGAGGTGTTAGGAGTTGAGAAGTTGATCTGATACATGTATTTTTTCCTTTAAAATGACTCATTAACTTAGATTTGCAAGTTTCGTCTTTGTCTCTTAGGCAGGGGTACAGGTGAACTCGGACCCAAGTCAACTCGGATCCAAGTCAACTCATTGTCAAGTCAACTCAGTTCCCCCATTGTGCCTTAAACATCTAAGGGATTTTAAAAGAATTTCTTTCAGTTGGGGGTTTGGTGTCAAACGGAAATAATGTAATTAGGTATAGGGACGTGAGGCGGAGAGAGTCGCTTAATTTGTCACATATCGTGCTGGGCATAGAGATTCAAACTCCGATATGCAAAAGTACAAGCAGAGGTGAACGTCTCCTATGGACAATTCCCATGTACTTTGAGAAAATTAAACATCCTCGGCGTTGTCAAGGCTTCTCCTCCTTAGGTAATTGCGTTTGGTAATTGTTGGGAATATAACGATTGGTTTTGATAAAGTTTAGTAACGGCAGCGCATACAGCCTACCATGATGTTCCCCCATTGTGTCTCAAACATTCAAAGAATTCCAATTCCTTTCAGTTGTTAGGGGGAGGACGGTTGTGCGTTAACCAAAAGGAAGAGTAGGCAGGACAATGAACAAATTAAAAGCGCTTCATTAAATCAAATTTTCCCCGAAGAACCTTGTTGTGTAGATTACAAAACACTTTGAATTTTGAATATCGGTACAGGGGTTCCCAAGTTATGGCCAAAAAAGGTTTTCAAAAAATGACCAATATTCATAGACAACTCAACAAATAAATGGCAAAAATCAAAACATTTTGATTTAACACCAACTTTTCTATTATATTCAGAGGCTTTAAATATCTTATTTCCTCTTTTCCTTGAAGTAAATCACCCACACTTTACATATCAGTGTTTCTTTCCCAAGTTATACACTTCATTATTTAAATTAAGTACAGTGCATTAAAAAAGTTCACAAACAGGCCAACTTTCAAGCCCAAATCGCCTACATTTCAAGAAGGTGTGTAGTTGAGATGCCTTATTCTTGGTGATCTGAGGCAATGTAATGTGTCATTTTTACATATGTGAATGTCTGCTGCCTTTATTAAAAATCTAAGTGTGTTATAAATAATAATAATTATCAGTTCTTGTAAAACAGTGGCCCAAATTTGGGCTAAAAGACCATCTTTGTACTTTGTTAGCCTTTTAGCCTTTTGCCTCTTCTTCACATTTTCTTTGTTTGAGTTCAAACTCAGCTGTTTGATAAAAGGTAGGCCAAAAGCGATTCCTGCGTATGATTAGTACATAACAAAAAATTAGATCCGAGGGTGACACAGTTATTTTGCAGAACGACCTCAACAACATAGTACCCTGTTGTCATTTTAATTACATGTCCCTCAATCCAAATAAATGTAAAGTCATGACTGTCACCCGTATCTCGATGTTTTGGTGGAAGATACATGTAAGCTTATGTAAAATCATAGTAATGTGCAGCGCATGTGAACATGCTTAAATATAATGTGCGCTTAATGTAATGATCATCAATCATCATCACCCGGAGTAAAACTCCTCCCAGTCATGTAACTAATAACTAAACTGTATGGACTAGGTACAGTTTTTTCCTGTTTGGTCACCCAGTTTATATACGCATCAGGAAATCATTGAGAAAGTCCAGCGGCGTTTTACTCGCTCTTGCCTATAGCCTTCCTAAGATAGCTAGTTTGAACATTACTGACATCAGTTATCCTGTAACCTGTAAGCAGTTGAGTATTCCGTAGTTCGTACCTTTCAACATACTACATTTTCTCTCCATTTCCTTTGTAGTAAAATGGTTGTACTTTTGATGTCAATATCCACAACTATGTATCTGTTTAACATTATTAGGATAATGTAATAATCTGCATAAAAGTGGTCGAACAAACTCTTTTCAGCAGTTTCTCTTTTCCTGGACTATGGGATAGCTTACCTCTTTGTATCAGTAAGCAACTTTTATTTAGTGTGTCAACGTTCCTTATTAGCCTACGTAATCACCTTCTTCCTCCTTGGTGAATTTCCTTCGTAACATCAGCTTCATAATTGGCTGTTCCAACACGGGTTGGGAACAGCCTTTGTTTTCGTTAAGGTTTTTGGCTGTTCCAACACGCTTTTCCTTCTTCCACTTTTTTCAGACGCTATTTCGGGCACTTGCACATTCATGATTGACTTCAAACTTCACATGGACATTGGTCACTATGTGAATTTGTGCACAGTACTAATGAAGTCATGATGACGTCATCACGTGTCAGATTAAAGGGGCATGAAGTTTAATAAATTAAATATTCAAAAATCAATAAAAATCAACCGTTTGACCTACGATCTTGATTCCTTCGCCATATACGATGACTAACAAATGTCTTTGAGATGCGCACATGCCTTGACCTTGGACCTCGTTTCCTATTGGTCAAACAGATTTTGCCTTTCCATTTGAAAGTGGTACAAGATATCTGCATGTGGTCAACTGTATTACACTTAAACCTAGGGTGGTGTATCCAAAAAATGTGGCGGTGACCTTGGACCTCGTTTCCTATTGGTCAAACAGATTTTGCCTTGCCATTTAAAAGTGGTACAAGATATCTGCATGTGGTCAACTGTATTACACTTAGACCTAGGGTGGTGTATCCAAAAAATGTGGCGGTGACCTTGGACCTCGTTTCCTATTGGTCAAACAGATTTTGCCTTGCCATTTGAAAGTGGTACAAGATATCTGCATGTGGTCAACTGTATTACACTTAGACCTAGGGTGGTGTATCCAAAAAATGTGGCGGTGACCTTCGACCTCGTTTCCTATTGGTCAAACAGATTTTGCCTTGCCATTTGAAAGTGGTACAAGATATCTGCATGTGGTCAACTGTATTACACTTCGACCTAGGGTGGTGTATCCAAAAAATATGGTGGTGACCTTCGACCTCGTTTCTATTGGTCAAACAGATTTTGCCTTGCCATTTGAAAGTGGTACAAGATATCTGCATGTGGTCAACTGTATTACACTTTAACTAAGGTGGGGTATCCAAAACATATGGCGATGACCTTTGAACTTTGCTCACTTCCGGCCGAATCCAGAAGTGGCCCTTAGTGTGAAAATGGTAGAGGGTATAAATATGGGGTCATGGGTGTTAATGTCGATCAGAGGCCCTCAAGCTTTCCAAAATATGAGTGATGACGTCATCGTATAAAATAGCGCCCTCTACGGACGAGATGATTAAATTGTTAAATATAACAACATAGGTGATAATAGGTCGTTTCGAACACCAGACATGTTCATAAAAAGGAGGGGAACAGCCATGTGTTCGTTGTCAAGAACGAACACAGGTCTAGTTTTTTTTTTTTTTTTTTTTTTTCTCCTGCCACTTTTTTTCAGAAGCTATTTCGGGCACTTGCACATTGATTATTGACTTCAAACTTCACATGGACATTGGTCACTATGTGAATTTGTGCATAGTACTAATGACGTAATCATGACGTCATCACGTGTCAGATTAAAGGGGTATGAAGTTTAATAAATTAAATATTCAAAAATCAATAGAAAATCAACCGTTTGACCTACGCTCTTGATTCCTTCGCATTATACGATGACTAACAAAGGTCTTTAAGATGCGCACACGCGTTGACCTTTGACCTCGTTTTCTATTGGTCTAACGGATTTTGCCTTGCCATTTGAAAGTGGTACAAGATATCTGCATGTGGTCAACTGTATTACACTTCGACCTATGGTGGTGTATCCAAAAAATATGGTCGTGACCTTTGACCTCGTTTCCTATTGGTCTAACAGATTTTGCCTTGCCATTTGAAAGTGGTACAAGATATCTGCATGTGGTCAACTGTATTACACTTCGACCTAGGGTGGTGTATCTAAAAAAAATGGTCGTGACCTTTGACCTCGTTTCCTATTGGTCTAACAGATTTTGCCTTTCCATTTGAAAGTGGTACAAGATATCTGCATGTGGTCAACTGTATTACACCTCGACCTAGGGTGGTGTATCTAAAAAAAATGGTCGTGACCTTTGACCTCGTTTCCTATTAGTCTAACAGATTTTGCCTTGCCATTTGAAAGTGGTACAAGATATCTGCATGTGGTCAACTGTATTACACTTCGACCTAGGGTGGTGTATCCAAAAAATATGGTCGTGACCTTTGACCTTGCTCACTTCCGGTCGAATCCGGAAGTGGCCCTTAGTTTGAAAATGGTAGAGGGTATAAATATGGGGTCAGGGGTGTTAATGTCAGAGGCCCTTCGAGCTTTCCAAAATATGAGTGATGACGTCATCAGATAAAATAGCGCCCTCTACAGACAAGATTATTTAATCGTTAAATATAACAATATAGGTGATAATAGGTCGTCTCGAACACCAGACATGTTCATAAAAAGCAGGGGAACAGCCATGTGTTCGTTGTCAAGAACGAACACAGGTCTAGTTTTTCTTTTTCTCCTTCCACTTTTTTCAGACGCTTTTTCGGGCACTTGCACATTCATGATTGACATCAAACTTCACATGGACATTGGTCACTATGTGAATTTGTGCACAGTACTAATGACGTCATGATGACGTCATCACGTGTCAGATTAAAGGGGCATGAAGTTAATAAATTAAATATTCAAAAATCAATAAAAAATCAACCGTTTGACCGACAATTTTGATTCCTTCGCCATATACGATCACTAACAAAGGTCTTTGAGATGCGCACACCCCTTGACCTTTGACCTCGTTTCCTATTGGGCAAAAAGATTTTGCCTTGCCATTTGAAAGTGGTACAAGATATCTGCATGTGGTCAACTGTACTACACTTCGACCTAGGGTGGTGTATCCAAAAAATATGGCCATGACCTTTGACCTCATTTCCTATTGGTGTAACAGATTTTGCCTTGCCATTTGAAAGTGGTACAAGATATCTGCATGTGATCAACTGTATTACACTCCGACCTAGGGTGGTGTATCCAAAAAATATGGTCGTGACCTTTGACCTCGTTTCCTATTGGTCTAAGAGATTTTGCCTTGCCATTTGAAAGTGGTACAAGATATCTGCATGTGGTCAACTGTATTACACTTTGACCTAGGGTGGTGTATCCAAAAAATATGGCGATGACCTTTGACCTTGCTCACTTCCGGTCGAATCCGGAAGTGGCCCTTAGTTTGAAAATGGTAGAGGGTATAAATATGGGGTCAGGGGTGTTAATGTCAGAGGCCCTCGAGATTCCAAAATATGAGTGATGACGTCATCAGATAAAATAGCGCCCTCTACAGACAAGATTATTAAGTCGTTAAATATAACAATATAGGTGATAATAGGTCGTCTCGAACAACAGACATGTTCATAAAAAGGAGGGGATTAGCCATGTGTTCGTTGTCAAGAACGAACATAGGTCTAGTTTTTCTTTTTCTCCTTCCACTTTTTTCAGAAGCTATTTCGGGCACTTGCACATTGATTATTGACTTCAAACTTCACATGGACATTGGTCACTATGTGAATTTGTGCACAGTACTCATGACGTAATCATGACGTCATCACGTGTGAGATTAAAGGGGTATGAAGTTTAATAAATTTAATATTCAAAAATCAATAGAAAATTAACCGTTTGACCTACGCTCTTGATTCCTTCGCCATATACGATCACTAACAAAGGTCTTTAAGATGCGCACACGCGTTGACCTTTGACCTCGTTTCCTATTGGTCTAACAGGTTTTGCCTTGCCATTTGAAAGTGATACAGGATATATGCATGTGGTCAACTGTATTACACTTGGACCTAGGGTGGTGTATCCAAAAAATATGGTCGTGACCTTTGACCTCGTTTCCTATTGGTCTAACAGATTTTGCCTTGCTATTTGAAAGTGGTACAAGATATCTACATTGGTCAACTGTATTACACTTCGACCTAGGGTGGTGTATCAAAAAAATATGGTCGTGACCTTTGACCTCGTTTCCTATTGGTCTAAAATATTTTGCCTTGCATTTGAAAGTGGTACAAGATATATGCATGTGGTCAACTGTATTACACTTCGACCTAGGGTGGTGTATCCAAAAAATATGGTCCTGACCTTTGACCTCGTTTCCTATTGGTCTAACAGTTTTTGCCTTGCCATTTAAAAGTGTCACAAGATATCTGCATGTGGTCAACTGTATTACACTTCGACCTAGGGTGGTGTATCCAAAAAATATGGTAGTGACCTTTGACCTCGTTTCCTATTGGTCTAACAGATTTTGCCTTGCCATTTGAAAGTGGTACAAGATATCTGCATGTGGTCAACTGTATTACACTTCGACCTAGGGTGGTGTATCCAAAAAATATGGTCGTGACCTTTGACCTCGTTTCCTATTGGTCTAACAGTTTTTGCCTTGCCATTTGAAAGTGTCACAAGATATCTGCATGTGGTCAACTGTATTACACTTCGACCTAGGGTGGTGTATCCAAAAAATATGGTAGTGACCTTTGACCTCGTTTCCTATTGGTCTAACAGATTTTGCCTTGCCATTTGAAAGTGGTACACGATATCTGCATGTGGTCAACTGTATTACACCTCGACCTAGGGTGGTGTATCCAAAAATTATGGTCGTGACCTTTGACCTCGTTTCCTATTGGTCTAACAGATTTTGCCTTTCCATTTGAAAGTGGTACAAGATATATGCATGTGGTCAACTGTATTACACCTCGACCTAGGGTGGTGTATCCAAAAATTATGGTCGTGACCTTTGACCTCGTTTCCTATTGGTCTAACAGATTTTGTCTTGCCATTTGAAAGTGGTACAAGATATCTGCATGTGGTCAACTGTATTACACTTCGACTAAGGTAGGGTATCCAAATAATATGGCGATAACCTTTGACCTTGATCACTTCCGGTCGAAACGGGAAGTGGCCCTTAGTGTGAAAATGATAAAGGGTATAAATACGGGGTCAAGGGTGTTAATGTTAGAGGCCCTCAGCTTTCCAAAATATGAGTGGTGACGTCATCGTATAAAATAGCGCCCTTTACGGACAAGATGATTAAATAGTTAAATATAACAACATAGGTGATAATAGGTCGTCTCCAACACCAGACATGTTCATAAAAAGGAGGGGAACAGCCATGTGTTCGTTGTCAAGAACGAACACAGGTCTAGTTATTATTAAATTACACCCCAAAAATAACCAAATAATGCATGTTTTAAAATGCTTCCGTCTCGAAAACCACATGACCCAGGATCTTCGTATTTAGCAGGTTTATAGATGATATTCTGGGCTACAATTTTCTTTGTGTGGGCATTTTCATCTGACCCTTCCTTCTGGGGTCAATTGGAGGTCAAAATTCAACGAAAACGAAAATCTAAATTTTTTTCACTTTAGTTACTGAGCAACAATGCCCAAGAAACCAAGCTGAATCTTTACAAAATTAGATACAGACATAGGCCATATCGCAGACTTTCACCAGCATGGAGAGTATCATGATGACATCAAGTGTGACGCAATCGTGACGTCATCAGGTGTCAAATTACAGCAATTCAAAGTTAAATATTTCAAAAATTAATATCTTGAGAACCGTCATAGATATTTGAATACTTCTTGCACAGCGTGATAGGTCTTAAAGAAATAAACAAATCATACATTGACATGACCCCTGTGTGACCCCAATTTCCGGTTGAAACCGGAAGTTGTTGAAAAATGTGCCTTTTAAAAGCATTTGTAATGCAAATACAGCCAAAATGTTAGGGAATTTGAGCGTGGTTCTACGAAACGCAATGGTCCTACACATGTGCACTTATGACTATACCAATGGTGACGCCATCACATACACGGTGGTTACGTAATATGGTATTAAATTACGTGAGGTGTTGGAGCTGAATTATTAAAAAATGCTGTATCTTGAGAACTACAATATATATTTGAATGATTTCTTTGCCACATTTAAGAGCTTGATGTTCAACAAATTGTTGAACAATTTGTGCACAGAATTGTGACGTCATGATGTCGTGACAGGTGTCAAATTACAATAATTCAAAGGTGATTATTTCAAAAAATTGTATCTCAAGAACCGTAATACTTGAAAAACATTTTCACAGCATGATATGTCTCAAACAACTGAACAAATCATTCAATGATATGACCCTTGTGTGACCCCTACTTCCGGTCCAAACCGGAAGTTGTTAGAAATGGTGCCATTGTTTAGCATTTTTAATGCAAATAGAGCCAATGTGGTAGGGAATTTGACCATAGTTCTACGGAACAAAATAGTTAAATATAACAACATAGGTGATAATAGGTTGTCTCGAACACCAGACATGTTCATAAAAAGGAGGGGAACAGCCATGTGTTCGTTGTCAAGAACGAACACGAGTCTAGTTATTATTAAACTACACCCCAACAATAACCAAAATATGCATGTTTTAAAATGCTTCCGTCTCGAAAACCACATGACCCAGGATCTTCGTATGTAGCAGGTTTATAGATGACATTCTGGGCTACAATTTTCTTTGTGTGGTCATTTTCATCTGACCCTTCCTTCTGGGGTCAATTGGAGGTCAAAGTTCAACGAAAACGAAAATCTAAAATTGTTTTCACTTTAGTTACTGAGCAACAATGCCCAAGAAACCAAGCTGAATCTTTACAAAATTAGATACAGACATAGGCCCTATCGCAGACTTTCACCAGCATGTAGAGTATCATGATGACATCAAGTGTGACGCAATCGTGACGTCATCAGGTGTCAAATTACAGCAATTCTAAGTTAAATATTTCAAAAATTAATATCTTGAGAACCGTCATAGATATTTGAATACTTCTTTCACAGCGTGATAGGTCTTAAAGAAATAAACAAATCATACATTGACATGACCCCTGTGTGACCCCAATTTCCGGTTGAAACCGGAAGTTGTTTAAAAATGTGCCTTTTTAAAGCATTTGTAATGCAAATACAGCCAAAATGTTAGGGAATTTGACCGTGGTTCTACGAAACGCAATGTTCCTACACATGTGCACTTATGACTATACCAATGGTGACGCCATCACATAATATGATGGCGTCACGTAATATGGTATTAAATTACGTGAGGTGTTGGAGCTGAATTATTAAAAAATGCTGTATCTTGAGAACTACAATATATATTTGAATGATTTCTTTGCCACATTTAAGAGCTTGATGTTCAAAAAACAATTTGTGCACAGAATTGTGACGTCATGATGTCGTGACAGGTGTCAAATTACAATAATTCAAAGGTGATTATTTCAAAAATTTGTATCTCAAGAACCGTAATACTTGAAAAACATTTTCACAGCATGATATGTCTCAAACAACTGAACAAATCATTCAATGATATGACCCTTGTGTGACCCCTACTTCCGGTCCAAACCGGAAGTTGTTAGAAATGGTGCCGTTGTTTAGCATTAATTCAGAGTGGACGGCAGGGCAATGATAAATTATGCCTGTGCATAACTGAATCAAACTTTGCTAATATGAAGCACTACAAGTACGTAAACGATCTGACTATGTGATGAAACTTCCTCAATCCACCTCGCTGTGAACAACTTGAGCGAGTGGTTAACGACCAACAACATGAATCTAAATGCTAAGAAATGTGTGACTACCGACATGCATGATTGCCCTATTCACCGTCACTATTTGTAACCAGGAATTGAAACGCGTTGTATGCATACAAATGCTTGGCGTACATATCCAGAACGACCTTGAAGGGCCATGATTAAGGATTTTTATCAATGAAATCTATGCTATAAAAATGTTCTCTCAGGGCGACATCCGCCTGTGATAACTCAGTTACAGTCGTAAAAATTATATTTATAAGCTTGTTTGGGGGTTAAAACAAAGGTTTTTAGCATTTATGCTAATGTAATATGCATATTCATGAGCAAGGTTGTGACGTCACAAGAGGCAAATACAGGAAAATCACATTCAGCTATGCACACATTATTCCACTTTTTTCTCAAACTTGCTGAGACCTTGTAATCCATGGATGTTTGAGTTTGTTTTACATGTTGCCTGTTGTAAGCCATGACAAAACTGGGGATGGAAACTGCAGCAATTTCCGTTCTGCTTATATACTTTAAATTCTGCTTTAATACTTATATATTTTACTTACCATAATTATTGATTATTGTTATCTGCCGCAATTAAAAGAGCGAGTCCAGATTACGTTTTTGAGCCCCCATTTTTCCCATGGGTGTTGAGACTTTTATACCATAATCGTTTGTCATATTGCTCTCAATACCATTCTGAAATTTCGTGCACTCAATCCGTATATTTTCAAGGATATCATGGCGTAAAGAAAATCTCATGTTTTGTAAATTAATTTATCGGCTTTATAAAACAGTGCACTGATTACACTAACTTTTTTGCTTCCACATCCAAATTGGAGACTGCAAATGTCATGTTTATGGATAGTATTTTATATGATTTTTAAGTTACAATGAAATCTATTTGCAAAATTGTCCAATCCAAAATGGTATTTTGCTCTTTCAAACACGACTATAGAGACAACGGAAGCGACGGTTGCGGTAACAACAAAACCATCTGAGGTTGCAACGGGTAAGGAACATTGTCATAAACCTAAATTGCACGAAAACGCTAGTTAAGTGGCCCCTGGAATGGTATTACTGTATTTTGGCGAGCAACGCAAGGCCACCAAGCGGCGTGGCCGCCCTGGACGGGCGAGCTAGTGCAACGAGCATGCAAGATAGCTTTGTCCGTGGACAATGTGTGTTTGCCTCACACAGTACAGTGTTTGCCTGCTCATCGATCGATTAGCGGGTAAGTGCTGGAAACGAAGCGACATTATTATGCACTGTCAGTCCAGTGTGTACTCTGGGTACCAGACCGACACAGAGCTGCAGTGAATTATGGAAATTAGATGACGTCACGCATTCCACCGTGTCAAAAAAAGGTATGCCAGGAATTCGCTCGGAATTTTCCGAGCGATTTATACGGAATAGAAAATACTCTTTCTGGCTGTATTTCAGGCGCGCCCTCTTGCGGCCAATGGTGAATAGTCTATGTACGTCGTGTATCGCGCGCCAAAAGACTAGCACCCCAGTAGATCGGGCCCCATAAGAACCAATCATAAATGCCCAATTTTCAAAAATAATTTTAAAATACACACAACTCTTTCAGCGTCTTGGGACAACAACAAGAATGCCCATCTTTTCAATTCTGTTCAATTTTATGGGTGTAATCCGCCACTTTTCTTCCCTAATTTCCACTTGAAAAAAAACTACCCCTGTCAGAGTGAAAATTACCAGCGTCCATTTTGAAAAATACGCTACTGGGCGAAATAGGGCCACTTTCACGAGCTAGATTGTTCAAAACGTTTACAGTTGGAAGAAAAAATACCCCACATCACGACGATATATAGCCAATTTCTACACAAGACCACACTCGATCAGCTCTATGCACGATGAGGGCATAGTGCATAGGCAATGGCTCTACACTAAAAACCGTGTCTGTGTTTTTTGCTATGGTACTTTTTCCGAAGGCCTTGATGTTTAGGAACCACCATAGCAACACGTCACACTTCGGCTGTCTATAAACTAATCCGACGAATGAAAACTGCGGTGTATCTCCAGGGTGTTTACGTGACGTCACAATAGATATAAACCGCAGTAATAAAAAACAATGGAATAACCGCAAGAAGGCGGGCTCACTAAATGTTGCTCGGATTACCGTACACTATACCTGTGCCCTTTTCCAAATCTCGACTTCGTCTCCGTCTCTGTCTCCGGCTTCAACTTAGACCTTTCGCAAATATTGCTTGAGTGAACTTGCATAAAAGACAGAGCTGCAATGTGGGAAGGTTGTTGGATCCCTTTACTTTCCACATTGCAGTTCTGTCTTTTGTTTTGTTTTATTTTCTATCTGCATTCAAAACCTTATTTTATCCACCATTGGATCTCAACAGACATAAAAAAAAATATCCGGAACACGGCTTTCAAGTCAGTACTCTCTATATTTAAATTACTAAGTATTTTGTTTAATACTCTTCCAATTGCCTACATGATATTTTGGTATAATCTACCAAGATATTTCTGCCAAATACTTCCTTTCTTGATTGTTGTTCTTCAGAATGCGAGACGGTGGTGACGGGGATGAAGTGAAGTTCCATCCCTCGGCCGTCAATGTCAAGAGAATCGCCCTAAGCATCCAGGGCCTGAAAGAGGCCACTATTATCCTAAGCCACCAACCTCCAAAAGAGGACATCACCGTCACCATCGGTTTTTTCAACAATATACTGGCACACATTTCCTTTATGGGCCCCGGGGGCTCTGACATGTCAAAACCAGCTTCAAATAAACTCAGCCCGGATGAGTTTCGCGGCTTCTGGCTAACATACGACGTTGCTACCGGGAAGATAGCCGTGGGACGGGAAGGCGATGAGGTGCCATTCGTTCAGACTACCAATAAACAGGGCATAGATGTCAAATACATAGGTTTTAAAACCGAACAATCTGCAACATTTAGTGTTACTTTTCGTTATCTGTGTTCAATTTAATTGTACATTTTTTTCGGAAGCCTTTTACGCTTTGCATTTAAAATGTTGTGGAGCACCGCCCGTTCAATGTTATGCCCACTTAATGTTATATGGTGACTTTGTATTATATCATGTTAATATCCCAACATTTGTAAATACATTTTTTGGGTATTTTTGAGAAGAAACCTGGTAATAAAAACAAAATTAGTCCGGTCAAGTAGATACTAATTAGCGTTCATATGAAAGAAAGCACCTCAGTACATGTAGGCCTACACCTCCAACGCTAATCATGCAAAACACGACAATTGCACCATGTCTTAAACTTCTCCGATAACATTTTTCTTTAATTTTTCGTTCCTTTTAGCATATTAAAGGCACAGACTCGTCAGCAATGCGCGCGCGCCAATTTCGTGCCACGAAATACGCAGCTCCATGCCTTTAACGCTCGTCGCAGACTGTTCAAACCGTAACGCAATCCGAATAATCGAATAACTGGGCAAAAAGCACAGGCTTTTTTTTTTGCATTTTTAATCCGCTAGCCAACATTTGGGCATCGTCTTTCCAAATCAGTTGTTGGCGCATGCGGTGACATAAACTACGGGAAGATAATTTAGAGTGTGTTTTTCAGTCGTGAATTTCAGCAAACATGGAGCATGGTATAATCGCATCAGGTACAGTCGCTCTTAAAACGTCTATAAAGAACAACAGCGGAATTTTCAGGCATTTGGTTACTTAGAGCGGTTTGGGAAGAAATCAAATTTGTCAATTTTGAGGCAACCGCGTGGTCCGGTCGTGAGATGAAGCTTTAATACGACGTGGCCAACTGACCGGGGCTCGGTGGTGAAATTTCCGGGCTGCAACATTGGTGTACACGCTCGTCGGTCGATGCTTTAAGCGGCCCTCCCACTGTGCGATTTTTGCCACAAATTTCCTACGAGTGGGTACGATTGTATGTAAAGTCTATAGACAGTCTCTGGTAATCGTACAAAATCGCACAGTGGGAGGCCCGCTTTAGAAGAACGGCTCAATTCGGCAGGGTTTTGTATAAAGGGTCATTTCACCAAGGATTGTTTTTTCCAATCGGCCCGATCTGGACCAGATTGTGCCCGATGAATAATTTTTTTTGATCGGCCCGATTGTCGTCATGAATCGCCTCCAATCGTCCCCTTTTTTGACCCGATTGAGTCCCGACCAATGGACCATGGCCAGGGCCGGATCCATGATTTTGAAAAGGGGGGTGGGGGCGTGAAATTTTTAAGCATGAAATGCTGATGACAATGAAATAGCGAGCGCGTAGCGCGAAGCTCTGACGGCTTCTAGATGGATTCTAGATGCTCTGTGGTGCGATCTGAGGCAATATTTAACCACTTTAAGCAGGAAAAGTGTGCATAAAAAGGTTTTTTGTTTGTTTTGTTTTTTGGGAAAGGGGGGGGGGGGGGGGGGGGGTGGGGCGTGCGCCCCCCACGCCGCCCCTGGATCCGCCCCTGATGGCGGGGGACGAATCACGGACGTTCCTCGCGCGATCGACACGTTTCCGGGGCGCAAGCATGCGCAAGTACCCGCAGGTACACGGCAAAGGCCCGGTAGAGACCCGCTTCTCGCGCGCAAGTGAGCGATCTTCGCGCGTTGTTCGGCCGAGAGAGGCCGAAAATGGGCGATCCCGGCTCGAGAGAGGACGCTTTGCGGCCGATATCTGCCGTTAATCCGCCGTTCTTCGCGCGAGAGTGACCGAATGTAGGCGTATGTTGACGCAGGGAGCCGCAGGAAGCCGAAAGTAAACGGTCTTCGGACGATTTAAACGATCTTCGGACGTTCTTCGGCCGACCAAATTTGCCTAGATCGGCCGGAGATCGGTGTTTTTGGGGCCCGACTATATAAATCGAGCCAGATCGAAGCCTTGTATCACTTTCTGACCAGCCAGGGAAGGTCATGGACCAACAAGCACGGGGCACACGCGGGTCGGTCGTCCGAGGATCTGGTGAGGGTCCTCAGGGTCGGGTGTTTACACTCTGCTGACACTACGCCCGACTCTCTGTAGAGAGCGGCAGAGGCTATACGAAAGCTGAAGAGGGCGGGCGAGACAAGGGGACCTTCAGGGGACCCTCGGACGACCAAGACGACCACGGGCCGACGGTTTTAGATCGGCTACTGTTTTTCAACATGTTTAAAAACAGTAGCCGATCACTTTTTCGGTACCCGACACTCGGAGGACTGAGGCGATCGCGCCAGATCTTCCCCCGAAGGTATATAGGGTAGTGCTCGACAGTGCGCGCAGGTTCCCGACTATTTTCGCAAAAATGCGGCCGATCGACCAAAAAAAGGATCGGGTACTATCGGGACCAAAACAATCCTTGGTGAAATGACCCCTTAAAGCGGGCCTCCCACTGTGCGATTTTTTGCCACGAATTTCCTACGAATTGGTACGATTTGGTACGATTAACAGAGACTGTCTATAGACTCTACATACAATCGTACCCAATCGTACGAAATTCGTGGCAAAAATCGCAAAGTGGGAGGCCCGCTTAAAGCATTTTTGCTCAATATTTATTATTAGTTTTATAATCTGATATATATGGAGGAAATTACGCCATCCTGTTTTCCACGTTCCTTTTTCTTCAGCTGCTACAAGCTAGTGATCAAGATAACCCTTTCAGTACCATCCATCCACCCACAGTTTTGCCTTTCACAACCACAGTGTTGAATTTGGCATTGGCTGCTCTGTACCAAAGACCTTTTTGGAAATATACCTGTATGGCGCCCTCACAGGGCAGTGCCTGGAAAGGGTGTTTATCTGCAGGCAAATTAATTGAGATAAATTTGTGCAAGCAGTCTGCGGCTTTCAAACTGTACCTGTCACTATGAGCAACTAACAATAGAAATTGGGCGCGCGCACACACCATTGTTGTTAACAATGGTGTGTGTGCGCGCGCCCAATTTCCATTGTTAGTTGTTCATAGTGTGCATATGTTCATAGAATGACAAAGTAACAGATGAGGTGTTTTTTATTTATTTATTTGTTGGTTGACATTACTTTATTATATTCCCCCACCCTTTGAATATAACAAGGTCTGGTTTGAAGTCATTTCATTTCCAATTAGAACTGACAGAAGGGTGAAAAACTTGACAACATTCTTCAGAAACCGCAGTAATGAAGATTTCTCTTTGGCCTACATGACAAAAGACTTATTCGAAAAGTGTATAAATGTACCAGAATTATTGATGTTTGTTTTCATATTGCAGGAAAGTGGTACTCTAAATGCAACACAACAGCCCCCCCCTCCCCCCGCTCAATGTTGGAATGGATGCTGGGCACGCTGCCGGGGTCCATGCCCAACATTGAACGGGGGGGGGGGGGAGGGGGTAGTCGCCTCTCTTCATCGGAAACTTCTTTGGGTCAGCATCGAGTGGTAGTCCTTGTGAATTGTGGCGGACAGTCCCACAGCATCCAAAGCCCAGCTGGGTCAACCTGGCGAAGAGAGCTGGACTAGAATACCAATTGTCCATGAATAATGTATGCCCCCTGTGTATTACATTATCCACCAGTTTCAGGACGGCTTGGCCTGGTAGCGAAATGTGGGTTGGATGGCTGGTTGCACTATTTACTCCAGTAGGTTGACTGGTATCAGCCTGGCTTTGACTGCGTCCTGTATAGATGTTCCAGGCACACATGTATCCCGTCTCGGATTCAGTCAATGCGTAACATTTAACTCCCCATTTGATCGGTTTCCGTGGCATGTACTGCTTGAAGGTCAGTCGTCCTTTGAACCGTATCATGCTTTCGTCAGGGGATAGGTTCTGTATAGGACTGTAGACACGCAGAAAACTTGGTAGGACTATGTCTAGTAGTGGCTGTAGTTTGGACAGTCTCTGGTCATGAACGCCATTTCCTGCTTGTGGTCTGAGGTTGTCAGCAAGATGCAGGTACCGGAGGATTGTTTTGAATCTGTTGCGTGACATAGTTGCCGCGTATAGGGGACACCTCAGAATTTCCGATGTAGACCAGTACAGACTGTATTGCGGTCGTCTGCTTATGCCCATGCAGAGGAGAAGTGCCACAAATGCCTTCATTTCGGGGACACCGACAGGACTCCATGCTTGGGAACTACCAGGATTTGCGTCCAAGGTTTGCCGAGCGTATCTGTTCGTCTCCGTCACTAGCAACTCCCAGACTGCCTGGCAGAAATACAGCTGGAAAACCTCCACTGGTTTTAAGTTGCTTACATCCACGGTGGGTACCTTCTTCCCCTTAAAGGCAATCGGGAGTTTACGCCTGTATGTGGACAAGAAAGTGTTGATTAGGGTTAGCAACATAATATGAATGCCAAGGGTATACTCAGACTCCTGTCAGTGCAAAAATTGGGAAAGTGCATTTGACAATAGTCTGGTACGTGCCATCCTATTCGACGGTTGGAAATAACAAGCGTACGTTCATAGACCATATTGCAAATCGTCTTTCACCAACAGAGGGCGCTCCTCTGCAAAGCACTATGGAATTTATCAGGGGTCAAACTATCGATGGTTTCAGATCACCCCTCATAAATCCCAGTGCTTTGCAGAAGGGCGCACTTTGTTGGTGAAACACGCGGTTGGCGATATGGTCTATAGTATCGAATAAACACGAATGAAATGTCGAAAATCTTGGCCATATTTCTCCGCCTCAGAGATAATCGTAAGGTTTTAAAGATCCTGGCAATTTTGTTCTTATTTTGTGTGAGGCAGACATGTCTATAGCATAATATTATAAGCCTATAGACATCCCCTTCAATCGGAGTTTTTTGTAATATACTAGCCTATAGTAGTACTAGCTATATGCCCATACCTCGAACTACATGCAGCAGAACTGATTTCCTGCCATCCGCGACGAAAGTTCGGCTTCTCACCAGGACGTGGGGGTGTTGATGTTGTGGAGACGTCATCTTCGCTAGCACTGGCCGGCTCGTCGGAGTCACTAGAGAAACTTTCTAGGGAAGAAAGGTCGGACCCGCTGTCGGCAAGGATTTCATCCAAAATGTTTGTAGCTTGGTCGCTTTCCATCATGTCCGTGTCGCGTCGGCGGTTGAAGTGATTTCAAATTTGGCACGCCGTCTTTTATAATGGGACATATGAGGGCGCTATAACGTTTTGCGTTCAAAGCATTACAACTTGTGCCATATGGCACGTTGGTATCGAGCCTGACATTTTTTTGTGAACCTCAGTGGCACAATGGTACGGAACCGTCCCAAACATTTTGAGCCCGTTTGGCACATTGGTAATGAAAGGGTTAAGAGCGTAACCAGGGGTCAATTTCACTAAACTCTTCGTAAGTTAAGGTCTATATTAAGGCCTGATGTGATGGATCGTAGGGCTGCGATGGATCGTGGCTACAATGGGTGCTGCGATGATTATCGACTAGGGATATTTGCATATTTACTCCAAGGCTGTTTGCTGTGCTGTTCTATTTTTAATAAAACGGTCGTCGGCTGCACGAGTCCCGTGTCCGTTTTGCGTTAAATTTGGCGCATTTTGTGCGGCAAAGTTGAACTTGGTTCAACTTTGCCGACTGTCTGCGTTTATGTTTCCGTTGCTAGTTTGCGGCACTCTTTGCGTTTGTTACGTCTATGGAAACCGGGATTAACGAAGGATCGTAAACGTTAGTGAAATCGACCCCATTTTTGAACCCCCATTTTCCCCCATTGGTGTTTAAATTTGTCATATTTTTCTTTTGCACCTATCAATCGTTTCCCCCACCCATCGGCCCTCCCCGCGCTGCCCCACCCCCTAGGTGGGGGGTTTTGTCACGTTTTTCATGCCCCAGGGTGGGGCATTTGACCCATTTTCTGTGCATTTTTGGCGCATGTTTTGCACCCAAGGGTGGGGATTTTTGTCACCTAAATGTTGCCCCAGGGGTGTGAGAAACAATTGATAGGTGCATTATAACCAGTCTTAACTTTTGCGTGTTCAATCTGTATATGTGACGGGCTCTACGAAAATGAGTCACAAGTCGCGCTGGCTAGTATTCTTTTTGCGACCATAAGAAGAAATCTGTGGCATTTCTACGCTCATTAAAATACCAAAACACAAAAGAAATTCCAGGCGTAACGCAGACATTCCAGGGGGAACACAGACATTCCAGGCGGTATCTGGGCACCGCCAGGAATTTCCATTGTGTTTTGGTATTTTATTGAGCGTGGATTTGCCGCGGAATTCTTTTTATGGTCGCAAAAAGAATACTAGCCAGCGCGACTTGTGACTCATTTTCGTAGAGCCCGTCACATATATACAAATACTTGTAAAAACAAAATTATGGCAAATTTATTTCAAAACAGAGAAGGTCACTTTTACCTGATGAATATATGTTGTTCATCTTTGTACATTATTTCGCCTCAAGAGAGCATCGTTGTTCACGTTGGTCTTTTTAAGCGCCATGATGATGAAAGTGCAAACCAATTAGAAGACCTCGTTCCAATAATGTTCTGACGCTGATGAAAAGAATTTAAACAAGATACAATGTACATGTAGAATAAAAAGAATTAATAAAGTATACAATTAATCGTGATATTTAGTACAACTACATTGACAGAATGTTATTGTTTAGTGCAGCACCAGTGTTAGATTCTTTGATTTTATTATACTAAATTCAGGGAAAATTCACATGGCCTTCATTTAAAAAAATACAAATAGTTTATAGTTATGATAAAAGTGATAAGACAATACAGTAGTGGCTCTGGGTCCAAAATTAATTACCAAAAATCACAAGGTCTCTGGCTTGGAAAATGGAAAGGCAGGGATGAGAAATATAATGGGTTTACCTGGAACAGTATATTGCATAAAAATGTTAGGCATTTTCTTTGGGAACCATGACACTGCTGGCTTAAAGGGCCATGACATGCTAAACAACTTTCTGCCTAATCTTTACTTCATATGATGGATTACTTGTTCAGCAAGACATTGTTCGTTTGGATGTAAAATCAATAAAAGGTAGCCTTTTTCAAAGAATTCATTGCAATAAACTGTTTGGAGTGCATCACTGTTTGGAGTGCATCACGTAAGGAAGACAGAAGGGAAAAGTTAAGAAAAAACATAATACTTCAAGTTGGACTTGTGGCAAATTGCTGCAGTTTTCTCCCCCAGTTTCGTCATTGCTTACAACAGGGAACATGTAGAACAAACTCAAACAGTCATGGATTACAAAAGTTCCAGGACGTTTGAGAAAAAAGGTGGAATCTTTTGTGCACAGTTGAATTTGATTTTGCTGTGTTTGCCTCATGTGACCTTGGTCATGAATATGCATATTCGCATTAATATATTTCATTGATAAAAATCCCAAATAAGGGGGTCCTTTAAATTGGGAACCACAAATAAATAAGATGGAAAATAAACTAAATAGATGGAAAGTTCGTAACCTGACCTTGAAAGGAAATTTTCAATACCTTTATAGTCTGTCTTATTATGGTTCTTAAATTAAATTCTCTATTCTTTGGAGTAATACGATTGACAACATCAAACGTACCACTATCTGTGCTCCAACGAATCAACGGCAAGTTGGTATTATTGACATTCGTTGCAAATTACAAGCTCTGAAAATGTCTACTTTGAAAAGGTTTTACGAGAGATCTGGTAAATGGAAAATTCTGTTTGAATATTGTTTAAATTAAATAACCTAGGATGGTATGTATTAAAATCACCTAAAGTAGTTAAAGGTACAAATCAGTCCTTTTATAAGGAACTGATTAATTACTTTGATCAAAGTGATATTAAAGCGTGTACTAATTTTACTTGTGTAAAGCGGCCATTTCACCAAGGATTGTTTTTTTCCAATCGGCCCGATCTGGACCAGATTGTCCCCGATGAATCAATTTTTTTGATCGGCCCGATTGTCGTCATGAATCGCCTCCAATCGTCCCCTTTTTTGGCCCGATTAAGTCCCGACCAATGGACCATGGTGGGCGGACGAATCACGGACGTTCCTCGCGCGATCGACACGTTTCCGGGGCGTATGCGTAAGTACGACCACGGGCCGTCGCGACGGTGTTTGATCGGCTACAGTAGCCGATCACGTTTTCGGTACCCGACCCTCGGAGGACGGAGGCGATCCCGCCAGATCTTCCCCTGAAGGTATAGGGTAGTGCTCGACAGTGCTCGCAGGTTCCCGACTATTTTCGCAAAAATGCGGCCGATCGACCAAAAAAAGGATCGGGTACTATCGGGACCAAAACAATCCTTGGTGAAATGCCGCTTTAACGAAACGAATGTTGTGGAACAATATTAGCGTAATCACTGGTAACCAAGAGAAAGTGTTAGATAGTAAAATCCTTATGCCTCAAGGAATTACAACTTTGGAACAAATCACGAAAACAGGTAAAATAATTTCCTTCAATGAATTGGCTGAGATGCAATAGTTTGCCATTAATGCTGGTCGTATTGTTACTAGATTAAAAAGGGAGATCATGGATAAATATGTTAAGGAAGATAGAGAGTGACCGCCTCGACATTCTCTAAACTGATTTACTTTAGAGATAAATCAGATTCTGTCATTGGAAATTTGGAATGCATATTTCCGACCTGTCAATCAAGCCGAACCCGGCGACCAATCACAACAGAGCTAGCAGACAGCGCCCACACATGTCAAAGTGCATTGCCTCACAAACAATCACGCGATTTTCTGCCCCCATACAGTTTGTACAGTGTTGTATGCGGTGATCCGGGTGAAATTATGGTTTCAATGTCGGGCGATTCGCTGTTCAAAGGTAGGAAAGCGCAATTTTATGAATGTATGGCTTCCCTGCATTACTAGCCCTTTGCTAAGTGTGTGCTACGGTAATACCCCAGTCACAATTAGCTTGCGATTGGTTTGTGGGTAGTTTGCGGGTAGTTTGCGACGGAATTTTCGGCATTTTCGGCCGGGGCCCCACGGGACTCCTTGCGGCTGCCGGGTCATTTTTGGGCATCGGGCGGGCATCGAGTTACTTTTAAAACGGATTGTAAACCTGGTGCGGCGTTTCGCATCGCAAACTGAACGCCAATAAATCGGTCGATGCCTGGCCGATGTCCGGCAGGGCATCGCACACATCGGGCGGGCGCCGGGCCAAATTTTGGACAACCCAGACACTAATCCATATCGCCCAGGCGCCACCCAGACGCCGCTCACACGCCGGCCGGGCCACGCCTGGCGTCCGGCCGACTTGGCGGCGACCGGCCGGAAATCGGTCAGACATCGACCTGGGCATTGCAGGGACATAGGCAGGACATCGGACGAGTGCCTGCCGGACACCGGCCGATAAACGGGCCAAAAATTCAACCCCATTCCGTCATGGCATCGTGCGGGGCACTTTTAATTGTGACTGTGACCGCCCTATCGCGCGATCTTTCGCCGACCTCTAGACGCCGGCCGATGCCTATAAATCGCACACGCCGCCCGGCCTCCGCTTTAATTGTGACTTAAGCCTTAGGTATAACTGTCGACCCTAAAACATAAATACCTTTGCGTTTTCTCCAATGAATCTGTGCTTTCCATGCCGAGTCCCGTTGCTTTGTACGTTGTGTGTCGCCATTTTTTGCGATGGCTTGTGAGCACATAGCAACAGTATCCAAGAGGCGGGGTTAACTGGGAAATCTCGGAACTATGCATATTGGGCATGACTGTTAAATCTATTTATAAGATACTCATTGATAGGGAAAATTGTTCAACCAACTTCTGAAAATGTATGGAGTGATTTATTTTATACAGATCTTTTGGATTGCAATAATATATGGAGTAATGGGGCATGTAAACGTTTTGATGCAGATGACCAAGACATATGGTTTAAACTTAAACACATAATGTTGCCAACTAGAGATAAACTCAAAAGTTATGGTATTGTTGATGATGATGTAGACAGTAGAAAGGGAAACAATTGAACATCTTTTTATTAATTGTAGTAAACATATTGATGCTTGTTTTTTTGTCGAAAATATTCTACCTGTTATTTATCAGATGTAAATATAATTTTGGGAAATAGTATTCGTAGTGATTTATGTTTATTCCTTAGCCTATAGGGCGCTTACACAGTCAATTGGAAAATCAGGTGTAAAGTTGTCTTTTACGGAATTAATAATTATATTATTGTACATCTGTATACAAATAACTTGAAGGAATTCGTGTTACCACACTGAGCAAAAATATAAACGTCCCATGTAAATTATTTATGTAACATGAAATGGGCGACCCTAAATGAGCTGATATTGTCTTATAATTGTACAAAATAGTTATTTGTCTTGACAATGTGAGCAATTGCTCAGTGTGCAGTGAATTCATTCACAACTAAGGTGTGGCATGTCCAGACGCTGCTCAAACAGCGTGACCAGTACTCAGACACTCCTTATACTGGGGACAATAAAAGGCCACCTCAAAATGTCAAATTTCAAAGTTTGTGGTGTGATGCGTCTGTTGTGCTGGCCAACTGTTTCATCTGCTGTGCGTGTTGCTGGTCTGAGATGATCATGCAGGTGGAGGAGCCGGATGTGAAGATCCTGTGCTCGAGTGGTCACACGTGGACGACGTGGGGTGGGGGGGGGGGGGGGGGGGGTGGGGGGGGGGGGGGGGGGGGGGGGGGGGGTTAGGGTTAGGGTTAGGGTTATTTTCAATGTATATTGTACATTGTATTGTTTTAGAGAATAAATTAAGCTGTAGAGCTCCACTTTTATGGAAAAAAAGGAAAATTTTAAAATTGCAGGAAAGAATAGAGAAGTTGATCATGCTTTTCTCCTTAAAGTGATTTAACCCGTGCGTGTAGATGTGATAGACAAACCTTATTTAGTGGGAAAAATTAGGATTTTCTTATAGAAAACTTTTAATTTTTTTTAGCCAGTCTGTTTTGTACACAAGGTCTAATGCATGATCAACTACTCAATTTTCCCCCGTTATTTCTTAGTAGAATACGAGTACTCCTGTAGCTGGATTAGATTATTGTACATGTAGTGGGTGATGTGAATCCAAAAGAACAAGCTTAATTTTATTGAATCAGTAGTTTACATATAACTGTGTTAAAACTGGTGTGCTTATACTTGTGTTGTCACCATTTTTGTAACAGTCTTTAACTAAAGTCGTGATTTTGTGGAATTTCTCACGTGCTTGCAGTACTTAAAACATAGCTTGCACACCTTGCAATGGTTCGGGTAGTCCTGTTTACCATTTTGGGTGATGATGGTAGTGGTGTACATGTATGTATACTTTCGACTTCAACTGTAACTCTGCACCCTGTCAGCCAAACTTATTCATGGAGTTGAGAAGTTGATCAGAGCCTGATTAAAATTATTCATCAAGCATCGGTAAGCCCAGATTTGATGGAAAAAAACCAAAATTTTCAGTGGGAAAATTTAAGATTTTGCAAGGAAACACTTAGAAATTGCTCAGCCTGTCTCATATGTTTTGCACACAAGGTCTGAATCCATGATCAACTTCCCAATTCTTTCCCATATAAGATATTGATACAGCTGATAGTGCTTTAAGATACGATTGTATTAAAACCAATAATATATGTTGATTGTTTAATTTCGTGTGATTTGGGGTTTTGAATTTTCATAAGTATACATAGCACAGTGGCGCACCCGGGGCGGCTCGGGGCTTGACACCACCCAAGGTTTTCTTTTTTTTCTGAAATAAGAAATGGGCAACCAACATTTGACAGACGTCGCCGTCATGTTAATACACAGGGCTATGGATAAGAGCATTGATGACGTCATCGACAGGATGGCCATAACAAAACGCAAGCTCATGGATTTTGCATCGTGGGACAAGTTGTGTCAGCCAATCCCCTCCAACGAAAATCCTGGGTGCGCCACTGAATTAGCATACACGTTCGCTACTAATTCTTCCTATTATGACATAATGGTCAGAATTAGGTGATGAAACATGATTTTAGCAGCTTTGAAAGTGCTTTGAATGTTTTTATGTCATGCTCCGTAGAATTATAGTCGAATTATTAACTGGCGAACGTGTATGGTATTTTTTTTCCTTTTCATAAAACTTTAAGTAAGAATGTTATGCACAGTAGAGTTATAAAACATATGTAAACTGGTCTTATCAGCATTAAAAGACTTAAATTTGCGTAAAACAAAAATTAGCGCTTTGGTTGTAGTATTTTGATATACGTTTTCAAATGTTTGGTGGTCATCTATTCCCGTATTGTAACGGCACCCCCTTACATACTTCCAGATAGCTGAAAGTATCGGCCTTGTTTTCATAAAAATGATGTTATTAAAGCCGATACTTTTCAGTAAAACTTAATTTTTTCCTGTCAGAAACGTGGCTCCAAACGGAACTCTTTAGGCCTACAGGAAATTGCATTGTTTGGGTAAAATCAAAATCTCCACACGCTCTACACACCGCCCTGGCCGTAATACTCTCAAAACTGGCGTACACACCTTCATTTTTCTCCAATCGACAAGTTCACCTCCATGGACAACGCAGCCGTGTCAAAATGGCGAAATGCTATCGTGGGAGCTTGGTCATGTGTCCGCGTGTTGGTCAGTTTTAGGAGAAAGAGGGCGCTATAATCACAATGGACGATGAAGTACGGCGATCTGTTCTTGACACGGGCCACACACGACACGGGCCCAAATGGCAGAAATGAACGAACACGTCTACGCCCGAACTTCACCGTTCGTCCGTTTATTGTGATTATAGCGCCCTCTTTCTCCTGAAAGTGACCAACACGCGGATACGTGACCAAGCTCGCACGACAGCGTTTCGCCATTTTGACACGACCGCGTTGTCCGTGGAGGTGAATTCGTCGATTGGAGAAAAATGAAGGTGTGTACGCCAGTTTTGAGAGTATTACGGCCAGGGCGGTGTGTAGAGCGTGTGGAGATTTTGATTTTACCCAAACATTGCAATTTCCTGTAAAAAGACTTGATTAAAGACTCCGTTTGGAGCCACGTTTTTGATTTTAAAAAAGGCCGATACTTTCAGCTAAAAAGTATCTGGAAGTACCCCTTTAATACAAACATCAAAGTAAAGGGGCGTTCACACTATCGCGGAAAAATCACACTGTGTCATTGGTTTGTAAAGTCACAAACTTTGCCGCTTGTGCGCGGCCTATCGCGACGCGCAAAACTTTTGAGATTGGTTAGGCCTAAAGTTCAAATTTGTTGAACTTTGACCGCGGTGCGCTGACCTTTCCAACGCGCAGCCAATGAAGTATCAGAGAAGCCCCAAGTTACCAGAGTGGAATTATCTATTTTGGAATAATCGGCGATTGGGAGCTCATGCAATGCGGTGAGCGCAGCGCGAAAGTGTGATTTTTCCGCGATAGTGTGAACGCGCCTTAAGACTCAAAATAATTTGGCATTAAGAAATAGTATAACAATTTGTTAAACAAAACGAAGTTAAATGGACGTTGGAGGGGAGTTCAAAAACACAATTAGGAAAACTTAGGCCTACATTAGGCTATCACAGCACTACATGTATAGTATATATTTATACACGGGCATTCTTTCCACAATCATGGTTGCCTTTAATAATGACTGGTGAAACTGGCGATTTTCTGTTCCTGAAATCCAGGCAACAAGAGGCATTATAAGTTGGTAACATGTTAACTCTCCCTATAAATTGTAGGGTGCTGAACCCAAAAATGTCGGTTACCAAGCTGTATTTTGATGGTGCACAGGGCTGTTTGGCCAGAAAACAAACATTTGGTTTAGTTAAAAACGCGTTTTTATTTTTTTTAAAAGTTGTCGATGCACACGCACTCGGTAAAACATTTCCCCCATGTTTCCAGAATGAACGTTAAAGGCCCTTAACTTTTTGCAATTACTCAAAACTTTACTTCGCTAGTTGACAAGAAAAACCAAACAAAATGTATCTCTGTTCAAAATGGCACTTTTCTTTAGAAAATTAACAAAGCTGTTTTAAAACGTGTGTGCGCGCACATCTTTTTAGCATTCCGAACTTGATGACGGACGGCACCTTGGCCTGGAATTTAACTTTAGCTAGGTTGTACTTTGAAATTTAAGCAAATTTTCATGAAAGGTTTCTGCAGATGAGGACACACAGGATAATGAATGACGTTCATACCCATCGTTTAATTGTCGAGATTTCGTAGCCTAGGGACGTCCTTCGTAAATTAATGCAATGAAGACAACGACGTCCATATTGAACCTAGGCTAAATCTGGGCCAGCGTTGCACCCCCTACGATGCTATAGCATATACAATGTCTCTCTGAACATCGTAAGTGGGTAGAATTCACGTCGGACATCACTATTTGTTTTAGCTCCGCGAGCAGTGCTTCGGAACAAACCTCAGCCCTGTCCCCTAAAGCCGGGTTCCCACTGCACTATTTTCATCCGTCTGACGTACGTAAAATCGACGTACGTCGTCTCCGGTCCGTCAGTTTTTTGGTCCGTTGATACGTTTTCAATGTGAACCGTCTAAGGATCAGCTTCATTTACGTACGTCGAGTAGAACAATTAACGTATCCGAAGGTTTCATACGTCAAATTGACAGATGACGAAAGAGTTGATACGAAGTCTACTTGTCCGTCGGATTTTCATCCGTCGCGTCCGTTGTACGTACAACAGTGCAATCAAAATACATCCAACATAGGATGGTTTTCTAAAGCGGTTCGCTGAATAAAATATCCTGTGGTGGATGTATTCTTTGCTGTTTACTGTGTAGCTAAATTGGTGTCAGAATCGAAGCTAGCTTTACTGGGGTGGCTGAAATCGACGGATGAAACAACACGTGGTGCTGTGACGTAGTGAATTTCCTTCGCGCACGCGCATTTGGTTCAATTCCCTGCGTAGTTGGATGCGTCTAGTGTGAACTGCTAATAAAAACGTACAGAACGGACAGCTTTTGGAACAAATTCAACTCATCCGTTTTGACGTGTGGCAACGCGACGGACGGACGGACTGACGGATGTAACGGATGAAAATAGTGCAGTGGGAACCCGCCTTAATCTACTGTAAAAGCCAATATTTTCGCGTACAGATATTTTCGCGCATTTCAATATCACTGACATTTTCGCGAGTTGCTATTTTCGCGGATGGAAATTTTCAGGGATCACCACAATTGTTGCCAACAATATTTTCGCGGGTTGTTATTTTCGCGGGCTCTGTCTGGTGCGCGAAATGCGCGAAAATAAAACCACCGCGAATATTTCAGCTTTTACAGTACTTACCCCAAATCTGTGGCAAACTCACGCAAATGAAATTTGTCCCATGGCTCTGATATTTGCTCAATAGGTGCACTCACCCTAGTTTGCAAATATTCCGAAGAGTACGCATCGATCCGATGTCTAGTTTCGGTGAAATCCTGGTTAAAGTTTGAGACCCTCCGTGCGATAAAATACAGACGGTTTGCCCAAAAATCAAATATGCGCATGCGCGAGAGTGAAGAGGTCAACACTAGACTGGTTCCACATCCTCATATTTACTTCCCTTCATCGTACAAGATGAAGGGAAGTAAATATGAGGACAGTGAACCAGTCTAGATTGTGTTGACCTCTCCGCTCTCGCGCATGCGCATATTTGATTTTTGGTCAAAGAGTCTGTATTTATAGAGGTTACTTAAGCATTGTACACATGGCATTTAGACCAAAGGTGGGTGGCCTGTTTATCAAGGTAGCCCTGATAGCAGGTTTCGCTGTGATCAACCAACATTAACATGATTAATGATCTATATAGTTGTGATGCCATCAACGTGCATGGCGCACTTCAAGAACTCACTGGACATTCATCACACTGCAGCAAAATCCATTGGCCTTTTTGAAGTATGGCGGAACTAAGGAGAAGGCGCGATTCATTTGGGCCTACACGTAATGACGTATTTCTTTTAACAATACTCTACATGTACTTCCAAATACTGAAAGTCACAGGCCTGTTTTTAGCTGAGACATGTTATGCTGCTTCTATTGGCCTGTAGACTTTCAAGTTAAACACTTTTTTTTCCTATCAAAAGCGTTGGTCAAAATGAAATCTCTGGGCAAGTCTTTTTACTGGAAATTGCTATTTGTTGGTAAAATCAAAATCTCTACACGTTCTACATACCACCCTGGCCGTAATCCTCTCAAAACTTGCGTACAAACCTTCATTTTTCTCAAATTTACAAACATACCTTGCGTGCACATCCACTCCTCAAAAAATCGCCATTTTAGCTGGCGCATTGAATTATGGGATAACAGCATGGCTCGATCCGAATTAGTGGCTTTGCCTGTGGCTATGTCTGTTGCTATGAACGGACAATGAAAATCAATGATCGACCATTTATTGTGAATAGCGCCCCCTTTTGTCCTACTGGCATGACTGGTGCCCTCCCATAATTCAATGCGCCAGCAAAAAAAATTTGAGGAGTGGACGTGCACGCAAGGTATGTTTGTAAATTTGAGAAAAATGAAGGTTTGTACGCAAGTTTTGAGAGGATTACGGCCAGGGAGGTATGTAGAACGTGTAGAGATTTTGATTTTACCAACAAATAACAATTTCAAGTAAAAAGACTTGCCTAGAGATTCCATTTTGACCAACGCTTTTGATGGGAAAAAAGTGTTTAACTTGAAAGTCTACAGGCCAATAGAAGCATCATCTCAGCTAAAAACAGGCCTGTGACTTTCAGTATTTGGAAGTAACTCTACATGTATTCCTTTCCAATAAATTGACTTACATGTTGTAATTATAATACAGAGACAGAATTGGAAAGGATTTACAAGTCGGACGTTAAGAATTGAGAAGTTGATCATTAATATTTTTAAATGACTTTTTAAGCATCAGTAAGTGCATAGGCCTAATAAGGAACAAATTAATATAAACAAATATAACTTTTCTTAGAAAAACACTTTTTCGCCAGTCTCATGTTTTGTACACAATGTTAACTTCTTAAGCCATTATCAACTACTCAATTATTTCTACTTTGTCAAATTGGTTTTTTTCCTATTTAGATCTGCACTTACTAATATTACTAACATGTCTTTAAGATGTCCGACTTGTAAATTCTTACCTATCTGGATGCTTATCATACTTACATATTGGACTCGGTTCATCGGTCTTGTTCCAAACACTTTGACTGTTACGCTACATGGATAGTCTGAAGTGCAGCCCTCAATATGGATGTTTTCCGTCTGTTCTTGACGCCTCCCTTTCGTCCGCATTTCTTCACTTTAGATGCAGCTATGTTGATCTCGGGGATTATCCAGTGAATTATCCGCAGAGATACGAACAACGTTGAGTTGAGTACCTTAGCTAGCTACGATACATCACACCTAGACAGAATGATCCTGTCCCTACGGGATTTCCCGTAGGGACAGGAGCACCTTTTTTCATACAGTGGATTGTTGTCATTTTGCCTCGAAATTAGAATCACACCCAACTATTTCCAGCTAGTTGTTTCCTGTAGTGGTTTTAGATATTCTTGATTAGAAGACAAATAAAAAGTATTGCCGTTTTGAATCAAAAACGTCTATTTCCGACAATCTTCGACGGAGAAATATGTCGTCCTCCTTATCACGATAAAAACGATTGCAAACGTGTAGTTGTGCATTGACGGACGCCCAAAGAGAACGTCAAACGAAACTATACATTGTATGCCGCGGCCGTATAAATGCGCGTGACATACATGTAATTGGGCCTCCGTAGATAGAGGCACACCAACTGTACGTTCGCAAAAAAAGACACGTCGAACTTTGGCGCACACACTGGAATCGATTAGAATAAGTTGTCCGCAGTGTTGGAGGTCTCGAGGCCTCGGCCTTGGCCTCGGAGTGCAAGTGCCTCGGCCTCGGCCTCGGCCTCGGCGACTTCCGGCCTCGTGAATCTGGTCGAGGCCGGCTCGAGGCCGCCCAATTTTCCTAACAATTAACATGTGTTTTTGTATCAAATAATTGGGTTTTTTTTCCACCGTATCAAACTTTCGAGAAGCTGCAACATTGGGTTCCATACCGGTGTTTTTATTCCTCCATGGTGAAACAAAATGAAATTTTAAGCCAGTAGATAGATTACGAACGCACGTTCCGTTCGAATGAACTGGACTTGCATGGTTAAATATAGCACGTACAGAATTAACTGAGTTGCGTACTACAGCAGCCGATTCCACGAAAGAGTGCGCACCTTGCGCAACTTTGGAAAAATGGCGCAAGTCCCATAGCTTGCGTGTTATCAGCGCTACATTGTTGCGCGACTAAAGCTCTAGTCATACTCGCTCGGCGACCTACATGCGGAACGGAAATTCTGTCCGCCGAGTAGGGTCAAACAAGTTCAACAGTGCGCGGTCAGTATTAACTCTGCAGGGACTACAGTCGGCGAAAGTGCGGCGAGTATGCGGCGAGTGAGTTCGGCGGAGAAGTATGAACCTAGCTTTACGCAATAAAACGTTGCGCAAGTAGGCCTACGCAACTGCGTAAGTTTCGTGAAATCGGCTGCAGAAGATGCAAAACGAACAACACAGGGTTTCGCTTTGAATAGACAGCCGAAGTGTGACGTGGGTTGCCATGGCAGTTGGCTCTAAACTATCATGGCCGTCGGCAAAAGTACCATTGGAAAAGCACAATCCAACAAAATCTTGACCTTGTTTGGATCATGGAGTGATTAATTAATTTTATTGTTTACATGTAATACCATTAGCCGGCCTCGGCCTCGGAGGTTGTGGCCTCGGCCTCGGGCCCGTGGCCTTGGCCTTGGCCTCGGCCTCGGCCTTGGCCTTGGCCTCGGCCTCGGCCTCGGCCTCGGAGGTTGCGGCCTTGACTACAACCCTGGTTGTCCGGGACACAATAAGAAATCGCAATGTACACGTATGTTTTCATACGAAAAATGGAATCGATCTGGAATATAATTTATAATCTTTTTTGGAATCGGAGTCGACTCCAAAAATGCTGGAGCGCCCCCAAGCGTTAAGCCTAGCCAACTTTATTTTAGCTGGTCACATCGTAACGACAGATTTCCCCGTAGAAGATTGTCGGAAATATACGTTTTTTATTGAAAAACGGCAATGTAAGTCGTTCTTTTTTGTTTGTTTTCCAATCAAGAATATCTAAAACCAATGCAGGACACAACCAGCTGGAAATATTTGGGTGCGATTCTAATTTCGAGGCAAAATGACAACAATCCACTGTATGAAAAAAAAGCTGACTGACTACATCACACCTAGACATTTTCGAATGCCTATTTATTCTTAAAATGCGTGCTACTCGCTCTATTTTATCGTCCTGCTAGATTCCTTGGTGTCTGTCGTATCTCCAGTAGTCAATCATGAAAAAGGAACCACGTGCAGATAATTTTGTGGCACACAAATTGCTCTAAATCCGACCATGCTGGGCCGGGACAGATACTCTGGTTCCCGTACCCCATATGGGTGTGGGTCAACTCGACTTGACCAACTCGACCGTTTTATCAACTCGACCATTTTACCACCTCGAGCGTTGTGCACTGTGTACGCACAGCGGTGTTGGTGAATGGTCGAGTTGACTCCACGTGGAAGTCTAGTTGGTCACGATTAACGAATAGACAGAATCCTTAGGTGTTGTATCCTTGTGGTGTTGTCTTATATAGATACCAAGCCTGGTGTTAACATTTAACACCATAGGTGTTAGTTTTAATTCCACACTTGGAATAAATGCATCATTGTTAACACCCTAGGTGTTAAAACTAATACCTGTGGTGTTAAAACTTAACACAAGGCTAGGTATCTATATAATACATAATATTTCGATTCATTATTATTCCATTCAATGATATAAAGACAAGAAAAAACCCAGGTTTGAAGGCACAGGCTCGTCAGCAATGCGCACGCGCTAAATTTGTGCAATAAAATTGGTGCGCGCGCATTGCTGACGAGCCTCTGCCTTTAAAGCCCCCACTACCTTGCATATATTTTTTTACATACAGGGCGCTGGGTAGGGATCATTAATATATGATTAGTTGATGCAGCAACGACGTCTAAAATTGAAGCCACCGTCCGCCATTGTACTCTCCAAATACAATACCTTGCCTAGACTGGTCATACACTCTTTACTAGTCTACATGTGTTAAGTGAATGCAAGCGATCGCGACCGGGGAGCAGTCTAGGCAAAGCATGGCTTCAATAGACATGAAACGTAATGACGTCACGCGATGTTTACCGCGGTGCATTATAGGTGAAAAGTGGGGACGAAATCGCTAGTTCGCGAACTTTGCGTGCGTTGCACGCATAGCGCCTAGCGTATTATGCACGTAACTTTGTGAACTTTACTAACCGCTTCGCTGGCAAAAAAAATGTCAAAAACAAAGATCGTAAATTTCTAAAATGGTTTTGTGTCAACTTAGTTGTGCCTGCGTGAGTTTTAAGCGCACGACGGACGCCCGAACTATGGTTTTAGCTTTCAAGGCATTAAAAGGCGGCGAAAATGGCCCTGCAATAATTGTGCAAACTAGCGATGCAGAGATTTCGTCCCTACTTTTCACCCATAATGCACCGCGGTAAACATTGCGCGACGTCATTATGTCATAGGTCTATTCTCGTATAGCCAACTGCTATTGCATATTTCATCCAGTGATTATACTGGTTGGATCAGAACCGAGATATTATTGCTAATTGTGACTAAAGTCACATATGAATCACAGCGTGCTATTCTCTGTTAGGGTTGAATCTCCTCTTTAAAATGACACCCTGATCATGTCATTATGTTTCCAGTTGACTGAGCAGTGATCAATGTTATAATGCAAGGGTCTATTTTGGGATTTGTGCCACTTTCGTCAATGGCATCCATCGGCCTAAACCATGGCATAGTCTGTTTGGATGATCAAGTATCCATTGGCAAAACCCCATCCCAGCCGGCGGAAGACGTTCCTAATTTTGCCGACTGGTTTCAAACACGTGTTTTGGGGAGGTTAAATGAAATATCCAAACACGCGTTTGAAATGTCTAGTCCATCCTGTGTATTACGCGCGTTGTGGACACGCATATTACCCGTGTGTATTTTGGTTTCAGACACGCATATTACACGCATGTATATATTGGTTTCGGACACGCATATTACACGCGAGAACGTTGTTAACAAAGCAGATCGTGCGGAGATAATTTTCCCGTAAATTTCACGGGAAAATGCATTGTTTTAAGCTTTATCGTCGTAACCACGCACTGCCTGATTTCAAATGTATGTACTTTTGTATATAAAACCCATATATAGTCTAAAAAAGGTAATATTGTGAAGAAATAACAGAAAAACGTGGTTCCAATGTCCGCCAACCGTGACTACATACGAAGGAAATTCCAGGAGCATATATATATCAAGCGTCCGTATTAAAACTAGTAAGAGAAAGTGACTGGTATTAAGAGCTCTGGAACTTCAGGTAAGTGATTAATTGATATGTAATTATGCATTGAAAATATTCCGATTACGTCATTGATTACGATTACGTCATTGATTACATCAAATTTGCGTCATAAAGGTGCCGTATGCACAATTGACTGTTTTTTTTCTCGACGGCTTTTTGTAACGTTCGTTTCTAACGTTCGGTGGACGTCCACACAATAACGTTCCGCGGACGTTCGGGGGACGTTATTTGGTTAGTTGGGAATATGCGTGTCTGAAACCAATATACACGCGTGTAATATGCGTGTCTGAAACCAATATACACACGCGTATTTTATCAGCATTTTATCAGCATGCGTCATAAAGGTGCCGTATGCACAATTGACTGTTTTTTTTCTCGACGGCTTTTTGTAACGTTCGTTTCTAACGTTCGGTGGACGTCCACACAATAACGTTCCGCGGACGTTCGGGGGACGTTATTTGGTTAGTTGGGAATATGCGTGTCTGAAACCAATATACACGCGTGTAATATGCGTGTCTGAAACCAATATACACACGCGTAATATGCGTGTCCACAACGCGCGTAATACACAGGATGGACTAGACATTTCAAACGCGTGTTTGGATATTTCATTTAACATCCCCAAAACACGCGTTTTTTCCTAGTTAATAGCGCGTATTTGAAACCTAATTTTGCCGACTGGGATACGCCTCTAAGATCGCAAGAAAGTTGATGTCGTCTCATAATTCTGTAAGGGTACCACGGGACAATTTGTTAAACGTGGTTGGCGGGGCCAGTCCTAAACCATTTCGTCTATGGCTGATGTCGACCAGTTCCCTTCGCCCGGACCAGGCTCTGCAAAACATCGCTGCATTCTCATGTACGCCTGAATGCGCGTTCTTTTTAGGTTTCCCCCGTCAACATTTTATCAGCATGTTAATTTCTGAGGCCTCCAAAGCTTTGACAATGGATACAGGCTATGCCATGGTTTAGGCTACTGGACGCCATTAAAGGAAGTGGCGAAAATCCTAAACTAAACCCTTGCCATCCCGGCCCAACCCGAAGTCATCTGGGCTCAGCCCGAAGCCATCCCAGTCAAGCCAAATGCCCTCTCAGCTACGCCCAAAACCCCAGCCCGAAGCCATCCCAGCCCAGATATAAGCCATCCCAACCCAGCCCGAAGCCATCCCTGTCTAGCTAGAAACCATGCCAGCCCAGCCCGACGCCATCCGGTATCCCGGCCCAGTCTGAATAAAAAGCCATCCCGGCCCAACCTGAAGCCATCCTGAACCAGCTCGAAGCCATCCCGGCCCAACATGAAGCCATCCCGGCCCAACATGAAGCCATCCAGGCCCAACGTGAAGCCATCCAGGCCCAACCTGAAGCCATCCTGGCCCAGCCCGAAGACATCTTTATTTATTTTTTATTTATTTTTTATTTTATTTATTAAAAAACTCCAATGTCTCGCAGCCTTGCGGCTGAATTGCACATGGTTACATATTTACAACAACACACTTTACACACAGAAATCACTCAAAAACATACATGTACTATGCAGATTATACTGCAAAAAAATAACAACAACACCAACAACAACAACAACAACAACAAAAATAACACTTTCCAGAATGCTCTCAATCCTCCTGGAAGCGAGACAAGAAAAAACCAGAATTATCTTGAATCCTTCCGTCCCACTCCCAAGAAAACCAAGAACATTCTAGACCCAAACAATTACCCTTTGCAGTGTGGTTTGGTTTGGCAAGTCTTACTAAGAATTTAATAGATTAACGTAGTATGGTATGGGACTATTTTTAAAACGATTGTTTTTTGTCCAAATGGTAGTAATACTTTTGTTATTCCTTAAATTTCTACCATGGCTTTCAAACCTTGAAGGTGGCAATAATGATTCGGTGCGTGGATTTAACTGGATTTGTTTTGCAAAGCTACGGCAATGGTCCTCCCTCCTACTGGCTAGTGTATCGAGTCTAAGAGTTGTACATGCATCATCATAATGATCATAATCCCATCCTAAAATAATTTTACAAACCCTTTTTTGAATTCGTTCAATATCACCACCTTGTTTGGTTGTTAACCCTGAATGCCAAATAACATCAGCGTATTCCAACACCGGTCTAATGTACCCACTGAACACTACTCGCAATTCCTCCCTACTAAACCCGAATCGTTTTAATGACCGAAGCATGAGAAGTCTTTGATTGGCCTTAGCCAGCATCTTGTTGACATGGGTATTCCATTTTAAATCGTTTTGTATCCAGAGTCCCAAAATTTTGGCTTTTGAAACAGTGCTCAATAGATCACCTGCCATGGTCAAATTATTGTGATGACAACTTTTAGATTTTCTGAAATAAACTTGAAGAACCTGGCACTTAGTAGGGTTTAGCTTCATACAATTATTATCACACCATTCACTCAAGCCGTCTAAGTCGCTCTGAATATGTTCATGGCATGTAGTAGTTGAGTTTGCAGCAAATGTCAAATCATCTACGTACTTCCAATAATTAGAATAAGAATCTTGTGCTGCGTCATTAATCATTATTTGAAACCCAATCGGTCCCAATTTTGTACCTTGTGGTATCCCCCCTTTAAGATAAACATAGTCAGAGAGAACATTGTTATAACGAACACTCTGCCTTCTATCATGGAGGAAATCACTGATCCACGGGACAATGGCCCCACGGACTCCCATGGCAATAATCTTCTGAATAAGGATGGTATGGTCGACCAGATCAAATGCCTTTGAGAAGTCCGTGAGAACCACCGTCCCGAGGTTCTGATTTTTCTCGGCACCTTGAAAAAGAAAATGCACAAGATTAACCAAATAATGGTTAGTTGAAACCCCGCGAACATTGCCAAATTGATGGACATCAATCTTATCACCGATATCTGTAATGATCCAATTGGTTATAAAACCTTCAGCGATTTTAGCAAAGACTGACGTAAGTGATATTGGCCTGAGTTTGTCAATACAAGGGGGATTCTGTTTAGGAATGGGCACAACAATGGCATCTTTCCATTGAAGTGGAACGGTTCCCTCGACTAACGAGCAGTTTAAGATGTCAGTCAATGGAACACTTAGCTCATAAGCAAATTCCTTAGCTAATTTAGCTGGGAACTGATCCGGTCCAGCAGATTTACCCGTTTTAAGTTTCTTAAGGGCTGCATACACCTGCCACGGATAAATGCAGGGAGGACGCTGAGCAGGCAAATAAGCAGGTAACTGAAAGGTATCCAAAGGTTTGAGCCCTGCTGAAACACCTGTGAATGTGTTATTGATTGCATTGGCTTTCCCTATAAGATCACTCGCGTCAACCATAAATTACCTTATCTTGGCAATTCGTAGCAAAATCGTACAGAGGGAGGCCAAAATCGCACAGTGGGAGGCCCGGTTCAAGCGATTTTTGCCACGAAATACCCACGATTAGCTACGATCTGGTACGATTGTGTGTAGACTCTATACACAATCGCAGCAAATCGTAAGGAATCGTACCTAATTCGTAGCAAAAATCGCACAGTGTGAGGGATTTGTAGCTAATCGTGGGGAATTCGTGGCATAAATCGCACAGTGAGAGGCCCGCTTTAAGCGGGCCTCCCACTGTGCGATTTTTGCCACGAATTAACTACGATAAGGTACGATTTGGTACGATAACCAGAGATTGACCATAGACTCTATACACAATCGTACCAAATCGTACCTAATCGTTCGAAATTCGTGGCAAAAATCGCACAATGGGAGGCTCGCTTTAAGCGGGCCTCCCACTATGCGATTTTTGCCACATATTTCCAAAATATAATTTCAATAAGAATATACGAATAAGTACGGAAAAAAACTGCTGACAAACGTGACATTTATTTTGTAAACAGATAACTGCTACACATGTAATATAGTTTGTATGCGTGCATTTTCTAAAATAGATTACATATTTGTGGCTGTTCATGTTTTTAGTGGGTCGGGTAAATCTGCCCTCCTGAACGCACTAACCAGTCGGAGTGACGACACAGCCCGACAGTCACTGGGCAGATTCTGGCAAATGGGTACGAGTTTGACACTTCACTGGGAAGGATCTCGGCCTACGTCAAACAGAATGATTTCTTCTTGGATTGGTTAAAGGTCAAAGAGCACCTGCTATTCCAGGTATGACAATTTGTTTAAATGACACGTAGTTAATATAATAATAAGATCTGCTCCATGACGTCACTTGTTCACATCTAGCACGCCCTCTGTTGTTTAACGGCAGGCAAAACATATCGATTTAGCTAAATCATGTAGCTTATGACACCTGTAAGCAAGTTTAATAACAAATTTAGAAATATTTGCTTTGAAACCAAGGATACGTAGAAATACTCGGACTTTGTGGGCTTTTTGCCTGTCAACTTTAAGTCTCAAATCAACAGAGGGCGCCCCAAATGTAAACATGCCACATCGTCTACCAAGTATAATACACCAACTTTCTCCCCATAATTAACTACATACATTTATATCCCCTTCACTCACAAGAATTTGGACAGAAAAAGAAATACTTTTTAACAAATGTACACATATGTGATCGAAGAGATTATACTGAACAAAGAAAGCTTTGATTGGGCGATTACAACTGTTTATACTGGGTATAAATTCACGTTAATTACACCTATTTTGCCAAACAATGGACAAGACTAGTGCAGTTTCTGCAAAAAAAATAAAATAAAATAAATAACCCCGAATTGGAGGGGGTGAAACTACTAATTTTGACGTGGTGTCGAAATGGTACCAAAACAAAAACGTTCGCTGCATATGGTAAAACTTATATACGGGGTTCCCGGAAGTCGACGAGTCTCGCAGAGTCCCGCACGTTCTCGAGGTCAACTTACACGGTCTATTAAAGCCACATTGACAAAAAGGCCACCTGCTTATAGTGGCCACCCGTCTTTGGTTCCGAAAATGTCATGTATATAGCAACATCTATAAAGAGGCCTTTTGTTTATGGTCCCGAGGGTGGCCACTATACAAGTTTCACTGTACACAATATGAAAGACAATGTTGGAACCGCAGCCTATGCTTTCTCGATGAACGAATCGTAATGAAATACATGTACATGTATAGGATTTCCCAGTTATTTTACCCTAGAATGATACTTTATTTTCGTCCTCGAACAGCGACGAGGTGAATTTAGACAAGGCACCAATTGATTTCATTTGCTATACGGTATAATTCAAATTAACATATAGCCTACGTTTTAAAGGAGCGTGACCAGATAACATTTTTGACCCCCACATTTTCCCCATGAATTTTGATATTTTTGTACCATATCGTTTGTCATATTTTTCTCATCACCATTCTGAGATTTTGCGTCCTCAATCCGCAAATTTCAGCAATCAAGCGGCCAGTTTTATGTATATGCCTCCATATTAAAGCTGTTTTAAGTCCACTGTGCTGCAGTTAGTCCATTTTAATTTGCCAAATAAAGCATTCAAAAATTTATTTGGCATGCATGCTATTCTTATTCAATAGAGCGCATTCAGTCAGTTTTTCTTAAGCGAGCACCTGATTTGGACACTGCCGTCTGCTCGCAAGTGGTTGTGATTACCATGCACCTATACCATCGCGAAACATGTAGGTTGGAGTACGTTACCAGACTAGTTTATGAGAGGTCGTCGTCTGCTCGCAAGTGGTCGTATTACTAGGCATCCACTATTACGAAACATACAGACTGAGGAACGTTACCAGACTAAATTTTAATTCTTAATGTTTGTCTTCAAAAACTGCTTCAAAAACACCTTTCCACTCAAAAGAAACAATTAGATTTGTAATATGTTGTTTATTTGAATGTTGCAGCCTAGATTCATGTTAGAATGATTTCTATTGCAATTAGTTCTAGGTCAAATCGTAAATTGACTAGACTATAATACGCTAGGCGCTATGCATACATGTACAACGCACGCAAACTAGAGATGTAGAGATTTCGTCCACTTTTTACCCATAATGCACCGCGTTACACATTGCGTGACGTCATTATGTCATAGGTCTATTGCGTACTTCTTATTAAAAAAGAATTTGAATGCCGATTTCTTGCAGCATTCGATTTCGCGCCAAATACAATGACGCCCTGATCATATTGCTGAAATTGGCCGAGAAAACCTTTATTTTGGGGAAGTATTTTATATGATGTTAGGTTATAACAAAATATATTTTTGGTAAAAATCTTGGTCACGCTCCTTTAATTTGTCCCGATTGTGTATAGAATTCGTCTCGTGTGGTGATCGGCGTTGTATTAAAAAAGTAAATTCGTCACTTTTTCGAAATAAAAGGATCGTTCTAGGTAATTTGCTTGATATAAGTGCTAATATAGGTTTTCTCGCTTAGTTTTAACAAAGTACCATCCATGTTCATTTCAGATGCAATTTTGTTTTACCGCAAATTTGAATGCAGTTTGGGATCATCCTTCAATCATTTAAAGAGAGCATTCAATTTGGTTTTTCGAGCACGCAATCGGGAAAAGTCCGCACTCAAATTTAAAACTACGCGCATTCAATTTAAAAATACCAGCGAAAATCATTCATTTTCGCCCAAGCCACGAGCTTGTGCTAAATTGAATGAAGATTCGATGCTTTGTATTTTAATGCACAAATTATAATCCGGATCATGTCCGAGCGAGCAAAATTTGAATGTCTTCAAACGAAATTGTGAGTAAGAACCATGACGTACTTCCACAAACTAATTCATTTATGATGGATTCGAGCGAGAAAACCTATATAACTGGGACATCCCATAATAGTTTGCAGATACTGTGGTTTTTCAGTGCAAACTTCATAATTTGATGAGGTAAAAGAAAAAAACTGCACTATTTCGAAATGTTTTCTCTTATCACATTATTTTTTGCAATACTGTATAGTGTTCCATTGTAGGGCAGCATCAGTTATATAATGCTGCATTACTGTTAATATCCCGTAACCCTATTTGTGAGTATCAGTACATCGTTTGAGATTGGAAGACTACATATCACAATTATATTCGGGCAGAGACATGGTGGTATTGATCAGCGCTTGGCCTGCGCTGGCATCGACGCAAATGTTAACATCAGAAGGGATATTACCAAATGCCCTCCCCACACGGAGCAGTTTCCGCAAAGTGGTGAACATGGCATCCGGAGGCTGAGGAGAAAAGGACAATTAAAAAAATACGCTGAATATCAACTTTTATAAAGACAAATTTCTTGATCTTTTTAACGAGGGCCCGTTTTGTGCATGACTGTACTGTCCGTTCTGACAAAACGAGTTGGATGCCATGCAGTCTAGGTCGAGTTTTTGCAACCAGCCGCTGGACCAGGATCAAGAAAATACGAAACTACAATAACAAAGTATTATCAACGACATTGTGCATGCTTCATCCACACTCAGATTTCATCAGCGGTGCCGTTAAGGAGGGGGGGGGGGGGGGGGGGGGGGGGGGGGGGGGGTGACATGCACTCCCCCCGAAAAAGTGTCGTACCCACCACCAGTTGCAGTTCACAACTGCCATGTATATTTGTAAGCTGCTATGCGTTCCCCATTCCAATGTGCTGTGCTGGTCCTTACCCCCACCCCCTTTCAAAAGTCTGGCGACTTTATGATGTTTTACTCTCGATAAAGATTTGTGTATGATTGGTATGATTTCAATGTTTGCTCCTTGTTTGGGACACTTTGTAATGAGATCAATAAGAATGTCATTTGATGCACGATATGAAACCAGGCGACTCTCCCCTTCCATCATTCCCCCGTCCTCAATCCCCCATTGCGAGGGGGGGGGGGGGGGGGGGGGGGGGGGGGGGGGGGGGGGGGGGGCGGGGGGTTGGTTGGAGTTGTGCGTTAACAAATAAGAAGAGTGTGTTGAGGTATTGACCCATTACGGATAAGTCATTTGGGACTCAAATAACGCCGCGTCATTAGGGAGGTTTAGATACACGTACAACGCGAACTTGAACGCGAAATTTTTTTATCACCGGTACCGTATACGGTCATATCAGGAAGATGTCTCAGAACTCGGGCTCGAATCTTGGTCACAGGAAACAAATTTAATATCTCGCCATGAAATTCACAGACATTGATTTTGGTTTTCATCTAATCTAAGATTCCATAATAATGACCAACAACTCAAAGCATTTCACGTTTACGTTCGCGATTTACGTGCATCTACTCTCAAATGACGTCACTTCCTGCAAATTGTCAACTGCATCGGGATCTTGAGCGTAAAAGTTTGTGCCGCACATTGGCAGCTCCGTATTTCGAAAAATGTTCGAGCAACTCACGCGCGTGTTTAGAACACTTTTGAGGGTGTGTGTGCGCGTAGTATTTTTTCTAAAAAAAGTGCGTTCCGACGATGGTTGTTAACTTAAAGTTAAAGGCCCAGTAGATCATCTGTTTTTTAGCGATTTTAAGAAAAACATAACTATAAATCAACAGAAGGACCTCTATAGACTCAACTTACGAAATTTCAGCTCCGTCGAATGTATCACCTTTTCAAAATAAATGAAAATTCAAGTGCCTTTTTTCGTCTCCACGAAGAGTTTCAAAATGATCGTTCGTGTTTTTTGTTTGGCGCCCTCTCTTGTTGTAGCCCCTCATTCTAAATTCGTCTCTTCATTCTCAGTGGGTCACATCAGAGACGTGGAGTAAAAATCAACTATTGATATTTTCTCCACGTCTCTGAATGTAGGCCTACGCATGATATCCATGACTAGACTGGAAAGCGCGCGAAGCAGCAGCCTTCTAGCCGCGCCTGTGCCCATTTTCGGACCGCCCAAATGCGAGCCAACTAAGTGATTTCAATCTTATGAGGGCGGGCAAACGTTTGCAAACGATCTATAATTTCATCTTCATGGATTATTTTCTATTGAAATTATATCATTTCGGGCGGAAACATTTTATTGGTTAGTTGCTACCAATCCAATCTTTAGTTTGAGAAAGGTTTTTCGAGTTAACTCGTTGATCAATATGTCGGGTCATTGCAAATAATACAGTGGGCCTTTAAGTCGTTGGTATAGTGGGCGCTCGTGAGTAAGCTCGATGTAAGCATCTTGGTCTCATGTCGTGCAGCACATAATGAAACAAGATGCATATAATGGAACAAGATGCATATAATGAAACAAGATGCATATAATGAAACAAGATGCATATAATGAAACAAGATGCATATAATGAAACAAGATACATATAATGAAACAAGATGCATATAATGAAACAAGATGCATATAATGAAACAAGATGCATATAATGAAACAAGATGCATATAATGAAACAAGATGCACATAATGGAACAAGATGCATATAATGGAACAAGATGCATATAATGGAACAAGTTGCATATAATGGAACAAGATGCACATAATGGAACAAGATGCACATAATGGAACAAGATGCATATAATGGAACAAGATGCACATAATGGAACAAGATGCATATAATGGAACAAGATGCATATAATGGAACAAGATGCACATAATGGAACAAGATGCATATAATGGAACAAGATGCATATAATGGAACAAGATGCACATAATGGAACAAGATGCATATAATGGAACAAGATGCACATAATGGAACAAGATGCATATAATGGAACAAGATGCATATAATGGAACAAGATGCATATAATGGAACAAGATGCACATAATGGAACAAGATGCATATAATGGAACAAGATGCACATAATGGAACAAGATGCACATAATGGAACAAGATGCATATAATGGAACAAGATGCACATAATGGAACAAGATGCACATAATGGAACAAGATGCACATAATGGAACAAGATGCATATAATGGAACAAGATGCATATAATGGAACAAGATGCATATAATGGAACAAGATGCATATAATGGAACAAGATGCATATAATGGAACAAGATGCATATAATGGAACAAGATGCACATAATGGAACAAGATGCACATAATGAAACAAGATGCACATAATGGAACAAGATGCACATAATGGAACAAGATGCACATAATGGAACAAGATGCACATAATGGAACAAGATGCACATAATGGAACAAGATGCACATAATGGAACAAGATGCACATAATGGAACAAGATGCACATAATGGAACAAGATGCATATAATGGAACAAGATGCATATAATGGAACAAGATGCATATAATGGAACAAGATGCATATAATGGAACAAGATGCACATAATGGAACAAGATGCATATAATGGAACAAGATGCACATAATGGAACAAGATGCATATAATGGAACAAGATGCATATATTGGAACAAGATGCATATAATGGAACAAGATGCACATAATGGAACAAGATGCACATAATGGAACAAGATGCACATAATGGAACAAGATGCACATAATGGAACAAGATGCACATAATGGAACAAGATGCATATAATGGAACAAGATGCATATAATGGAACAAGATGCACATAATGGAACAAGATGCATATAATGGAACAAGATGCACATAATGGAACAAGATGCACATAATGGAACAAGATGCACATAATGGAACAAGATGCATATAATGGAACAATATGCACATAATGGAACAAGATGCACATAATGGAACAAGATGCATATAATGGAACAAGATGCACATAATGGAACAAGATGCACATAATGGAACAAGATGCATATAATGGAACAAGATGCATATAATGGAACAAGATGCACATAATGGAACAAGATGCATATAATGGAACAAGATGCACATAATGGAACAAGATGCACATAATGGAACAAGATGCATATAATGGAACAAGATGCATATAATGGAACAAGATGCACATAATGGAACAAGATGCACATAATGGAACAAGATGCATATAATGGAACAAGATGCACATAATGGAACAAGATGCACATAATGGAACAAGATGCATATAATGGAACAAGATGCACATAATGGAACAAGATGCATATAATGGAACAAGATGCATATAATGGAACAAGATGCATATAATGGAACAAGATGCATATAATGGAACAAGATGCACATAATGGAACAAGATGCACATAATGGAACAAGATGCATATAATGGAACAAGATGCATATAATGGAACAAGATGCATATAATGGAACAAGATGCACATAATGGAACAAGATGCATATAATGGAACAAGATGCATATAATGGAACAAGATGCACATAATGGAACAAGATGCATATAATGGAACAAGATGCATATAATGGAACAAGATGCATATATTGGAACAAGATGCACATAATGGAACAAGATGCATATAATGGAACAAGATGCATATAATGGAACAAGATGCATATAATGGAACAAGATGCACATAATGGAACAAGATGCACATAATGGAACAAGATGCATATAATGGAACAAGATGCACATAATGGAACAAGATGCACATAATGGAACAAGATGCATATAATGGAACAAGATGCACATAATGGAACAAGATGCACATAATGGAACAAGATGCATACAATGGAACAAGATGCACATAATGGAACAAGATGCATATAATGGAACAAGATGCACATAATGGAACAAGATGCATATAATGGAACAAGATGCATATAATGGAACAAGATGCACATAATGGAACAAGATGCATATAATGGAACAAGATGCACATAATGGAACAAGATGCACATAATGGAACAAGAGGCATATAATGGAACAAGATGCATATAATGGAACAAGATGCATATAATGGAACAAGATGCACATAATGGAACAAGATGCATATAATGGAACAAGATGCATATAATGGAACAAGATGCACATAATGGAACAAGATGCATATAATGGAACAAGATGCATATAATGGAACAAGATGCATATAATGGAACAAGATGCACATAATGGAACAAGATGCATATAATGGAACAAGATGCATATAATGGAACAAGATGCATATAATGGAACAAGATGCACATAATGGAACAAGATGCATATAATGGAACAAGATGCACATAATGGAACAAGATGCACATAATGGAACAAGATGCATATAATGGAACAAGATGCATATAATGGAACAAGATGCACATAATGGAACAAGATGCACATAATGGAACAAGATGCATATAATGGAACAAGATGCACATAATGGAACAAGATGCACATAATGGAACAAGATGCACATAATGGAACAAGATGCATATAATGGAACAAGATGCACATAATGGAACAAGATGCACATAATGGAACAAGATGCATATAATGGAACAAGATGCACATAATGGAACAAGATGCATATAATGGAACAAGATGCACATAATGGAACAAGATGCATATAATGGAACAAGATGCACATAATGGAACAAGATGCACATAATGGAACAAGATGCATATAATGGAACAAGATGCACATAATGGAACAAGATGCACATAATGGAACAAGATGCATATAATGGAACAAGATGCATATAATGGAACAAGATGCACATAATGGAACAAGATGCATATAATGGGACAAGATGCACATAATGGAACAAGATGCACATAATGGAACAAGATGCATATAATGGAACAAGATGCATATAATGGAACAAGATGCACATAATGGAACAAGATGCATATAATGGAACAAGATGCACATAATGGAACAAGATGCACATAATGGAACAAGATGCATATAATGGAACAAGATGCATATAATGGAACAAGATGCATATAATGGAACAAGATGCACATAATGGAACAAGATGCACATAATGGAACAAGATGCACATAATGGAACAAGATGCACATAATGGAACAAGATGCACATAATGGAACAAGATGCACATAATGGAACAAGATGCATATAATGGAACAAGATGCACATAATGGAACAAGATGCATATAATGGAACAAGATGCACATAATGGAACAAGATGCATATAATGGAACAAGATGCATATAATGGAACAAGATGCACATAATGGAACAAGATGCACATAATGGAACAAGATGCATATAATGGAACAAGATGCATATAATGGAACAAGATGCATATAATGGAACAAGATGCATATAATGGAACAAGATGCATATAATGGAACAAGATGCACATAATGGAACAAGATGCACATAATGGAACAAGATGCATATAATGGAACAAGATGCACATAATGGAACAAGATGCACATAATGGAACAAGATGCACATAATGGAACAAGATGCACATAATGGAACAAGATGCATATAATGGAACAAGATGCATATAATGGAACAAGATGCATATAATGGAACAAGATGCACATAATGGAACAAGATGCACATAATGGAACAAGATGCATATAATGGAACAAGATGCACATAATGAAACAAGATGCACATAATGGAACAAGATGCACATAATGGAACAAGATGCATATAATGGAACAAGATGCACATAATGGAACAAGATGCACATAATGGAACAAGATGCATATAATGGAACAAGATGCATATAATGGAACAAGATGCACATAATGGAACAAGATGCATATAATGGAACAAGATGCACATAATGGAACAAGATGCACATAATGGAACAAGATGCACATAATGGAACAAGATGCATATAATGGAACAAGATGCACATAATGGAACAAGATGCATATAATGGAACAAGATGCACATAATGGAACAAGATGCACATAATGGAACAAGATGCACATAATGGAACAAGATGCATATAATGGAACAAGATGCACATAATGGAACAAGATGCATATAATGGAACAAGATGCACATAATGGAACAAGATGCACATAATGGAACAAGATGCACATAATGGAACAAGATGCACATAATGGAACAAGATGCATATAATGGAACAAGATGCACATAATGGAACAAGATGCATATAATGGAACAAGATGCACATAATGGAACAAGATGCACATAATGGAACAAGATGCACATAATGGAACAAGATGCATATAATGGAACAAGATGCACATAATGGAACAAGATGCACATAATGGAACAAGATGCACATAATGGAACAAGATGCATATAATGGAACAAGATGCACATAATGAAACAAGATGCACATAATGAAACAAGATGCACATAATGGAACAAGATGCACATAATGGAACAAGATGCACATAATGGAACAAGATGCACATAATGGAACAAGATGCACATAATGGAACAAGATGCACATAATGGAACAAGATGCACATAATGGAACAAGATGCACATAATGGAACAAGATGCACATAATGGAACAAGATGCACATAATGGAACAAGATGCACATAATGGAACAAGATGCATATAATGGAACAAGATGCACATAATGGAACAAGATGCACATAATGGAACAAGATGCACATAATGGAACAAGATGCACATAATGGAATAAGATGCACATAATGGAACAAGATGCACATAATGGAACAAGATGCACATAATGGAACAAGATGCACATAATGGAACAAGATGCACATAATGGAACAAGATGCACATAATGGAACAAGATGCATATAATGGAACAAGATGCACATAATGGAACAAGATGCACATAATGGAACAAGATGCACATAATGGAACAAGATGCACATAATGGAACAAGATGCACATAATGGAACAAGATGCACATAATGGAACAAGATGCACATAATGGAACAAGATGCACATAATGGAACAAGATGCACATAATGGAACAAGATGCACATAATGGAACAAGATGCACATAATGGAACAAGATGCACATAATGGAACAAGATGCACATAATGGAACAAGATGCACATAATGGAACAAGATGCACATAATGGAACAAGATGCACATAATGGAACAAGATGCACATAATGGAACAAGATGCACATAATGGAACAAGATGCACATAATGGAACAAGATGCACATAATGGAACAAGATGCACATAATGGAACAAGATGCACATAATGGAACAAGATGCACATAATGGAACAAGATGCACATAATGGAACAAGATGCATATAATGGAACAAGATGCACATAATGGAACAAGATGCACATAATGGAACAAGATGCACATAATGGAACAAGATGCACATAATGGAACAAGATGCACATAATGAAACAAGATGCACATAATGAAACAAGATGCACATAATGGAACAAGATGCACATAATGGAACAAGATGCACATAATGGAACAAGATGCACATAATGGAACAAGATGCACATAATGGAACAAGATGCACATAATGGAACAAGATGCACATAATGGAACAAGATGCACATAATGGAACAAGATGCACATAATGAAACAAGATGCATATAATGGAACAAGATGCATATAATGGAACAAGATGCATATAATGGAACAAGATGCATATAATGGAACAAGATGCATATAATGGAACAAGATGCATATAATGGAAAAAGATGCATATAATGGAACAAGATGCATATAATGGAACAAGATGCATATAATGGAACAAGATGCATATAATGGAACAAGATGCATATAATGGAACAAGATGCACATAATGGAACAAGATGCACATAATGGAACAAGATGCACATAATGAAACAAGATGCATATAATGGAACAAGATGCATATAATGGAACAAGATGCACATAATGGAACAAGATGCACATAATGAAACAAGATGCACATAATGAAACAAGATGCACATAATGGAACAAGATGCACATAATGGAACAAGATGCACATAATGGAACAAGATGCACATAATGGAACAAGATGCACATAATGGAACAAGATGCACATAATGGAACAAGATGCACATAATGGAACAAGATGCATATAATGGAACAAGATGCATATAATGGAACAAGATGCACATAATGGAACAAGATGCATATAATGGAACAAGATGCATATAATGAAACAAGATGCATATAATGAAACAAGATGCATATAATGGAACAAGATGCACATAATGGAACAAGATGCATATAATGGAACAAGATGCACATAATGGAACAAGATGCATATAATGGAACAAGATGCATATAATGGAACAAGATGCATATAATGGAACAAGATGCATATAATGGAACAAGATGCATATAATGGAACAAGATGCACATAATGGAACAAGATGCACATAATGGAACAAGATGCACATAATGGAACAAGATGCATATAATGGAACAAGATGCATATAATGGAACAAGATGCATATAAAGGAACAAGATGCATATAATGGAACAAGATGCATATAATGGAACAAGATGCACATAATGGAACAAGATGCATATAATGGAACAAGATGCATATAATGGAACAAGATGCATATAATGGAACAAGATGCATATAAGGGAACAAGATGCATATAAAGGAACAAGATGCATATAATGGAACAAGATGCATATAATGGAACAAGATGCACATAATGGAACAAGATGCATATAATGGAACAAGATGCATATAATGGAACAAGATGCATATAATGGAACAAGATGCATATAATGGAACAAGATGCATATAATGGAACAAGATGCATATAATGGAACAAGATGCATATAATGGAACAAGATGCATATAATGGAACAATATGCATATAATGGAACAAGATGCACATAATGGAACAAGATGCATATAATGGAACAAGATGCATATAATGGAACAAGATGCATATAATGGAACAAGATGCACATAATGGAACAAGATGCACATAATGGAACAAGATGCATATAATGGAACAAGATGCATATAATGGAACAAGATGCACATAATGGAACAAGATGCATATAATGGAACAATATGCATATAATGGAACAAGATGCATATAATGGAACAAGATGCACATAATGGAACAAGATGCATATAATGGAACAAGATGCATATAATGGAACAAGATGCACATAATGGAACAAGATGCATATAATGGAACAAGATGCATATAATGGAACAAGATGCATATAATGGAACAAGATGCATATAAAGGAACAAGATGCACATAATGGAACAAGATGCATATAATGGAACAAGATGCATATAATGAAACCAGATGCAAACAAAATCGAAATGAATGTTACCGGGGAGTCGCTGTAGGTTCCAATGAAAGCGATGCTGATATCTGCAGTGCCAGTGCATTGCCGTACCATGGTCCATCCAGAGCCGTCAAATACTTTGAGATCCCCGCCTATTACAAAGTTGTACCGTATATCAGTATCCCCTGCAGTTGAAGAATGGAAACACTATCCTTGCTACGGTCTCAACAATGGGAGACTTTTGAGCCACTTGGTGGCAGCAAACATAACAATCCCAAGCGATCAGTCCAAAGCATCGATATATATATACAATGGATGAAGCAACGACGTCGAAAATTGAAGCCACCGTCCGTCATTGTACCCCACCAAATACAATGTCTTTCGTAGACTGGTCATACTATCTTCACTAGTCTACATCATGGTCTACATGTGTTAAGTGGAATGCAAGCGATCGCATGGACCGGGGAGTAGTCTAGGCCACCCATTGTTCGTGGGGTACAATGGCGGCCGGCGCATGGCTTCAATTCTCATATAGCCAACTGCTATTGCATACTATTACATTCAGTGTATATATATCGTTGGTCCACAGACATACAGAACCTATCGACTGCCAGTTCCTATTCAAATAACGTTGCCGCGACTGTAATTAGGACGGCACCCGACTATTTGGCAGATTAGGGGCATTTTTTTCAGCGTGCGCGTGTGTTCAAACGTAACGGGGCGCCGTGAAAAAGTTTGGTTTCTCTGACTAAACAATCCGTTCCACATTGAGAAAAACGTTTGCGCCAACGTTAACAAACGTTCGCGTCTTTGGAACGCTGCCCTGATTTCAGTTTTGCGCGCCCTATTGGCAGTCTATAGTTTCTTGTATGGGACACACTGGCCTTGTTGTGCTTTTTTAGGTTTTAAATAGACCTATACATTATTTTGAAGCGTTTTCGAGAGTAAATTAGATATATCCTGAAAAGACGCCTTAAAATTTTGCCGTTTTTAAGCATTTTTTTAAAATTCAAGGTCACGTGTCTTTTCGGAATCAGATTCTGGTTCCGAAAGGTCCCGTGGTCTTGTGAGTTAGTTGTATTTCCAACCGTAGCGCAAGAGTTTGCTGCCACCAAGTGTACGTCTCAAAGTCTCCCATCCCGGATGACCAAATATGGCAATGTACGACGCAAGCAACCCACCGCACGACGTGCATGATGTCATAATTTATTGTCCATATGCAGCAGGATATGGGGCCGAGGGTACCACCCCCCTACCATTGTTCCCCCATTGTGTCTCAAACATCCAAGGAATTTCCAAGGAATTCCTTTCAGTTTTTAGGGGGGTTGGTGCGTTAACAGAAGGGAAGAGTGTGTTGAGGTATAGGGGCGCTAGGGGGCAGTCCGTCGGCCCCATATCGTGCTGGGTATATTATTGTAAGGTATCTAAAGCCTAAGTCACAATTCCACCGGCGTGCCACCGATGTCGAGACATCGGTGGTTTGCACCGGCGTCCCGATGTATGTTAAATTTTCCCACAGATATTTTACATATCGGCGAGAGGAGAGGTGTCCGGAGGTTTTCCCCGGATGGCCGGTGGGCCGCCGCTCGATTTTCGAAAAAATTGTGGCGCCATATCGTCCGCTTTCCCAACGGTCATTGGGCGGGAACCGCCCGGCCGCCTCCCGGAAGCCTGCAGTTTTGTACGTGCCCCACCGGGCACTGTGCGATGTCATGATTATGACCGGCGCCCAGCGGGGGACACACCGGACATTCTCCGATGACCGACCAGTCACCCACCGATCACCGGAGAAGGGCGCCGGCAGCGAAATTCCTTCCGATTAGGACGGCGCCCGATAGGCCCCCAGAGGGTCCCTACCGGTGTGCCACGGATGCCTCCCCGATGGGGGTCCATCCGGGAAGACATCGGGAGAAAATAACTCCGCGCTATTTTCTCCGGATCTCTTCCCGGCGTGTCCCCGGCGTCCAAAAAAACACCGGCATCTGGTGGGTCGCCGCTCATTCTTACCGATTTTCAGCCCGGAAGCGCATCGTAACCTCATCGGAAGCCTAATCGGCGGAAATGTGACTTAGGCTTTAAGCGGGCCTCCCACTGTGCGATTTTGGCCACGAATTAGGTACGATTAGCTACGATTTGGTACGATTGTGTGTAGAGTCTATACACAATCGTACCAAATCGTACCAAATACTGAAGTCACAAGTAGAGCGGAAGCCGGGCGGCGTGTGCGATTTATAGGCATCGGCCGGCGTGTAGAGGTCGGCGAAAGATCGCGCGATTGGGCGATCACAGTCACAATTAAAAGTGCCCCGCACGCTGCCATGACGGAATGGGGTCGATTTCTTGGCTCGTTTATCGGCCGGTGTCCGACAGGCACTCGTCCGATGTCCCGCCGATGTCCTGCCTATGTCACTGCGATACCCCGCCCGATGCCTGGCCGATTTCCGGCTGAGCGCCGCCAAGTCGGCCGGGCGGGGCCCGGCCGGCGTCTGGGCGGCGTCTGGGCGGCGCCTGGCCGATATATGGATTGTCTGGGTTGTCAACAATTTTGCCCGGAGCCCGCCCGATGCATCGGGCATCGACCGGTTTATTGGCGATCAGTTTGCGATGCGAAACGCCGCACCAGGTTTTAAGTCCGAGTTAAAAGTAACTCGATGCCCGCCCGATGCCCAACAATGACCCAACAGCCACAAGGAGTCCCGAGGGGCCCCGGCCGAAAATGCTTAGAAATCCGTCGCAAACTACTCGCAAACCAATCGCAAGCTAATTGTGACTGGGGTATAAGGCCAATGAAATCAGATTACTAGTTTCTTGTCAGCGCCCGCATGTGATTTTGACCCCGCACCAAAAATATTCATGATGCCGACATTTCATTATTGTTCAAAATAAGGGAAAATCAGATGCAAACTACTCCTATGTGAAACGTTTCCATTTCAGTTGTGCAATCGCAATCTGTGTTTTGCAGCTTTTGTGTTTATAACCAGACATCTTCTTTATCATCTCAACTTGTTCCTTCAAACACAAGCTACCCGGTATAACTCAATGGCATTGATACTGGCACCAAACCATTTCTGGGCGAGTTTAGAGCCTTAATAGACTATGTAAGTTGACCTCGAGAACGTACGAGACCGCGCGAGACCACTGTTATTTCCGGGCACAAGACCCGGACACAAGAGGCCTATCTCTTCAACGCACGTCGCGAGCGAAATTCTTGGATTATTTTGTTTACGCAGGTTTTTGTGAACTCAGACGGCCCAAAACGCGTATCTCTAAATAAAATCTTGCATTCCAATTGATGAAGTGGGGTATAGGCCTATAATCCAAAATTATTGAAATGTAAAAATTCACGATCATTTCTAAGCCGACAAGTCAATCTTTGAAGATCGTAAACTACATGCAGCAAAAGATATGCAACACACACAGCAGCCGACGTTCAGTGTACACACATACAGACCTCGCTAGCGATAGGCGAAACGCCATCTACCAAAGTAGAGCTTGCATACTTTTTTTTTTAGAGTGCCCAAGTTCGAAGCATTCATTTTCACATGAATCCACACTTGGGTCATTCATTCCAAATTGGATGAGGAATATGCTAGCAGCGAAATTTATTCAGGTCACGAAGTTTTAATTAATTTTTATCGTTTTTCGAGATAACTATGCATGTATTATATATTGTTTAAAAAAACATTTTATTTTCCCGAATCACATTCGGGTCGGTTGTATACTTAAGATTGGACAGAAAAATTTATATACAAAAAACAAAATTTCGCCAGTGTTATAGGAATAGGCGTTTCAGTCGTGTTGTGCCCGGAAGCTCGGATGTGACCTCAGCCGCGAGACTTACATAGTCTATAATCACTTCGTGTATGTGTAAAGGTTGTATTTTTCCTTGATTAAATAATGAATAATGAAAAAAATCACTCACTAAAATTTGATAAATGGGTGACGAGAAACTAGTAATCTAATTTCATTGGCCTAATCGTGGGTATTTCGTGGCAAAAATCGCACAGTGGAGGCCCGCTTCTCCCACTGTGCGATTTTTGCCACGAATTTCCTACGATTAGCTACGATTAAGTACGATTGTGTGTGGAGTCTATAGACAGTCTCTGGTAATCGTACCAAATTATACCAATTCGTAGGAAATTCGTGACAAATATCGCACAGTGGGAGGCCCCGCTTAAAGCGGGCCTCCCACTGTGCGATTTTTGCCACGAATTTCCTACGATTTATAGCTACGATTTGGTACGATTTCCAGAGACTGTCTATACTCTACACACAATCGCACTTAATCGTAGCTAATCGCAGCAAATCGTGGGAGATTCGTGGAAAATATCGCACAGTGGGAGGTCCGCTTAAGGCAAACATCAAATAATTACACAACCCATGCTTTGGGGTGTGAATATATTCTTCTCATGTTTTGCACCAAATGGCTGCACGATATGAGACTGCCACCCCTATGCACGGTATGAGACTGTCACCCCTATGCCTTAACACACTCTTCTCGTTTGTTAAACGCACGACTGCCTGAAAAAAACCTGGAAAAAAAACCTTGTATGTTTGATACACAAAGTGTGACGTGGGTTGCCATTGCAATTAGCTCTAAACTATTATGGCCGTCGACAAAAGTACCATTGGAAAAGCACAGGGACACGGTTCAGTGATTTGTTTAGTTTAGGGCTAAACGTATTCACTTCGGCAGTCTATAGGGGCCAGAAGAATAGAAGAGGGAGTCACCCGGTCTCATATCGTGCACCAAATGTTCGCAACAAACGCCTGCTTCTTACCTAACGTTTCCATGTGTTCTATCTGAAGGTCACGGACAAGACGTGCACAATGATCGGTATCGTTGCATCGTTCCCCGCCAGTTTCAGTCACGCGGACTGCCTGCACTATATTATCTACGGGAAAGTTACCGGTGTCAGGTCTAGCGGACCACGCTTCTCTACCCACAAAGATGATTTCGTCTCCTACGCTGCACCCTAAAAAGAGTTTGGAAATAAACAATGTGTTGGCCGATTTTGTAGATATCATTTCAGCACGATGCACACAAAAATTGCACGTAACAGGTGTGATACAGGATCAATACCGTGGTCATGGTAGGAAAAGAGACATGGCGTGCACCACGTAGCAACAGTAGCATAGTATGCATACTTTATAAACTTCACCTTGATCCATTTAATAGCGCCAGCCACAGTATAAACTATAAACGCAAAGGGCTAATAGACCTGTGACATAATAACGTCACGCAATGTTTACCGCGGAGCATTATGGGTGAAATCTCTGCATCGCTTGTTTGCACAAATATTGCAGGGCCATTTTCGCCGCCTTTTGAGGCCTTAAAAGTTAAAACAATAGTTCAGGCGTCCGTCGTGGCCTTAAAACTCACGCAGGCACAACTAAGTTGACACAAACCATTTTATGAATTTACAATCTTTGTTTTTGACCTTATTTTGCCAGCGAAGCGGTTAATAAAGTTCACAAAGTTACGTGCGTAATACGCTAGGCGCTATGCATGCAACGCACGCAAACAAAAGATGCAGAGATTTCGTCCTCACTTTTCACCCTTAATGCACCACGGTAAACATTGCGTGACGTCATTACGTTTCAGGTCTATTGACCAGGTCGATCTTTGTTATATTTTGAATACCACGTGACCAACCAATGCAGTTTGTTAACTCAACGATTCTATACTGCTGGGTTATACAACGTACCGACATTCAACGATAACGAGACAACCGTAAACAGTCCCAACCCACGTTGGCCAAAAGAGATTTAATGTACAATTCATAATATATCAAACGTTCAGGATGTCCCAGATGTAACAAACTCAAGGACGAATATGATTTTTTGCACTGCAGATGGGTGTATAAATGTTATAAACGAAAATGCTGCAGTTTCCAGACTTAGTTTTTTTCATGGTTTAAGCCTAGGTCACAAATCAACCGGGCCCCGTACGATTTTTCCCACCCGGCGGCTTGCCGTGGATTTTAGAGACCGTACGGGTCCCTTACGATTTTCATTTCTACGGCGTGTGTGGTCACATATTTTACGGCGCCCGGGTAATGGCCGGTGAAAATTGGTGGAGTGTAATCGCAAGGCGCCCGTCCAAACCGTAAGGGTGCCGGCCGAGTGCCGTGCGGTAAGCTTCCGGGCTCAGTCCGATAAACAGGTGCACCGCACGGCTCCCGGCTGGGGTCCGGCCGGAGTCCTCACGGCGCCCAGCCGGCGCCCGGCCGGATGCCGTGCGGTGCACTGTTTGCACAGAGAGAGAGGGATAATTTGAGAGCAATGTCACTGTATTTATATTAAACGGGTGGATTCGATGCCGCCGTGAGAGGGCCGCACAGGCAATTTTTACATCAAACGGACCCCGGACGGCAGGCGCCCGGTGTTGTACATATCGCCCGGGACCCTTGAAGGTACTGTGAGGGGGCTGCAGGATAGCTGTGCGGCACCCTTGAGCACCGCAAGGCGTCCGACAATTTTTTTTCACGAGAATTTGCATTAAAAAATTGTGCGGAGCCCGCCCGGCCACCGGTCGGAGCCGCACGGGACCCCTAGGGTGTCACCACGGGCCTTCTACGGGCTTTCTACGGCCTTACGGTCAGATGAAAACGCCGGGAGAATTGGGAGCAGCCAGCTCAGCACCGCGGCGCCCGTACGGCTGGTGAAAAATGTCCAGGTGCCCGTGGGAAACGTAAGGGAGCCGGCCGGGCACCGTACAAAATTGGCCAAAATGTCTGTTTTTACTCGCCGTACGGGCCCCGAATTGGATATGTGACCTAGGCTTTACAACAGGCAACTTGTAAAACAAACCTAAACCGTCATGGGTTACACAAGCTTCAGCAAGTTGGAGAAAATTGTGGAAACTTTTGTGCACAGTTGAATGAGATTTTGCTGTGTTTTTCTAATAACATAACCACTTTGCTCATGCATATGTAAATTTGCATTAGCATAAAAATCCAAAACCTTGATTTTAACCCCTAAACAACTTCCAAGTAGCGTTTTTATGATTGTAAATTAATGGACTATAGTTTCATAGCACAGATTTCATTGATAAAAACACCATTTGAGGTCCCCTTTAAAGTTGATCTTGTCAAAATTGGGGTCACTGTAAATGATGTACTCTAGCTTTAAAGAAGCGTTTCCAATTTACATTTTTGAGCACGCCCCCTCCCCCCTTTCCCATTTGTTTTCCATTGGTGTTGATATTTTGAAATTCCATATCGTTTGTAATATTTTATCATTACCATTGTGAAATGTTGCGCTCTTAATCCGTATATTTTCAAGGATATCGTCCAAAACAAAAACACCCATGTTTTGTAAACTAATTATCTATTCCATAAAGCAGTGCATGGCAGTGCCGGATCCACCCTCATATAATACAGACATACAATAGATTTCCGGGGGCTGTAGCCCCGGTTTTCCTTTGTATTACGAGGCAACCATGTGTATTGCCCATTGAATGGAGTTCATTAGTCCCAATTAACCACGAAGGCCAACAGAGATGTACCATTCAGAATATCTCCAACGTTCAGGATGTCCCACGTGTAACAACTTCAAGGACGAATATGATTTCTTTATATCTATTTTGTACCAGAGACGATACAGCATAACGCATGATAAACACCTTTACAAGAAGGACAAATCCCAAACAGCTCTACTCCCACACACAAACAAACCAGCACAACTAATCAGAGCAATTGAGATTAAGCGTCTTCCACAGACACGTTGACCACAGTGGGGCTCGAACCCACAACCACATCGTTATATGATTTAAGCTTCACAACCACTATACTGCACTAGACCCAAGTGGGATGATAACCAGCTTTGGCTTACACTGCAAAACCTGTGCCAGTGTTAAATTAACACCAGTGGTGTTGTCTTATATAGATACCAAGCCTGTTAAGTTTTAACGTAACAAGTATTAGTATTAACACCTAGGGTGTTCAAAATAATGCATTTATTCCAATCGAGAAATAAAAACTAACACCCACGGTGTTAAATTTTAACACTAGACTTGGTATATATACAATACAAGGCCACTGGTATTAATTTAACACCACAGTTTTTGCAGTGTAGCTTTTTGACAAGGCCTCGTGAATTTGAGCGATTTGGTGACTTGAATTGAGTGGAGTCTACACAAGCCCAGTGTCTCAATCACCTTGCCTTTTTCGAACTGAGAGGCATTTCTTATGTTTTTCTTTATACATAGGCCTATCATGGGTGATTATTTTAACATAGCACATAGCATTATAAAATTCAGATTTTTCTTCTTTTGGGGGGCGGGGTAAACTTGCAGAATAATAGTAAAATATTTACCGCAACAACCCCTAATTAGTTAATTTACGATAGGTGTCAGTTCGTGAAAACAAAACAATTGGGTGTCGGTTCGTGAAAACAAACTGACATGCATTTTGTCAGTACGTAATTTTGTTTTCACGTGCTGACATAAGCATATTTTACTATTATTCTACAAGTATTCAGATGATATAATTCGTATCCATCATTTTAAGGGCTTTTTTCGGATAAATTTAACGTCTCTTGGGTGTCAGTTCGTGGAAACAAAAAATCATGGTTTTGGGTGCAGTGTACGGAGTGCGCGCGCACACTTGGATGTCAGTTCGTGAAAACTTGTGTCCCCACTACTGTGTGGTTTCACGAACTGTAACTGAAGTTCACTTGGGTGTCACTTCGTGGTGACAGCGACGATTTGATGAACAATTTGATATGTTCGTAATACAAAAGGTTCGGCAAAAAATAGTTGACGCGTGAAACATGTGTACGTAACATTTAAGGGTTCTGGCCACACCAACTGCCACAACTTTTCCATGTCCATGCATAATTAAAGCCTCTACTTAGTTTTAAATCACTGAAATGTTTTGACATGAAAATTTAGGCAAACAATACAAATATGGTCATTTCTGATTTTCGTCGGACCACTTTGGTGCCTCCCTAATATTTACGTCGTGAAACTTTACAGTCACTATAGCAATATTTGCTGAGCTTAACACACGGACTTTTCTAGCAACAATTTATTTTCGTTGAGCCTTTTAAACATACAGCAGAAAACATTGTGTAAACTTGTTTCAGAATTTGACAATTTAGGCACCCCCCCACCCCTCCCCCCCCAAACAAAATCCTTTTTTGTTTTTGTGCAATACAGGTGTAATGAAAACATTGACAAACTAATCAATTGAGTTTTTAGCTTGGAATTGACTATACATCTTCAAAAATAAACACATAAATGGTATGAAACAAATATTACAGTGGTTCTAATGGGAAAAGGGCATTTTGGTGTCCCACCTTACGCGATAAACTAATACTTTTGCGATGAGTGTAGATATTTAGAGGGTATACATGATTCTTAACCCCTGAAAAGAACGTACATACTATGACTTTTAGGAAATGGTTTTACAAAAAAAAAAGGATGAATGGTGATGATTTATGGATTTATAGTCTAAAATGTGCATGTCACAAGTTGGTACCCTAAGTTACGGAATCGCCCATTTACAATGGAGCTCAATGGGGTATTTTCGCAAAATGGGTACCTAGCGCTCATTGGCTCAGTACTGTTGACAGTTTGATTTCGATATTTTTTCAAATTGTTTACGCGTACAGTGGGGCGCGGGTAATGATGTTTTGACGATGCACTTTCGGGTCAACTTCTTGCATGTAATGGATAATGTAGCAGTAGCCAGTTTGTAAAAGGCTTATAGCAAGACAGAAGGCCTGACGTTCGCCCAGCCTTAATATACTCCGCTCAAGACGCCCAATTATCCCACATTTTACCAAATAATATAAGCCCAAAGCCATAAAGCCTTCCAAAAAGGCTAATTTTAGCTTTTAAAAACCTTGACTATATACATTATCGACTCTGATATTTTAGTATCTCATGACCCCGAAGTGCCGAATTTCAGGGTTTTGGATGTGGAAAGACGCCATCAAACATTCACGCATTTCCAGTGTTTCCTTTAAGCTATTGTAAAACAGCTCGTATATACTTGCCAACAATGAGATTTCACCGTCAGAATGATTTGACATACGTCAAATCGTCAACACGAGTTCAAATTTTTTTTTTGTTTGATCAGCTATAGCTTGAGATACCAAAAGTCAAAATCGATTTAGATTATACATGTTACATCGTATTGTACTCCAGGCACCAATTACGTGAATTTTGCCACTTGGGGGACATTTTCTGCATTGACAGGTCCATAATAATATACCGGTAGGCCTAAAGTTTAGAAACTAGACTCTGAAAAGCGCATTTAGGTGTTTGTTTTCTATTTTTGGGTATTGATTTTTTTGCGCTTATGCATGGCCTGGACCCCATGCAGGCCTTTGGTCGTGGGCATTTGCTGTGCCGCCGCGCGCCCATTTCTGGTATTTCAGGGAACCAAGAATTTAGGTATATATTTTGTTGAGCATATAAAACTAAATGTATTTGTTAATGCAGATGGACCAGTTAATTAAAAGACACGTTTTCTAATTTAAATGTCCCTGCATTTTCAAGAAAATTAAATCGTCCACGATTTTGTATTCGTTATACTATATATAGTCACCCCACCCCGACTGCCCACGGCCCCACGCCGATGCCTATGCTATGCGAAAAAAGGTACAAAGTGCGAGTTGGGTACGGTACATAATGTCTAAAGCCTAAAAACATAACATTTTATAAACAAGAACCAGAAGACTGCCCAACTTACCGCTGACTAGGTTGGCTGCAGCGCTCAGGCACAGTAGGCCGATGATGGTCACTCCGATTTGGCCCAGCATTTTTATTTCGACTAAATGTTTGACTTTAGCTTTAGCAAAGAAGACCTGAAGTGTGTGAGGTTTGAAGTTGTACTGATTCGTTCAATCCCCTGCATACGGATAACTTATACTATTCAGTATTCACAAGCATTTTGATATTTTTTTTTCTTTTTTAGTGTGCAGTGAACCACCATGTACTTTTCGTGCCAAGGCTTAACAAGTTAAATACCGATTAAAGTCAGACTTTGCTGCAGGGTACGAAGCAAAACATGCATCATTTCCTGAACGCCGTATTGGTATATTGGTAGCTCCGGAAAGTCAGGTCCGCATCGAAACGAAACGAAACGTACGTGGCCTGTCGGCCCGTATACCCGTACCGCGACCGTCCTTAGGGTGGATTCACATCAGCCTTTTTGCGCGAATAGTTTCCGGGAAAAAGCGGTTTGGAGGGAATTTGGAGTGAAAGCCATAGAACAATTTACTTTTTTAAAGAATAGGAAATTTAACTTAGTAAACATAAAACGCGATATTTGTATATTTTCTCCTGGCATCCGTACGGATGAATAAACTCGGTTTAATCAGAAGTTCGACTCCAACGTGTAGAGGAGGTCTTACGCGCGGTAAGCGGCTGCTAGGATCATGTTTTGTTGCTAATATTTCAATATGTCTTTTTATATATTTTCAGGGTCTGTTAAGTTGACTTTGATGCTCTCAATACTACTTGGTGTATATGGATGACATTTGACCCTATAGACTACTAATTTAAACATTCAAAATGGCCGCCAAAATGGTGTAAAGTTGCCTATTAATTGTATATTTTCACAGATACATGGTTTCCGCTACGTCTTTTTATGTTTTCAGGGTCTGGTAATTTTTGGAATTTTTAATCAGTAGCGACGTAAGACGTCATCGAAGGTCAAAAATTTTAACAGATTTGGATTCTACGCAAAATTTGGCCCCAGAAACAACTCGTTTAAAAAAAAGGATAATTATTTGCCCAAGCCTGGTTAACAGCTTCGAGGACGAATATAATTTCCTGCAGTACAGATGGGCGTATAAATTGAGCTTGCAGTGGGCGACCATGTGTAGTGCCGATTGTACGGAATTCAATAGTCCCAACCCACGTTAGGTCTCAAACGTTCGTCCCAAGCGTAACAAACTCAAGGACGAATATGATTTGTTTGCAGTGCAGATGGGCGTATAAATGTTAGAACAGAAAATAAGGTCATGTAAAAACGTGACAAATACACTTAAAGGTAAACCACATGATTGGTAAACTGTTCAAGGGGGGCGTTATTTCCACTCGTGATTAGAAGCCCGTGTTGATAAAACTGCCGTGTAGAAATGTCAGCCTTGTAGGTGCAGTAATACCTTAACAAAACTTGAAACAAATCCATGTATGGTTTTTTTGTCGAGTTCAATTGTGAAAAGGTCTTTTGCAAAATACTTTTTTCAAAGCACCTTCGGACTGAACCATTTTGGTACCGAACCAGTGTTATAATGTAACACTTTTAATAAGGTTTTCTTGTCAACTCGTGGAAAAAAATGGGGTCACTGCAAATGATGTAATCTATCTTCAATTAGCATCTCTTGAAATTCAATTAACTGATATTGTTGCCCTATTCTATATGGAGCTAGTTTAAAGGAAAAAACCCATGTCATTTGTATTGATTTTTAGAAAACCACCTTTAGTTGTTAATATTTCACACAGAATACCATTTTAGTAACCATTGTTAGCTAGGTTTTTCTTGAAAACTCGTGACGAGAAATTGGGGTCACTGCAAATGATGTACTCTATAGGCGAGCAGCAAAGTCGAAATTTTGGGCGAGTTAACTTCCCCACCAAACACAAAGCAACACCATATACATCATTGGGTAGCTTAACGTGGGGCTTAAAAGTTGGGAGAAAGGTGATTTTGGGGCTATTTTCGTCCAAAAAAAAAATTTTTAATCAAAAATATGTTTTCCAGATATCGATATTTTGAACATACACATAACAAGCCTATCCAGGAAAAGAAGTTCTAGGTCGATGTGATGCTCCAGTAAACCAAAATGACCATTTAAAAATTAAAAACAGATAAGTAAACGAAACGTTGGTATACATTTGAGATTTTCTCAAAATCATACTTTTTAAGTAAAAATAAACGTACAATGTTCTTGTTGTCGGGGACAGATTTGCCCACACACGCCCAAACCATGCATCATTAGATAGCTTAAAGGGGCTATTTCACGGTTTACGCATGCGGTTTACGTTATGGCCGAGCGGTCTAGTGCGTTGAACATAAGTTCCTGTACCAGCCAGTACTAGAATGTAGGTTCGAATCCGGGCCGTGACGGGTTGTGGCACTTGTGCTCTTGGGCAAGGCACTTAATCTCACTTGCTCCGTCCTTCGGAAGGGATGTAAAGCCGTTGGTCCAGTGTGTGGTAATGCACTTTAAAGATCCCAGAGCATTCTTTCGTGAAGAGCAAGGGGAGAGATCCCCGGTGTCTCTGGCCAATTATAATTAATTCTTCATGGGTTTCCCCACGCTTCCGAGTGACAGTGCAATGAGCACTATTGAGGAATCCTTGGTATGAATACTAGAAAGAAATAATAAAATAATAATAATAATAATAAAAAGTTGGGCTACCATTTTAAAGTTTTGTCGCCGGGTTTTGCATATCCTATTCAATCTTTGCCATCCCTTACACACTAAGAAATTAGGGTGCAACTGGGGTGTTTATCTTGATACAATAGCAGCACCCCAATGTGAGAAAATTTGCACCCCTATTGGAGCACATTTGCACCATGTGAACATGTGTGCACCCCTAGGCTGCGTTCGGGCGCGTACTCGTGTTAACACGAGTATACTCCTGCACGTGCGAACGGCAAGAATAACGACACTCAGGTTGGGGAGAGTATGCTCTCGCTTCTCCCCAACAAATTGGGAGTGTGCTCTTACTCCTGACGAGTGTCATGTGACTTGTACTAAGATGGCGGAATATAGGTGGGATTTTTGGTGAATTTACTCAACGTGTCAACTGGATAACTGAAACAACAACTCACTAATTAGAAAACCATCAAACAATTAAAATATTAAACGAAATCGAAAATATACATAAATTAAACTATAGAAAACTAAGTTTTAACTCTTTCACTGCTCAAGTCGTACATATACGATCTATTGTATTCATTTTGAAAGTGTTATAGACTACTAAAGCGATGACGTCACAAAAACTTTTTTTACATTTCAGCGTTTTGGATACCATGTATCGGTGGAGCATGATGAAAAACATCCACAGCCCAAATTTGGTGGGAATCGGTTCAGTGGGGCCCGATATATGGCCGCATGAATACGTAATTAGCCCCATTGAAATCAGTGTAAATTGGCCTGGTTCCAAAAGTTACGACCCAGGCCAATTTACACTGATTTCAATGGGGCTAATTACGTATTCATGCGGCCATATCTCGGGCCCTACTGAACCGATTCCCACCAAATTTGGGCTGTGGATGTTTTTCATCATGCTCCACCGATACATGGTATCCAAAACGCTGAAATGTAAAAAACTTTTTTTGTGACGTCATCGCTTTAGTAGTCTATTGTACATGTACGACCTTGCTTGTATAATTGTTCCTTTCAACACGCCAACCGTCACGCATGTATGATGTCATTTTCCAAAAATTACAAAAAACGCAAAAGGTTGAGCACTTTAGGGTTAAATGTTAACAACAATAGGCAGTAAAAGAGTTTTAAAAGAAAAATACATAAATGCACATGTATACATAAAACGAAAAAAGCAGAACAACTTATGTATATATCTTATAGGCCTATATATATGCAAAACAACAAAAATTGTCAGTTAACAATAAAAACAATCAGACTAAGTTTGTTCACTAAAATGCTTTAAAAGGCGCAATTTGAAAACAGACAGTGAAGAGGTCATAATGGCCTGATTTGCGAGATTCAGACAGCCATTGTACTGTTTAGGGAAAACTGTTTCTGTATATTGTAGTGTGTACTAACTTTTTATGTTAATCAGAGAATTATGAATTGCACAGACTTGCAATATCTCCTGCTGATGGCATAAAGGGCCTTAGTTGCCGAAGATGCCATCAAATATACAACAACAACAACAACAACAAATGTCGGCAATTTTAGGGGTCAAGGAATTTTCCGACAAACTTCAAATTTTGCATGTTCGTAACCATCTATATTCTGCACTTGTCCTGCAAATTTGACAGACTTTAGCCAAAAACTGGCCAAGTATTTTCAAAGATGTACGAAAAACGTCGCTCGGGCTGACTGCCTACTCTCGTAACCGTGGCTGTTGGGGCACCCTGCCTCTCATATACTCCTATACTCTTGAGGTCAAGTCTCTAGACAGTCGTATTTGTTCCGTCTGACGCCTATAATCCCCACACGCAACAGTCGTTGTTATGAATAGTACCCGTCTGGAGATTTGAGAAACCTGTATTTGCGCCAATATTAATGCATTCATGGCGCGTAATATAATTATAATCACGCAGTTGCCACAGAACAAGTAAAAAGAGTAACATGAATATTAATGTCGTCCTGCGTTTCGACCAATCAGCTCTCTATACGTCTAATTCTGGTAGCAAACTCCATGTACAAAATGGAAACAGGTTTTTCAAGTCTTTAACGAGAGGTCGATTAGACTTGTTCCCAGTCCATTCGCGACTACGCTGCTGCGGTTTACGAACCAACCGGTCTAGTTACAGACTTGACATCAAGTCTAGCTATTTTAGGGGTCAAGGAATTTTGCGACGGACTTTAAACTTTGCATGTTGTACCATCTATATTCTGTGCACTTGTCCTGCAAATTTGACAGACTTTCGCCAAAAACTGGCCGAGTATAAATTCAAGGATGCAGGGAAAACGACGCTCGTGCTGACTGCCTATACTCTCGTAATCGTGGCTGTTGTTGTTGTTGTTGTATATTTTATGGCATCTTCGGCAACTAAGGCCCTTTATGCCATCAACTATACGGTTTTAGCTTTAACTATACTATATTATCAACTTGAGATGACGAAGAAGGAGTTGCAGTTTTAGAAATGGGAGGAAAACCCCCAGAGAAATGCCCCAGGGGAAAACCCAGGCGGTCAAGTAGGGACTGCAAACCCAATCCACATACACGCCCCGGATTCGAACCCGGGACGCCAGAGGTGAAAGGCGAGGAAAGAACCCGTACGCCAACCCGACCGCCCTCTCGTGGCTGTTGGTGCACACTGCCTCCCATACTACTCCTGATTTCTGCGCATGCTCGGGCTCCTGGATCGCAGTTGACCACCCCAGTTTATCACGGGAATTTGGCGAAAGTGTGGTCTAAATGTCGGCAATTTTACGGGTCAAGGATTTTTCCGACGAACTTCAAATTGTGCATGTCCTAAACCATCTATATTCTGCACTTGTCCTGCAAATTTGACAGAAATTCAAGGATGTAGGGAAAACGTTGCTCGGGCTTAAGCCTAGGTGACATATCCAATCCGGGGCCCGTACGGCGAGTAAAAACCGACATTTTGGCCAATTTCGTACGGTGCCCGGCCGGCTCCCTCACGTTTCCCACGGGCACCTGGACATTTTTCACCAGCCGTACGGGCGCCGCGGTGCTGAGCTGGCTCCTCCCAATTCTCCCGGCGTTTTAATCTGGCCGGTAGGCCGTAGAAAGCACGTAGAAGGCCCGTGGTGACACCCTAGGGGTCCCGTGCGGCTCCGACCGGTGGCCGGGCGGGCTCCGCACAATTTGTTATGCAAATTCTCGTAAAAAAAAATTGTCGGACGCCTTGTGGTGCTCAAGGGTGCCGCACGGCTATCCTGCAGCCCCTCACAGTCCCTTCAAGGGTCCCGGGCGATATGTACAACACCGGGCGCCTGCCGTTCGGGGTCCGTTTGATGTAAAAATTGCCTGTGCGGCCCCCTCACGGCGGCATCGAGTCCACCCGTTTGATATAAATACAGTGACATTGCTCTCAAATTCTCCCCCTCTCTCTGTTTGCCCGGAAGCTTACCGCACGGCACTCGGCTGGCACTCTTACGGTTTGAACGGGCGCCTTGCGATAAAACTCCACAAATTTTCACCGGGCACCGTAGAATATGTGACCACACACGCCGTAGAAATGAAAATCGTAAGGGACCCGTAAAGTCTCTAAAATCCACGGCAAGCCGCCGGGTGGGGAAAATCGTACGGGGCCCGGTTGATTTGTGACATAGGCTTTACTGCCTACTCCCGTAACCGTGGCTGTTGGGGCACCCTGCCTCTCATATACTCCTGAGTTCTGCGCATGCTCGGTCTTCTGGATGGCAGTTGACCCACCCCAGTTTATAACGGGAATTTGGCGAAAGTGTGGTCCAAATGTGGGATATTTTAAATTTCAAATTTTGCATGGTAGTAACCATATATATTCTGCACTTGTCCTACATATATAGTTGTTATTTTCCAAACTACAAACCATCTGTCATGTTTCATTTTTAAATGACTCGCGAACATCGCGAACAATCCAAAGGCTTGTTGGCCAACGTGGGCCAACGTTGGTGGCGCACAATACGTTCCCTCGAAATTGTTCAAGTTGGCTGACGTTGCCAACGTTTGCAAACGTTCGAGTGTTTGGAACGTGGTAATGTAGCTTACCGCTGCTTACCAAATTTGTTTAGGTGATATGACACGTTGCTATTGATTCATTGTTTATTGCCAGCGATAAGGGAGAAAACCAAGAAATGTGCGATATAGTTGTTATTTTCCAAGCTAAAAACCAGCGTCTGTCATTTTTCATGTCAGGGCGCCATCTTTCATGTCATGGGCAAGAATTCTGAGGCGTAGGCCTACCAATAGATACTTTTAATTTTGAACCACCCTGGTCTGTATAGGCCTACTAGGTTAAGGTTTAGGTTTAGTTATTTTAAAGGAATTTATGGTTTTGAATGCGATTGGTTTGCAACCAGCTTCGTGGTCTGGTTAAAGAGATCGACTTAGTGCAATCATAAGTTCCCATATCCTCAGATCTCAGGGAATTTCCACTGTGCAAAGCGACGTAACAATACCCTGAGGAAAACCACGCAAATCTGTGGAGTGACCCGGCTGTTCCATTTAGCGAGCATACGCCCGACTAATTTTGGATGTAATTAAATGAAATTAGTCATGTTTTGGCTAAAATTCCAAATTTCTATATTTTCTAGTTTTTGTTCTTTGTCACGTTAATTATATCGATAATTCCTGCAACATTTGTGTCTACTACGCATTTAAAAAAAAAGTTAATCAGAGGGCTAGGGATGCGGAACGAGTAACATAATGTCCTGTTCAATAGAAATATAGCGACCAATCGGCGAGCGCGATAACAAGGTCGATCGTGGAAACACCGAACGCCACATATAACAAGCCTCATGATTGGTCTAGAGATGCGACAAGATTTCTGTCGCTTGTCCCAACGCGAAATGGGGCCTGTTTCAACAGGGCCACTGTACGCAGGAGTTAGGGAGTGCGTTAAAGGGGCACTGTTGCAAGAGGATGATAATAAATTAAGTTCCCTGCTGGTTCGAATCTCTGTTGTTTGGGATTTTTCGAAATTTCTCGGTTTCTTCTTCTTCTTCTTATTATTATTATTTCTTTCTGGTATTCATACCAAGGATTCCTCAATAGTGCACATTGCACTGTCGCTCGCAAGCGTGAGGAAACCCATTAAGAATTATTTAGAATTGACCAGAGACACCGGGGATCCCTCCCCTTGCTCTTCACGAAAGAATGCTCTGGATCTTTAAAGTGCATTATCGTTACTTAACACACTGGACCAACGGCTTTACATCCCTTCCGAAGGACGGAGCAAGTGAGATTAAGTGCCTTGGCCAACTTAGTGCCACTAATAGTGAGAGTAAGAGTTCAGACTATTTCCAAGATTGTCACTTGAGACGTATCAGTCATTGGAAACTTAGTAGACTTTATTCAGGTTGAAAAATTGGGATGTACCCCTCGCTGTGGTGTAAAAAAAAAAACCCAAACCACCCGCGAGCGTGCTTTTAATTAAAGGCCAGTGTATCATTTGCAATGACCCAACATATTGATGAACGAGTTTACCCGAAAAACCTTTCTCAAACTAAAGATTGGATTGGTAGCAACTATCCAATAAAATGTTTCCGCCCGAAATGATATAATTTCAATAGAAAATAATCCATGAAGATGAAATTATCTAGATCGTTTGCAAACGATTTACTTAGAAGCCCGCCCTCATAAGATTGAAATTAATTAGTTGGCTCGCATTTGGGTGGTCCGAAAATGGGCACAGGCGTGGCTAGAAGGCTGAGCTCCGCGCGCTTTCTAGTCTGGTCATGGATATCATGCGTACAGCGCGTGCGTGTGCTAAAAGAAATGTCCTGTTGCTATGGTGGAGCAAGGTCAGTGGTAGACTGGTCCCCTGTCCATGTGCACTACGCTGCTCTCGCTATACAAGGACAGGCACACGCCGAGCAATAACCATGGGTGATTGGCCGTTGTATTACCACGCGTGATTGGTCGTTGTATTAAATATATGCATGATCTATTTTTAGAGTTTGCTCAACAACGAGTGAATTTCGCAATCGTTGATTTTGTCGCTGGGTTTTGCATATCCTATTCAATCTTTGCCATGCCTTATAATTATTTAGTAATTTTGGCAGTGGTGTAACTCGTCAACGCCCAGGTTTGTACTGATACATTACTTTGTACTTGAAATGGCGCTGTTTGCCGTATTTTTAAGCCGCTAAACATCAATATCACAGTGCGGCCGTTCAAAAAAAGTTTTTCATCGCATAAAAAAAATCGACAAAACATGACAGAAACCCCATCGAATGATATGAATGACATGGTTGGATATAGAGCTATTTGTTCAACCTTGATTCCCACCGAAACCAGTATGTTTATTTGGTTCTGACAGCAATTTTACAGGCATATCTTCTGCTGTCGATGCAAAAATACCGCTGCTGCCGCCGCTGTAATTTTCCCAGACATTGATTGCGTAGCGCGCGCGATGCCAAATCGAACGAAGGCGCGCAGCACGCTGTATTCTGGGCGCCTGCTTGGCGCTTGCGCAAACCGTGACACAGTCCTTTTAATTTGCATAAACATCCAGGAATTCCTGGATATTTATGCCAAACATGGCGGCGTGTACCTGTCCTCATATACGACGGAGGGGAAGTAAATATGTGGACAAGGGAACCAGTCTAGGTCAGTGGTCGGCGAGTCGAGCACCGGATCGACGTGACCGACTGAGAATGAAGAGACGAATTTAGAATGAGGGGCTAGAACAAGAGAGGGCGCCAAACAAAAAACACGAACGATCATTTTGAAACTCTTCGTGGAGACAAAAAAGGCACTTGAATTTTCATTTTTTTGAAAGGGTCATTAATTCGACGGAGCTGAAATTTCGTAAGTTGAGTCTGTAGATGTCCTTCTGTTGATTTATAGTTATGTTTTTCTTAAAATCGCTCAAAAACAGATGATCTAATGGCCTTTAAGTTGTTTTCACCGCGCTCGAGGTCATACCGTACCGTCACAGAACCGTAACTTCCGGTGAAGTTGCGTAAACAAAATTGAAGTTGAGTAAAAAAAATGTTAAATGTTGTCTTGTATACAAATAAAACTAATCTAATATTAGTCTAAAATATGCCAACATGATATTTTTAAAGTTATAAAAAGTGAACTGGCAAGGGCATTATGATAATGCTCTGGTTGTCATCGTGTCCTGGGACGCATGCGCAGTACGTTCGGGACGTGTGTACAAAGTAAAATGAGCCAGTCAGGGACAAAACGACTGAACAATTTGCATGATGGTAGGTCGAATTTTACACTTTAACAGCAGCCAATTTTGATTGTACCATGTCAAAAGAAGAGCAGAATTTTGTAGTTTGCATAATGCATCGATTTGGTGTGTATGTTGGCACATTAAACATGTTTTCGTTTTGGTTTAATATGGCATGATCGGTACTTCCAAATACTGAAAGCCGTCCAGATCAAACTGTACGGCTTTCAAGAGCAGCATTTTCCCCCCCATCAAAACCGTTGCTCAAATGGAATCTTTAGTTTACTCATTTTACAGGCAATTGCTATTTTTGGTAAAAATCTGAATCTCCACACGTTCTACATACCTCCCTGGCTGAAATTGTCTGGTGACTGGTGACTGGTGACTCTATGATCAAAAAGCTGGAGGGTCCTCGTCTTAGCCACATGCACAAAGTTGTCTGCTGCCCTCACCCCGGAGCCAAAGTAGAGGACATCGCTAATGTGCAAAGTGGTATAATGAGCAAACACAAACCAAAACATGTAATCCTCCACAGCGGCACGAATAATGTAAAAGATGACCCATCGACACTAGCTGCTAAGATCAAAAGCGTGGGGGAGGAAATCCAGAAAACGTCGAATGCAAGGATCACAATATCATCCATCATTCACCGAAACCCCGAATCCAACGAACAAAGAGCACGAGTCACATCTATCAACAACAAGCTGGAACATGTAGCTGCAATGTCAGACTGGGGCTTCATCTCAAACAACAATATTGGTTCGTCGAACATTGCAAGAGACGGGGTACACCTTAATCAAGCTGGTATTGGGAGACTAGCAAAGAACATAATAGACCACATTCGCAATCCAACATCTGGCGTCATCCCGAAATCTCAAACCAAGGAAACTCATCACACCTATGCCCAAGCTCTTTCTGGTAGATCGACCACACCGTCACATTCCACAGCAAGACAAAACGGGCCTGTTCATCACAACAGACAACATCAGGGTTTTCAGGAGCGCTTCCACAAGATGAGAAAACCGACATGGCACCATCAGCTGACGAATCACACTCCGCGCGACCAGAACTGGGGGCAATACCTGCGGTTTGTGTCCCAAGTCATGAACAATTAACTGACAAGTACATGGAATTGGTCGGCGGTAAAATACCTCCTATGCGAACTAAGGGTTTTAAAATTGCTCACCTGAATATCCATAGTTTAGTAAGCAAAATTGATGAATTGAAAATGCTTTTAGGTCATAAACCATTTGATGTAATTTGCTTAAATGAAACCCTATGTGATGGTACAGTGAGCGATGGTGAAATTGACATTGACGGGTTTTCCATTGTTAGGAAAGACAGGACAAGACACGGCGGTGGTGTTGCTATTTATGTGTCTAATAACTTTAATTTTATTAGGCGATGTGATCTTGAAGTAGACGAAATTGAAGGTATCTGGGTGGAATTACGCTTTAATAATAGATCACCTATTCTAATATGTGCCATTTACCGACCACCCAGTGCCAATATTCATTTTTTCGAGTCTCTCAACACCAGTCTAGTAACAGCTTTTAATGAAAATAAGGAGTGTATTTTGCTTGGGGATTTTAACTGTAATTTTGCTGATACTGGGTCAAACGGCAATACAGAAAATATGAAATTCTACACCGAAATGTACGGTTTTAAACAGATCATCAAATATCCAACTAGGATCACGAGTCACAGCCGTACTCTCATCGATTTGATATTTGTTACCAATCCTGATGCGTATATTGACAACGGTGTATTTAATACTAGCATTAGTGATCACTTTTTAACATATACAGTTAGAAGTTTTAGTCGCAAAACGGGTACTCGTTCGGGACATAATTTTATTGAATTTAGACCTTTTAATAAATTAAACGAACAAGATTTCCTTGACTATTTAAATAGGTTGCCTTGGAACGTTGTTGACGAAATAGAAGATGTACAAATGGCCTGGCAAAAATGGTCTGCTATGTTTATGGATGCTGTTAATGTACACATTCCTATTTGTAAGAAAAGAATCAGGCAACAAGCGTGTCCCTGGATTACACCAGTTATCGTGTCAATGATGAAAGAGCGTGACAAGATACACAAGGCAGCTATCAAAAGTAACTGTTCTGATCTATGGAATGAGTATAAGCGTTTACGAAATAAGGTCACACACACCATGCAAAAAGAAAAATCCAATTATTATCATTCTCTTATACGTGATAACAGCGGCAACAGTAAGAAAATATGGCAATGCATGAAAGATGTAACTGGCAACAATAACAAAAATGCCCAGTCTACGTCTGTTGTGGTAAATGGCGCACTCTGTACAGATCCATCCAAAATCGCCAATACATTTAATGAATACTTTGTTAACTGTGCAGAAAAAGTCACAGAAGGATTGCCAAAACGTAAACAGGACGTAGAGGAAGTACCAATTGATGGTTTAGTTTTTAATATTATGCCTGTTCCTTCTAATTTTGTCGAAGATATGATTAAAAACATGGATATTAAGAAGTCTACGGGAGTTGACCAGATTAGCTGTCGTATCCTGAAAATCGCACTTCCTGCCATTATTCCGTCACTGACTAAAATTATCAATTTATCTTTAATACACGGACATGTTCCTAATAGTATGAAGATAGCTAAGGTGCGACCACTATTTAAAGCAGGTGAAAATTCAGATGTTGCAAATTACAGACCTATATCTATTCTACCTGTATTGAGTAAAATTTTAGAACGAGCCGTTTATAACCAGTTGTATGATTTTTTAAATGATAACGGGCTATTACATCCAAACCAGTCAGGTTTTCGTCCCCAGCACTCCACTGCCACCATACTCACCAAATTAATAACCCAGTGGAGTAGAAATGTGGATAACGGAGACCTGTCTGGCGTAGCGTTTATAGACCTTCGTAAAGCATTTGATACTGTCAACCATAATATTCTTTTATCTAAACTTAAATCAATGGGAGCGTCGGAGAATACACTTAAATGGTTTACCAGTTATTTAACGGGACGTACACAGAAAGTTGTTTTTAATAATGAATATTCTGACCCACTGTCTATTGTTAATGGTGTGCCTCAGGGATCCATCCTTGGCCCGCTTTTGTTTTCTATTTATGTAAATAGCCTACCAAATTCGATTAGTGATGGTGAAATTGATATGTATGCAGATGACACAACACTTACAATCAAAGGTAAAACATCTGCCGAAATTGAAAGGAAGCTATCAATTGCACTTGAAGAAATAAGTGGTTGGTTAATTGCGCATCGGCTTGTGTTGAACTTTGATAAAACAAATGTAATGCTTATTGGATCTAGGCACAAGTTGGACAGTGTGACTCAATTTACGGTTAAGGTTAACGGGTACGAACTTAAGCGTGTAGACACAATTAAATGTCTAGGATTAATTGTTGATGAGGAATTGAAATGGACTGCTCATGTTGACAAGGTTGTGAATAGTGTACGTGTTAAATTGGCGATGTTGAGAAGGGCTAAACCACACCTGCCTCTCAACTCCCTTAAACTACTTTTTAATGCTTTTATTTTACCACATTTTGACTATTGCTCTATGATCTGGTCGGATCGATTTCAAAAACACACCGAAAAGCTTTTTAAACTACAGAAATACGCGGCCAGACTAATTCTGAATAAAGGCTATGATACACCTTCCAGTGAACTTTTTAATGAACTGCGATGGATTCCATTGCAAAAACGATTTTATTATAATAGAGCGGTTTTTATGTACAAGTGTACCCACAACCTTGTTCCCACATATCTTACAGAAAGTGTACTTAAGGTTTCCAATATACATAGTTATGGTACGAGACAGTCCACGTCCGATCAATTAGTAATTCCTACCTACAAGACCGAGTGCTATAAAAACAGCCCACTATTAACTACAATGACAGTGTGGAATTATTTGAGTCTCGATGTCAAGTCTTCTCCTTCGCTCTGTGATTTTAAGAAAATTATGAAACAAGGTCTATTAGCTTCTGCTCCGTAATTTTAGCCTTTTCAGTATGTTTTTTTATATATTTTTTTTAAATATAACCAAACGCGATTTTATGCTTTTAGATTACATTTTTCAAATCTTTTTTATTAGGTGTTTCTTTTTTTTAACTTATAATTTCCTATTTCTTTATGTACATACTTTATTTGACATATTTATATTTTTCTACATGTTTGAATTCAAGTTTTGATATATTTGAATATTTACCTATTTAATTCCTTAGTCTTGTTTCGTTTCGTTTTGTGTTTTGGTTTGTAAAATTTATGTTTAAGTTGATGTATTTGTTTATATAATTTTAAATAGTTTTATCCCTTTAATGTTAACAACTTTTTAATTTTTAATTTTTATATCGCTCATTCTTTTGCCAAATGTTAATTTTAAGTTTCTCGTACTAAATTTAGTGTTTTATGTTTATTGTGATCCAGGGCCCTGTGGTAGACCACTTTATGTGAACGGGCTACCCTGGTTAAAAATCAGAAAATAAATAAATAAATAATAAAAGTGGCGTACACTGGTCCGTAAAACCCGAAACTTTCAGGAGCAATCATACCGCATGTCTTGTTAATTTTTTCCCAATAAACAAGATGGCGATGTAGACTCGGCGCAGTCGTTCTTTCGGCCACCAGCACGTACTAGCACGGTACAGACAAGGGGGAGGGGGGGGGGGGGGGGGGGGGGGGGGCGCTGTTCACATTTATTCGCTCTTGCCTGTGGGCATGTACCGTACCGCCGGCCGGCGCTCCGCTGGCGAATCTACAGTCACTGACGCGAGTACACGTTAAAAATGTGATATAATTCCTCATGGCTTGCATCTCTGAATTGTTTATATATTTTTGTAAATTAATAGTTAGTTAGAAAACCTACAAGCTGTTTAATTATCGACCAATTACTCTCAAAATGATTGTCCATGTATGACAATTGCGTTGTTTACACGGTTGCCAATGTCTCAACTACGAATGAAGTATGATTTTTTCTTCAGCAATTCCGTTAGATGACGGAAAATATTGCCACCCAACTCCCCTTCCCTCCCTCCCAATTAAACAAATTGTAAAACAAAAATCAGAAAGGACTCGATGAGAACCACAGAACCTCTGGAAATTATACAATTCCATGCCTATAGCTTTTGAGTAAGGATGCCGCCAACTTTTTTAAGCACCTGCAGCCGATTTCACGAATGGCGCAAGCCCTATAGCTTGCGTGTAATTTTCACAGGAATGTTGCGCAGCCTACGCAATAAAATGTTGCGCAAGCGGACTTACGCAGTGCGTTAGGATTCGTGAAATCGGCTGCAGGTGCTTAAAAAAGTTGGCGGCATCCTTACTCAAAAGCTATAGGCATGGAATTGTATAATTTCCAGAGGTTCTGTGGTTCTCATCGAGTCCTTTCTGATTTTTGTTTTACAATTTGTTTAATTGGGAGGGAGGGAAGGGGAGTTGGGTGGCAATATTTTCCGTCATCTAACGGAATTGCTGAAGAAAAAATCATACTTCATTCGTAGTTGAGATATTGGCAACCGTGTAAACAACGCAATTGTCATACATGGACAATCATTTTGAGAGTAATTGGTCGATAATTAAACAGCTTGTAGGTTTTCTAACTAACTATTAATTTACAAAAATATATAAACAATTCAGAGATGCAAGCCATGAGGAAATATATCACATTTTTAACGTGTACTCGCGTCAGTGACTGTAGATTCGCCAGCGGAGCGCCGGCCGGCGGTACGGTACATGCCCACAGGCAAGAGCGAATAAATGTGAACAGCGCCCCCCTTGTCTGTACCGTGCTAGTACGTGCTGGTGGCCGAAAGAACGACTGCGCCGAGTCTACATCGCCATCTTGTTTATTGGGAAAAAATTAACAAGACATGCGGTATGATTGCTCCTGAAAGTTTCGGGTTTTACGGACCAGTGTACGCCACTTTTCAGACAATTTCAGCCAGGGAGGTATGTAGAACGTGTGGAGATTCAGATTTTTACCAAAAATAGCAATTGCCTGTAAAATGAGTAAACTAAAGATTCCATTTGAGCAACGGTTTTGATGGGGGGGAAAATGCTGCTCTTGAAAGCCGTATCCTCGATCCTCCATAATCTGCGCACCTAACGCTGATGTATGCGCGCGCATTGGCCGGCAAACATAATGCGAGTGCGTATAAATAGGACCGCGTGTATTTAGGAGTACTGACGATACAGTTTGATCTGGACGGCTTTCAGTATTTGGAAGTAGCATGATCGGTAGGCCTACATGAACAGATACAGACATGACAGACGCGGACGGGTCAACTCGACCGTCGTACCAACTCGACCGTCGTACCAACTCGACCGTCGTACCAACTCGACCGTCGTACCAACTGACCAACTCGACCGTTGTCCAACTCGATCAACCGTTGTAGCCTATGTTTAATAAACCCTTTAACATGTTTAACGGTTATCGACGCCATCTCGCCACAGGGCACTTCGAACAAGCGTTGCCGTGTGCAGGTGTGCGTGCGCTGATCGCAGCTAATGCACAGTGACCTAACAATGCATTCATATACAATCCGCTCACGCAGACAGCAACGCGTGTTCGAACTGCCCCGTGAACAATATGGCGTCGATAACCGTGAAAGGGTTTATTGCAGAAGTCAACTCGTCCGTAATTTTGTGTCGCACTAAACAATGTCAATGTGTTGTCACATGGCCTCATCAGACCTTGTGAGTGTGCAAAACATATGAGATGGGCTGAAACATTTGTTTCTTCACAAAATGTTAAATTTTTCCACTAAAAATGTTGGGTCTTTTTCCTTCAAGTCTGCACATATTCCAATGCTAGTCATTTAAAAGAAAAAATTCTGATCAACTTCCCTACATATACATACATGTACAGCGCAGCGGTCGAGTGTGTACGACGGTCGAGTGGGTGCGACGGTCATTCACAGAGGCCACGGAGGCCATAGACCTTATCGCAAATACCGCTTGGGTGAGTTTTCACAAAAGCAGCAATGTATGGGAAGGTTTTCGGGGCAGAATTTGCCCCGTTTTCCTTCCCACAATACAGTTGTGCTTTTGTGCAAACTCGCCCAAGCGGTATTTGCGATAAGGTCTATTGCATCTGTTGCCCTTGGTCTTGCAATAGCCTTGGTGCCCTTTTGCAATTCTCCCATAAACTTTTTCATTTTCCAATGGAAGTGCCCTTTTTAAACCCCCAAAAACTCCTCCAAAAATAAAAACAGCAGCGCCCTTTCAGTGACGAATTTCCTGTCCCGTTCATGATTAATTTATAAATAGTTTCCTACTGGTATATATGTACTTCCTGAAGTCTTGTTGCACTGGCCATTTTAATCATTTATAACTCTGCTATTAAATTTCCTGCAAACGAGTATTTCCTGCTGCTGGATATGACAACAATAATACATGTACAAATAACATACATTTTCTATTTATAGGGTTTAGACTATGCTGTTACCCGGCCGGGTTATCTCGGGGTTAACAAAAAAATTAACCCCGAGATTACCCGGGTAATTTGGAGCGTTCACACTACATTTTTTCACGGTTAGAAATTATTCGGGTTAACTGCCTCAAAACCCCACTTAAAGGGGCTATGTCACGGTTTGCGCATGCGCCAAATCCTTTCATATTTTGACATGCGTGCGGGCTTAGATGAATGTAGTGCAATTTCGTTACACAACGCCATTGGTGCGTGTGCTGTACATCGTGCCGCATGGGCAGTGTGTTCATTCATGAGTGTTTACAATACGCAGAATTCAACTACATTGTACATTGTGTGCACGCATTTGTTCGATTTGGCATCGCGCGCGTGATTGCACGATCAATGTCTGGAAAAACAGAATCGTACAGCGATTGAATAAGATATGCAAAAACCCGGCGACAAAACTTAAAAAAGAGAGCCCAACTTTTTTAAGTTTTGCTGCGCATGCGCAATCCGTGACATAGCCCCTTCAACCCCGCTGTTTTCTAACCCTGCTGGCGACTAGTGTGAAACCTACATGTATAATGTAGCATCACGGTCCACTTTACAAAAACCAGAATCAGACACTGACGAGTATCGTTCAGATACGGTAGAATTCCTTTCACTTAACGAACAAATGCTCCGGAATCTTTTAAGTGCATTACACAGCACAGCGGACCTACGGCTTTACATCCCATACGAAGGATGGAGCAATTGAGGTCAAGTTAAATTTCATACTTCTTATTTCCTTTTTTTCTCTTTTTTTCTTTAGCCGCCTAAATCGCCAGCCAAGAGTGCTAAAGGAAAGAAAGGAAAACTTAGCAAATCCGAAAAGGAGCGACTGAAAAAAGAAGAATTAGACCTCAAAGCGAAGGAGGAAGGTAATCTGGGCTTAAACATTTGCTGGTAACAGGCCTGGAAATAACCGGCAATTGCCGTCAGTGCCCTGTGCCATTGCCCCGATTATGGGCGGCCATCAGAGCAAACAAAAAATTACCCCCAAAAAACATGTAAAAAAAACAAAAACATTTCAAAAAAAAAGAAGGGTTTCTGGGTGTTGATATGGACGAGAGAATATCTCAGATTTTCGTGTCTTCGCTTTGCGTTCGCGGCGATAAATAATATCCGAAGAAAAAACAACCACAGGACTATTGAGGGCGCTAAAGACACCAAAAAAATTGCGTTCGAGTTGCTTCCCCGAGTCAGCGCTGACCTGAGGGATCATGCAAGGTGTGATGAGTCAGGGAAAACAAGGAATCGAGGTTAAACATGTGTCGACCCATATCGAACGCCACCTTTATTTACAAACACATGATACACAATACATGTACATCGCGACGGCTGGTAAAGCATATAGCCCAACATTTGTCTCTTTTGTTAATTTTAAGCATTTCTAGTTAATTACGCGACCTTTTGATAATTCTTTTTCACAACGACCATCTAAAAATTATTGTTGAGGATGCTAGATCGCTACAACATGTTTAATCAGAATTGTGACCTCGGAACAAACACCGTGTTAACTCGATGTTAACATGATGTTTATGACGTGTTAGTGTCACATCTCATGTTAGTTGAACACCTCAAGTTACACATCGTGTTAGTGTGACAGATCTGTTAAGTTAATCTGAACGAAGTGGGTGGTGTTAATTTTGATTAATTTGGAACTTTCGTGATTCTCAAAAAATTGACTTTTATTTTTCTTATAAATGTGTTGGATCTTGCAATCTACCCACAATTGAGACTTTTTTTGGGCTCCGTGAAGATTTTGAAAATTTCAATCAACTAGTGGTTAAGCTCGTGTAACACGGACCGGAGGTCACAATTCTGTGTTAGTGTTAGTGTTGAACGTCGTGCAGAACCCTATACCGACTTGACATTTCTCAAGATGCCGAGTCAACAGATCTGTTAACAGATCTGTTACACCAACTTTAACACTGTTTCCCCGAGGCGCAATCAAAGTGTGTCCCAAATTCCGGCAAATTTGGAAATCAAGGAATTTTCCAACCAACTTCAAATTTTGCATGCTCCAAACTGTATATATTCCGCACTTGTCATGCAAAATTGACAGATTTTCGCTGGGAAATGACGGAGAAATTTCAGAGTTTAGGGAAAACGGAGCTCGGCTACGTGGTTATTCCCCTAACCGTGGCTGTTGGGACACCCTGCGCTGCGCTGGTGTACATTTGTACGGCCGTTGACTCACCCCAGATTGTGACGGGAATTAGGTCAAAGTGTGTCCCAAATGCCGGCAAATTTGGAAATCAAGGAATTTTCCAACCAACTTCAAATTTTGCATGCTCCAAACTGTATATATTCCGCACTTGTCATGCAAAATTGACAGATTTTCGCTGGGAAATGACGGAGAAATTTCAGAGTTTAGGGAAAACGGAGCTCGGCTACGTGGTTATTCCCCTAACCGTGGCTGTTGGGACACCCTGCGCTGCGCTGGTGTACATTTGTACGGCCGTTGACTCACCCCAGATTGTGACGGGAATTAGGTCAAAGTGTGTCCCAAATGCCGGCAAATTTGGAAATCAAGGAATTTTCCAACCAACTTCAAATTTTGCATGCTCCAAACTGTATATATTCCGCACTGGTCATGCAAAATTGACAGATTTTCGCTGGGAAAGGACGGAGAAATTTCAGAGTTTAGGGAAAACGGAGCTCGGCTACGTGGTTATTCCCCTAACCGTGGCTGTTGGGACACCCTGCGCTGCGCTGGTGTACATTTGTACGGCCGTTGACTCACCCCAGATTGTGACGGGAATTAGGTCAAAGTGTGTCCCAAATGCCGGCAAATTTGGAAATCAAGGAATTTTCCAACCAACTTCAAATTTTGCATGCTCCAAACTGTATATATTCCGCACTTGTCATGCAAAATTGACAGATTTTCGCTGGGAAATGACGGAGAAATTTCAGAGTTTAGGGAAAACGGAGCTCGGCTACGTGGTTATTCCCCTAACCGTGGCTGTTGGGACACCCTGCGCTGCGCTGGTGTACATTTGTACGGCCGTTGACTCACCCCAGATTGTGACGGGAATTAGGTCAAAGTGTGTCCCAAATGCCGGCAAATTTGGAAATCAAGGAATTGTCCAACCAACTTCAAATTTTGCATGCTCCAAACTGTATATATTCCGCACTTGTCAATGCAAATTGACAGATTTTCGCTGGGAAATGACGGAGAAATTTCAGAGTTTAGGGAAAACGGAGCTCGGCTACGTGGTTATTCCCCTAACCGTGGCTGTTGGGACACCCTGCGCTGCGCTGGTGTACATTTGTACGGCCGTTGACTCACCCCAGATTGTGACGGGAATTAGGTCAAAGTGTGTCCCAAATGCCGGCAAATTTGGAAATCAAAGAATTTTCCAACCAACTTCAAATGTTGCATGCTCCAAACTGTATATATTCCGCACTTGTCATGCAAAATTGACAGATTTTCGCTGGGAAATGACGGAAAAATTCAGAGTTTAGGGAAAACGGAGCTCGGCTACGTGGTTATTCCCCTAACCGTGGCTGTTGGGACACCCTGCGCTGCGCTGGTGTACATTTGTACGGCCGTTGACTCACCCCAGATTGTGACGGGAATTAGGTCAAAGTGTGTCCCAAATGCCGGCAAATTTGGAAATCAAGGAATTTTCCAACCAACTTCAAATTTTGCATGCTCCAAACTGTATATATTCCGCACTTGTCATGCAAAATTGACAGATTTTCGCTGGGAAATGACGGAGAAATTTCAGAGTTTAGGGAAAACGGAGCTCGGCTACGTGGTTATTCCCCTAACCGTGGCTGTTGGGACACCCTGCGCTGCGCTGGTGTACATTTGTACGGCCGTTGACTCACCCCAGATTGTGACGGGAATTAGGTCAAAGTGTGTCCCAAATGCCGGCAAATTTGGAAATCAAGGAATTTTCCAACCAACTTCAAATTTTGCATGCTCCAAACTGTATATATTCCGCACTTGTCATGCAAAATTGACAGATTTTCGCTGGGAAATGACGGATAAATTTCAGAGTTTAGGGAAAACGGAGCTCGGCTACGTGGTTATTCCCCTAACCGTGGCTGTTGGGACACCCTGCGCTGTGCTGGTGTACATTTGTACGGCCGTTGACTCACCCCAGATTGTGACGGGAATTAGGTCAAAGTGTGTCCCAAATGCCGGCAAATTTGAAAATCAAGGAATTTTCCAACCAACTTCAAATTTTACATGCTCCAAACTGTATATATTCCGCACTTGTCATGCAAAATTGACAGATTTTCGCTGGGAAATGACGGAGAAATTTCAGAGTTTAGGGAAAACGGAGCTCGGCTACGTGGTTATTCCCCTAACCGTGGCTGTTGGGACACCCTGCGCTGCGCTGGTGTACATTTGTACGGCCGTTGACTCACCCCAGATTGTGACGGGAATTAGGTCAAAGTGTGTCCCAAATGCCGGCAAATTTGGAAATCAAGGAATTGTCCAACCAACTTCAAATTTTGCATGCTCCAAACTGTATATATTCCGCACTTGTCATGCAAAATTGACAGATTTTCGCTGGGAAATGACGGAGAAATTTCAGAGTTTAGGGAAAACGGAGCTCGGCTACGTGGTTATTCCCCTAACCGTGGCTGTTGGGACACCCTGCGCTGCGCTGGTGTACATTTGTACGGCCGTTGACTCACCCCAGATTGTGACGGGAATTAGGTCAAAGTGTGTCCCAAATGCCGGCAAATTTGAAAATCAAGGAATTTTCCAACCAACTTCAAATTTTACATGCTCCAAACTGTATATATTCCGCACTTGTCATGCAAAATTGACAGATTTTCGCTGGGAAATGACGGAGAAATTTCAGAGTTTAGGGAAAACGGAGCTCGGCTACGTGGTTATTCCCCTAACCGTGGCTGTTGGGACACCCTGCGCTGCGCTGGTGTACATTTGTACGGCCGTTGACTCACCCCAGATTGTGACGGGAATTAGGTCAAAGTGTGTCCCAAATGCCGGCAAATTTGGAAATCAAGGAATTGTCCAACCAACTTCAAATTTTGCATGCTCCAAACTGTATATATTCCGCACTTGTCATGCGAAATTGACAGATTTTCGCTGGGAAATGACGGAGAAATTTCAGAGTTTAGGGAAAACGGAGCTCGGCTACGTGGTTATTCCCCTAACCGTGGCTGTTGGGACACCCTGCGCTGCGCTGGTGTACATTTGTACGGCCGTTGACTCACCCCAGATTGTGACGGGAATTAGGTCAAAGTGTGTACCAAATGCCGGCAAATTTGGAAATCAAGGAATTTTCCAACCAACTTCAAATTTTGCATGCTCCAAACTGTATATATTCCGCACTTGTCATGCAAAATTGACAGATTTTCGCTGGGAAATGACGGAGAAATTACAGAGTTTAGGGAAAACGGAGCTCGGCTACGTGGTTATTCCCCTAACCGTGGCTGTTGGGACACCCTGCGCTGCGCTGGTGTACATTTGTACGGCCGTTGACTCACCCCAGATTGTGACGGGAATTAGGTCAAAGTGTGTCCCAAATGCCGGCAAATTTGGAAATCAAGGAATTTTCCAACCAACTTCAAATTTTGCATGCTCCAAACTGTATATATTCCGCACTTGTCATGCAAAATTGACAGATTTTCGCTGGGAAATGACGGAGAAATTTCAGAGTTTAGGGAAAACGGAGCTCGGCTACGTGGTTATTCCCCTAATCTTGGCTGTTGGGACACCCTGCGCTGCGCTGGTGTACATTTGTACGGCCGTTGACTCATCCCAGATTGTGACAGGAATTAGGTCAAAGTGTGTCCCAAATGCCGGCAAATTTGGAAATCAAGGAATTTTCCAACCAACTTCAAATTTTGCATGCTCCAAACTGTATATATTCCGCACTTGTCATGCAAAATTGACAGATTTTCGCTGGGAAATGACGGAGAAATTTCAGAGTTTAGGGAAAACGGAGCTCGGCTACGTGGTTATTCCCCTAACCGTGGCTGTTGGGACACCCTGCGCTGCGCTGGTGTACATTTGTACGGCCGTTGACTCACCCCAGATTGTGACGGGAATTAGGTCAAAGTGTGTCCCAAATTCCAGCAAATTTGGAAATCAAGGAATTTTCCAACCAACTTCAAATTTTGCATGCTCCAAACTGTATATATTCCGCACTTGTCATGCAAAATTGACAGATTTTCGCTGGGAAATGACGGAGAAATTTCAGAGTTTAGGGAAAACGGAGCTCGGCTACGTGGTTATTCCCCTAACCGTGGCTGTTGGGACACCTTGCGCTGCGCTGGTGTACATTTGTACGGCCGTTGACTCACCCCAGATTGTGACGGGAATTAGGTCAAAGTGTGTCCCAAATGCCGGCAAATTTGGAAATCAAGGAATTTTCCAACCAACTTCAAATTTTGCATGCTCCAAACTGTATATATTCCGCACTTGTCATGCAAAATTGACAGATTTTCGCTGGGAAATGACGGAGAAATTTCAGAGTTTAGGGAAAACGGAGCTCGGCTACGTGGTTATTCCCCTAACCGTGGCTGTTGGGACACCCTGCGCTGCGCTGGTGTACATTTGTACGGCCGTTGACTCACCCCAGATTGTGACGGGAATTAGGTCAAAGTGTGTCCCAAATGCCGGCAAATTTGGAAATCAAGGAATTTTCCAACCAACTTCAAATTTTGCATGCTCCAAACTGTATATATTCCGCACTTGTCATGCAAAATTGACAGATTTTCGCTGGGAAATGACGGAGAAATTTCAGAGTTTAGGGAAAACGGAGCTCGGCTACGTGGTTATTCCCCTAACCGTGGCTGTTGGGACACCCTGCGCTGCGCTGGTGTACATTTGTACGGCCGTTGACTCACCCCAGATTGTGACGGGAATTAGGTCAAAGTGTGTCCCAAATGCCGGCAAATTTGGAAATCAAGGAATTTTCCAACCAACTTCAAATTTTGCATGCTCCAAACTATATATATTCCGCACTTGTCATGCAAAATTGACAGATTTTCGCTGGGAAATGACGGAGAAATTTCAGAGTTTAGGGAAAACGGAGCTCGGCTACGTGGTTATTCCCCTAACCGTGGCTGTTGGGACACCCTGCGCTGCGCTGGTGTACATTTGTACGGCCGTTGACTCACCCCAGATTGTGACGGGAATTAGGTCAAAGTGTGTCCCAAATGCCGGCAAATTTGGAAATCAAGGAATTTTCCAACCAACTTCAAATTTTGCATGCTCCAAACTGTATATATTCCGCACTTGTCATGCAAAATTGACAGATTTTCGCTGAGAAATGACTCACGGAGAAATTTCAGAGTTTAGGGAAAACGGAGCTCGGCTACGTGGTTATTCCCCTAACCGTGGCTGTTGGGACACCCTGCGCTGCGCTGGTGTACATTTGTACGGCCATTGACTCACCCCAGATTGTGACGGGAATTAGGTCAAAGTGTGTCCCAAATGCCGGAAAATTTGGAAATCAAGGAATTTTCCAACCAACTTCAAATTGTGCATGCTCCAAACTGTATATATTCCGCACTTGTCATGCAAAATTGACAGATTTTCGCTGGGAAATGACGGAAAAATTCAGAGTTTAGGGAAAACGGAGCTCGGCTACGTGGTTATTCCCCTAACCGTGGCTGTTGGGACACCCTGCGCTGCGCTGGTGTACATTTGTACGGCCGTTGACTCACCCCAGATTGTGACGGGAATTAGGTCAAAGTGTGTCCCAAATGCCGGCAAATTTGGAAATCAAGGAATTTTCCAACCAACTTCAAATTTTGCATGCTCCAAACTGTATATATTCCGCACTTGTCATGCAAAATTGACAGATTTTCGCTGGGAAATGACGGAGAAATTTCAGAGTTTAGGGAAAACGGAGCTCGGCTACGTGGTTATTCCCCTAACCGTGGCTGTTGGGACACCCTGCGCTGCGCTGGTGTACATTTGTACGGCCGTTGACTCACCCCAGATTGTGACGGGAATTAGGTCAAAGTGTGTCCCAAATGCCGGCAAATTTGGAAATCAAGGAATTTTCCAACCAACTTCAAATTTTGCATGCTCCAAACTGTATATATTCCGCACTTGTCATGCAAAATTGACAGATTTTCGCTGGGAAATGACGGATAAATTTCAGAGTTTAGGGAAAACGGAGCTCGGCTACGTGGTTATTCCCCTAACCGTGGCTGTTGGGACACCCTGCGCTGCGCTGGTGTACATTTGTACGGCCGTTGACTCACCCCAGATTGTGACGGGAATTAGGTCAAAGTGTGTCCCAAATGCCGGCAAATTTGGAAATCAAGGAATTTTCCAACCAACTTCAAATTTTGCATGCTCCAAACTGTATATATTCCGCACTTGTCATGCAAAATTGACAGATTTTCGCTGGGAAATGACGGATAAATTTCAGAGTTTAGGGAAAACGGAGCTCGGCTACGTGGTTATTCCCCTAACCGTGGCTGTTGGGACACCCTGCGCTGTGCTGGTGTACATTTGTACGGCCGTTGACTCACCCCAGATTGTGACGGTAATTAGGTCAAAGTGTGTCCCAAATGCCGGCAAATTTGAAAATCAAGGAATTTTCCAACCAACTTCAAATTTTACATGCTCCAAACTGTATATATTCCGCACTTGTCATGCAAAATTGACAGATTTTCGCTGGGAAATGACGGAGAAATTTCAGAGTTTAGGGAAAACGGAGCTCGGCTACGTGGTTATTCCCCTAACCGTGGCTGTTGGGACACCCTGCGCTGCGCTGGTGTACATTTGTACGGCCGTTGACTCACCCCAGATTGTGACGGGAATTAGGTCAAAGTGTGTCCCAAATGCCGGCAAATTTGGAAATCAAGGAATTGTCCAACCAACTTCAAATTTTGCATGCTCCAAACTGTATATATTCCGCACTTGTCATGCAAAATTGACAGATTTTCGCTGGGAAATGACGGAGAAATTTCAGAGTTTAGGGAAAACGGAGCTCGGCTACGTGGTTATTCCCCTAACCGTGGCTGTTGGGACACCCTGCGCTGCGCTGGTGTACATTTGTACGGCCGTTGACTCACCCCAGATTGTGACGGGAATTAGGTCAAAGTGTGTACCAAATGCCGGCAAATTTGGAAATCAAGGAATTTTCCAACCAACTTCAAATTTTGCATGCTCCAAACTGTATATATTCCGCACTTGTCATGCAAAATTGACAGATTTTCGCTGGGAAATGACGGAGAAATTACAGAGTTTAGGGAAAACGGAGCTCGGCTACGTGGTTATTCCCCTAACCGTGGCTGTTGGGACACCCTGCGCTGCGCTGGTGTACATTTGTACGGCCGTTGACTCACCCCAGATTGTGACGGGAATTAGGTCAAAGTGTGTCCCAAATGCCGGCAAATTTGGAAATCAAGGAATTTTCCAACCAACTTCAAATTTTGCATGCTCCAAACTGTATATATTCCGCACTTGTCATGCAAAATTGACAGATTTTCGCTGGGAAATGACGGAGAAATTTCAGAGTTTAGGGAAAACGGAGCTCGGCTACGTGGTTATTCCCCTAACCGTGGCTGTTGGGACACCCTGCGCTGCGCTGGTGTACATTTGTACGGCCGTTGACTCACCCCAGATTGTGACGGGAATTAGGTCAAAGTGTGTCCCAAATGCCGGCAAATTTGGAAATCAAGGAATTTTCCAACCAACTTCAAATTTTGCATGCTCCAAACTGTATATATTCCGCACTTGTCATGCAAAATTGACAGATTTTCGCTGAGAAATGACTCACGGAGAAATTTCAGAGTTTAGGGAAAACGGAGCTCGGCTACGTGGTTATTCCCCTAACCGTGGCTGTTGGGACACCCTGCGCTGCGCTGGTGTACATTTGTACGGCCATTGACTCACCCCAGATTGTGACGGGAATTAGGTCAAAGTGTGTCCCAAATGCCGGAAAATTTGGAAATCAAGGAATTTTCCAACCAACTTCAAATTGTGCATGCTCCAAACTGTATATATTCCGCACTTGTCATGCAAAATTGACAGATTTTCGCTGGGAAATGACGGAAAAATTCAGAGTTTAGGGAAAACGGAGCTCGGCTACTTGGTTATTCCCCTAACCGTGGCTGTTGGGACACCCTGCGCTGCGCTGGTGTACATTTGTACGGCCGTTGACTCACCCCAGATTGTGACGGGAATTAGGTCAAAGTGTGTACCAAATGCCGGCAAATTTGGAAATCAAGGAATTTTCCAACCAACTTCAAATTTTGCATGCTCCAAACTGTATATATTCCGCACTTGTCATGCAAAATTGACAGATTTTCGCTGGGAAATGACGGAGAAATTACAGAGTTTAGGGAAAACGGAGCTCGGCTACGTGGTTATTCCCCTAACCGTGGCTGTTGGGACACCCTGCGCTGCGCTGGTGTACATTTGTACGGCCGTTGACTCACCCCAGATTGTGACGGGAATTAGGTCAAAGTGTGTCCCAAATGCCGGCAAATTTGGAAATCAAGGAATTTTCCAACCAACTTCAAATTTTGCATGCTCCAAACTGTATATATTCCGCACTTGTCATGCAAAATTGACAGATTTTCGCTGGGAAATGACGGAGAAATTTCAGAGTTTAGGGAAAACGGAGCTCGGCTACGTGGTTATTCCCCTAACCGTGGCTGTTGGGACACCCTGCGCTGCGCTGGTGTACATTTGTACGGCCGTTGACTCACCCCAGATTGTGACGGGAATTAGGTCAAAGTGTGTCCCAAATGCCGGCAAATTTGGAAATCAAGGAATTTTCCAACCAACTTCAAATTTTGCATGCTCCAAACTGTATATATTCCGCACTTGTCATGCAAAATTGACAGATTTTCGCTGAGAAATGACTCACGGAGAAATTTCAGAGTTTAGGGAAAACGGAGCTCGGCTACGTGGTTATTCCCCTAACCGTGGCTGTTGGGACACCCTGCGCTGCGCTGGTGTACATTTGTACGGCCATTGACTCACCCCAGATTGTGACGGGAATTAGGTCAAAGTGTGTCCCAAATGCCGGAAAATTTGGAAATCAAGGAATTTTCCAACCAACTTCAAATTGTGCATGCTCCAAACTGTATATATTCCGCACTTGTCATGCAAAATTGACAGATTTTCGCTGGGAAATGACGGAAAAATTCAGAGTTTAGGGAAAACGGAGCTCGGCTACTTGGTTATTCCCCTAACCGTGGCTGTTGGGACACCCTGCGCTGCGCTGGTGTACATTTGTACGGCCGTTGACTCACCCCAGATTGTGACGGGAATTAGGTCAAAGTGTGTCCCAAATGCCGGCAAATTTGGAAATCAAGGAATTTTCCAACCAACTTCAAATGTTGCATGCTCCAAACTGTATATATTCCGCACTTGTCATGCAAAATTGACAGATTTTCGCTGGGAAATGACGGAAAAATTCAGAGTTTAGGGAAAACGGAGCTCGGCTACGTGGTTATTCCCCTAACCGTGGCTGTTGGGACACCCTGCGCTGCGCTGGTGTACATTTGTACGGCCGTTGACTCACCCCAGATTGTGACGGGAATTAGGTCAAAGTGTGTCCCAAATGCCGGCAAATTTGGAAATCAAGGAATTTTCCAACCAACTTCAAATTTTGCATGCTCCAAACTGTATATATTCCGCACTTGTCATGCAAAATTGACAGATTTTCGCTGGGAAATGACGGAGAAATTTCAGAGTTTAGGGAAAACGGAGCTCGGCTACGTGGTTATTCCCCTAACCGTGGCTGTTGGGACACCCTGCGCTGCGCTGGTGTACATTTGTACGGCCGTTGACTCACCCCAGATTGTGACGGGAATTAGGTCAAAGTGTGTCCCAAATGCCGGCAAATTTGGAAATCAAGGAATTTTCCAACCAACTTCAAATTTTGCATGCTCCAAACTGTATATATTCCGCACTTGTCATGCAAAATTGACAGATTTTCGCTGGGAAATGACGGATAAATTTCAGAGTTTAGGGAAAACGGAGCTCGGCTACGTGGTTATTCCCCTAACCGTGGCTGTTGGGACACCCTGCGCTGTGCTGGTGTACATTTGTACGGCCGTTGACTCACCCCAGATTGTGACGGGAATTAGGTCAAAGTGTGTCCCAAATGCCGGCAAATTTGAAAATCAAGGAATTTTCCAACCAACTTCAAATTTTACATGCTCCAAACTGTATATATTCCGCACTTGTCATGCAAAATTGACAGATTTTCGCTGGGAAATGACGGAGAAATTTCAGAGTTTAGGGAAAACGGAGCTCGGCTACGTGGTTATTCCCCTAACCGTGGCTGTTGGGACACCCTGCGCTGCGCTGGTGTACATTTGTACGGCCGTTGACTCACCCCAGATTGTGACGGGAATTAGGTCAAAGTGTGTCCCAAATGCCGGCAAATTTGGAAATCAAGGAATTGTCCAACCAACTTCAAATTTTGCATGCTCCAAACTGTATATATTCCGCACTTGTCATGCAAAATTGACAGATTTTCGCTGGGAAATGACGGAGAAATTACAGAGTTTAGGGAAAACGGAGCTCGGCTACGTGGTTATTCCCCTAACCGTGGCTGTTGGGACACCCTGCGCTGCGCTGGTGTACATTTGTACGGCCGTTGACTCACCCCAGATTGTGACGGGAATTAGGTCAAAGTGTGTCCCAAATGCCGGCAAATTTGGAAATCAAGGAATTTTCCAACCAACTTCAAATTTTGCATGCTCCAAACTGTATATATTCCGCACTTGTCATGCAAAATTGACAGATTTTCGCTGGGAAATGACGGAGAAATTTCAGAGTTTAGGGAAAACGGAGCTCGGCTACGTGGTTATTCCCCTAACCGTGGCTGTTGGGACACCCTGCGCTGCGCTGGTGTACATTTGTACGGCCGTTGACTCACCCCAGATTGTGACGGGAATTAGGTCAAAGTGTGTCCCAAATTCCGGCAAATTTGGAAATCAAGGAATTTTCCAACCAACTTCAAATTTTGCATGCTCCAAACTGTATATATTCCGCACTTGTCATGCAAAATTGACAGATTTTCGCTGGGAAATGACGGAGAAATTTCAGAGTTTAGGGAAAACGGAGCTCGGCTACGTGGTTATTCCCCTAACCGTGGCTGTTGGGACACCCTGCGCTGCGCTGGTGTACATTTGTACGGCCGTTGACTCACCCCAGATTGTGACGGGAATTAGGTCAAAGTGTGTCCCAAATGCCGGCAAATTTGGAAATCAAGGAATTTTCCAACCAACTTCAAATTTTGCATGCTCCAAACTGTATATATTCCGCACTTGTCATGCAAAATTGACAGATTTTCGCTGGGAAATGACGGAGAAATTTCAGAGTTTAGGGAAAACGGAGCTCGGCTACGTGGTTATTCCCCTAACCGTGGCTGTTGGGACACCCTGCGCTGCGCTGGTGTACATTTGTACGGCCGTTGACTCACCCCAGATTGTGACGGGAATTAGGTCAAAGTGTGTCCCAAATGCCGGCAAATTTGGAAATCAAGGAATTTTCCAACCAACTTCAAATTTTGCATGCTCCAAACTGTATATATTCCGCACTTGTCATGCAAAATTGACAGATTTTCGCTGGGAAATGACGGAGAAATTTCAGAGTTTAGGGAAAACGGAGCTCGGCTACGTGGTTATTCCCCTAACCGTGGCTGTTGGGACACCCTGCGCTGCGCTGGTGTACATTTGTACGGCCGTTGACTCACCCCAGATTGTGACGGGAATTAGGTCAAAGTGTGTCCCAAATGCCGGCAAATTTGGAAATCAAGGAATTGTCCAACCAACTTCAAATTTTGCATGCTCCAAACTGTATATATTCCGCACTTGTCATGCAAAATTGACAGATTTTCGCTGGGAAATGACGGAGAAATTTCAGAGTTTAGGGAAAACGGAGCTCGGCTACGTGGTTATTCCCCTAACCGTGGCTGTTGGGACACCCTGCGCTGCGCTGGTGTACATTTGTACGGCCGTTGACTCACCCCAGATTGTGACGGGAATTAGGTCAAAGTGTGTCCCAAATGCCGGCAAATTTGGAAATCAAGGAATTTTCCAACCAACTTCAAATTTTGCATGCTCCAAACTGTATATATTCCGCACTTGTCATGCAAAATTGACAGATTTTCGCTGAGAAATGACTCACGGAGAAATTTCAGAGTTTAGGGAAAACGGAGCTCGGCTACGTGGTTATTCCCCTAACCGTGGCTGTTGGGACACCCTGCGCTGCGCTGGTGTACATTTGTACGGCCATTGACTCACCCCAGATTGTGACGGGAATTAGGTCAAAGTGTGTCCCAAATGCCGGCAAATTTGGAAATCAAGGAATTTTCCAACCAACTTCAAATTGTGCATGCTCCAAACTGTATATATTCCGCACTTGTCATGCAAAATTGACAGATTTTCGCTGGGAAATGACGGAAACATTCAGAGTTTAGGGAAAACGGAGCTCGGCTACGTGGTTATTCCCCTAACCGTGGCTGTTGGGACACCCTGCGCTGCGCTGGTGTACATTTGTACGGCCTTTGACTCACCCCAGATTGTGACGGGAATTAGGTCAAAGTGTGTCCCAAATGCCGGCAAATTTGGAAATCAAGGAATTTTCCAACCAACTTCAAATTTTGCATGCTCCAAACTGTATATATTCCGCACTTGTCATGCAAAATTGACAGATTTTCGCTGGGAAATGACGGAGAAATTTCAGAGTTTAGGGAAAACGGAGCTCGGCTACGTGGTTATTCCCCTAACCGTGGCTGTTGGGACACCCTGCGCTGCGCTGGTGTACATTTGTACGGCCGTTGACTCACCCCAGATTGTGACGGGAATTAGGTCAAAGTGTGTCCCAAATGCCGGCAAATTTGGAAATCAAGGAATTTTCCAACCAACTTCAAATTTTGTATGCTCCAAACTGTATATATTCCGCACTTGTCATGCAAAATTGACAGATTTTCGCTGGGAAATGACGGAGAAATTTCAGAGTTTAGGGAAAACGGAGCTCGGCTACGTAGTTATTCCCCTAACCGTGGCTGTTGGGACACCCTGCGCTGCGCTGGTGTACATTTGTACGGCCGTTGACTCACCCCAGATTGTGACGGGAATTAGGTCAAAGTGTGTCCCAAATGCCGGCAGATTTGGAAATCAAGGAATTGTCCAACCAACTTCAAATTTTGCATGCTCCAAACTGTATATATTCCGCACTTGTCATGCAAAATTGACAGATTTTCGCTGGGAAATGACGGAGAAATTTCAGAGTTTAGGGAAAACGGAGCTCGGCTACGTGGTTATTCCCCTAACCGTGGCTGTTGGGACACCCTGCGCTGCGCTGGTGTACATTTGTACGGCCGTTGACTCACCCCAGATTGTGACGGGAATTAGGTCAAAGTGTGTCCCAAATGCCGGCAAATTTGGAAATCAAGGAATTTTCCAACCAACTTCAAATTTTGCATGCTCCAAACTGTATATATTCCGCACTTGTCATGCAAAATTGACAGATTTTCGCTGAGAAATGACTCACGGAGAAATTTCAGAGTTTAGGGAAAACGGAGCTCGGCTACGTGGTTATTCCCCTAACCGTGGCTGTTGGGACACCCTGCGCTGCGCTGGTGTACATTTGTACGGCCATTGACTCACCCCAGATTGTGACGGGAATTAGGTCAAAGTGTGTCCCAAATGCCGGCAAATTTGGAAATCAAGGAATTTTCCAACCAACTTCAAATTTTGCATGCTCCAAACTGTATATATTCCGCACTTGTCATGCAAAATTGACAGATTTTCGCTGAGAAATGACTCACGGAGAAATTTCAGAGTTTAGGGAAAACGGAGCTCGGCTACGTGGTTATTCCCCTAACCGTGGCTGTTGGGACACCCTGCGCTGCGCTGGTGTACATTTGTACGGCCATTGACTCACCCCAGATTGTGACGGGAATTAGGTCAAAGTGTGTCCCAAATGCCGGCAAATTTGGAAATCAAGGAATTTTCCAACCAACTTCAAATTGTGCATGCTCCAAACTGTATATATTCCGCACTTGTCATGCAAAATTGACAGATTTTCGCTGGGAAATGACGGAAACATTCAGAGTTTAGGGAAAACGGAGCTCGGCTACGTGGTTATTCCCCTAACCGTGGCTGTTGGGACACCCTGCGCTGCGCTGGTGTACATTTGTACGGCCGTTGACTCACCCCAGATTGTGACGGGAATTAGGTCAAAGTGTGTCCCAAATGCCGGCAAATTTGGAAATCAAGGAATTTTCCAACCAACTTCAAATTTTGCATGCTCCAAACTGTATATATTCCGCACTTGTCATGCAAAATTGACAGATTTTCGCTGGGAAATGACGGAGAAATTTCAGAGTTTAGGGAAAACGGAGCTCGGCTACGTGGTTATTCCCCTAACCGTGGCTGTTGGGACACCCTGCGCTGCGCTGGTGTACATTTGTACGGCCGTTGACTCACCCCAGATTGTGACGGGAATTAGGTCAAAGTGTGTCCCAAATGCCGGCAAATTTGGAAATCAAGGAATTTTCCAACCAACTTCAAATTTTGTATGCTCCAAACTGTATATATTCCGCACTTGTCATGCAAAATTGACAGATTTTCGCTGGGAAATGACGGAGAAATTTCAGAGTTTAGGGAAAACGGAGCTCGGCTACGTAGTTATTCCCCTAACCGTGGCTGTTGGGACACCCTGCGCTGCGCTGGTGTACATTTGTACGGCCGTTGACTCACCCCAGATTGTGACGGGAATTAGGTCAAAGTGTGTCCCAAATGCCGGCAGATTTGGAAATCAAGGAATTGTCCAACCAACTTCAAATTTTGCATGCTCCAAACTGTATATATTCCGCACTTGTCATGCAAAATTGACAGATTTTCGCTGGGAAATGACGGAGAAATTTCAGAGTTTAGGGAAAACGGAGCTCGGCTACGTGGTTATTCCCCTAACCGTGGCTGTTGGGACACCCTGCGCTGCGCTGGTGTACATTTGTACGGCCGTTGACTCACCCCAGATTGTGACGGGAATTAGGTCAAAGTGTGTCCCAAATGCCGGCAAATTTGGAAATCAAGGAATTTTCCAACCAACTTCAAATTTTGCATGCTCCAAACTGTATATATTCCGCACTTGTCATGCAAAATTGACAGATTTTCGCTGAGAAATGACTCACGGAGAAATTTCAGAGTTTAGGGAAAACGGAGCTCGGCTACGTGGTTATTCCCCTAACCGTGGCTGTTGGGACACCCTGCGCTGCGCTGGTGTACATTTGTACGGCCATTGACTCACCCCAGATTGTGACGGGAATTAGGTCAAAGTGTGTCCCAAATGCCGGCAAATTTGGAAATCAAGGAATTTTCCAACCAACTTCAAATTGTGCATGCTCCAAACTGTATATATTCCGCACTTGTCATGCAAAATTGACAGATTTTCGCTGGGAAATGACGGAGAAATTTCAGAGTTTAGGGAAAACGGAGCTCGGCTACGTAGTTATTCCCCTAACCGTGGCTGTTGGGACACCCTGCGCTGCGCTGGTGTACATTTGTACGGCCGTTGACTCACCCCAGATTGTGACGGGAATTAGGTCAAAGTGTGTCCCAAATGCCGGCAGATTTGGAAATCAAGGAATTGTCCAACCAACTTCAAATTTTGCATGCTCCAAACTGTATATATTCCGCACTTGTCATGCAAAATTGACAGATTTTCGCTGGGAAATGACGGAGAAATTTCAGAGTTTAGGGAAAACGGAGCTCGGCTACGTGGTTATTCCCCTAACCGTGGCTGTTGGGACACCCTGCGCTGCGCTGGTGTACATTTGTACGGCCGTTGACTCACCCCAGATTGTGACGGGAATTAGGTCAAAGTGTGTCCCAAATGCCGGCAAATTTGGAAATCAAGGAATTTTCCAACCAACTTCAAATTTTGCATGCTCCAAACTGTATATATTCCGCACTTGTCATGCAAAATTGACAGATTTTCGCTGAGAAATGACTCACGGAGAAATTTCAGAGTTTAGGGAAAACGGAGCTCGGCTACGTGGTTATTCCCCTAACCGTGGCTGTTGGGACACCCTGCGCTGCGCTGGTGTACATTTGTACGGCCATTGACTCACCCCAGATTGTGACGGGAATTAGGTCAAAGTGTGTCCCAAATGCCGGCAAATTTGGAAATCAAGGAATTTTCCAACCAACTTCAAATTGTGCATGCTCCAAACTGTATATATTCCGCACTTGTCATGCAAAATTGACAGATTTTCGCTGGGAAATGACGGAAAAATTCAGAGTTTAGGGAAAACGGAGCTCGGCTACGTGGTTATTCCCCTAACCGTGGCTGTTGGGACACCCTGCGCTGCGCTGGTGTACATTTGTACGGCCGTTGACTCACCCCAGATTGTGACGGGAATTAGGTCAAAGTGTGTCCCAAAAGCCTACAAATTTGGAAATCAAGGAATTTTCCAACCAACTTCAAATTTTGCATGCTCCAAACTGTATATATTCCGCACTTGTCATGCAAAATTGACAGATTTTCGCTGGGAAATGACGGAAAAATTCAGAGTTTAGGGAAAACGGAGCTCGGCTACGTGGTTATTCCCCTAACCGTGGCTGTTGGGACAGCCTGCGCTGCGCTGGTGTACATTTGTACGGCCGTTGACTCACCCCAGATTGTGACGGGAATTAGGTCAAAGTGTGTCCCAAATGCCGGCAAATTTGGAAATCAAGGAATTTTCCAACCAACTTCAAATTTTGCATGCTCCAAACTGTATATATTCCGCACTTGTCATGCAAAATTGACAGATTTTCGCTGAGAAATGACTCACGGAGAAATTTCAGAGTTTAGGGAAAACGGAGCTCGGCTACGTGGTTATTCCCCTAACCGTGGCTGTTGGGACACCCTGCGCTGCGCTGGTGTACATTTGTACGGCCATTGACTCACCCCAGATTGTGACGGGAATTAGGTCAAAGTGTGTCCCAAATGCCGGCAAATTTGGAAATCAAGGAATTTTCCAACCAACTTCAAATTGTGCATGCTCCAAACTGTATATATTCCGCACTTGTCATGCAAAATTGACAGATTTTCGCTGGGAAATGACGGAAAAATTCAGAGTTTAGGGAAAACGGAGCTCGGCTACGTGGTTATTCCCCTAACCGTGGCTGTTGGGACACCCTGCGCTGCGCTGGTGTACATTTGTACGGCCGTTGACTCACCCCAGATTGTGACGGGAATTAGGTCAAAGTGTGTCCCAAATGCCTACAAATTTGGAAATCAAGGAATTTTCCAACCAACTTCAAATTTTGCATGCTCCAAACTGTATATATTCCGCACTTGTCATGCAAAATTGACAGATTTTCGCTGGGAAATGACGGAAAAATTCAGAGTTTAGGGAAAACGGAGCTCGGCTACGTGGTTATTCCCCTAACCGTGGCTGTTGGGACAGCCTGCGCTGCGCTGGTGTACATTTGTACGGCCGTTGACTCACCCCAGATTGTGACGGGAATTAGGTCAAAGTGTGTCCCAAATGCCGGCAAATTTGGAAATCAAGGAATTTTCCAACCAACTTCAAATTTTGCATGCTCCAAACTGTATATATTCCGCACTTGTCATGCAAAATTGACAGATTTTCGCTGGGAAATGACGGAGAAATTTCAGAGTTTAGGGAAAACGGAGCTCGGCTACGTGGTTATTCCCCTAACCGTGGCTGTTGGGACACCCTGCGCTGCGCTGGTGTACATTTGTACGGCCGTTGACTCACCCCAGATTGTGACGGGAATTAGGTCAAAGTGTGTCCCAAATGCCGGCAAATTTGGAAATCAAGGAATTTTCCAACCAACTTCAAATTTTGCATGCTCCAAACTGTATATATTCCGCACTTGTCATGCAAAATTGACAGATTTTCGCTGGGAAATGACGGAGAAATTTCAGAGTTTAGGGAAAACGGAGCTCGGCTACGTGGTTATTCCCCTAACCGTGGCTGTTGGGACACCCTGCGCTGCGCTGGTGTACATTTGTACGGCCGTTGACTCACCCCAGATTGTGACGGGAATTAGGTCAAAGTGTGTCCCAAAAGCCTACAAATTTGGAAATCAAGGAATTTTCCAACCAACTTCAAATTTTGCATGCTCCAAACTGTATATATTCCGCACTTGTCATGCAAAATTGACAGATTTTCGCTGGGAAATGACGGAAAAATTCAGAGTTTAGGGAAAACGGAGCTCGGCTACGTGGTTATTCCCCTAACCGTGGCTGTTGGGACAGCCTGCGCTGCGCTGGTGTACATTTGTACGGCCGTTGACTCACCCCAGATTGTGACGGGAATTAGGTCAAAGTGTGTCCCAAATGCCGGCAAATTTGGAAATCAAGGAATTTTCCAACCAACTTCAAATTTTGCATGCTCCAAACTGTATATATTCCGCACTTGTCATGCAAAATTGACAGATTTTCGCTGAGAAATGACTCACGGAGAAATTTCAGAGTTTAGGGAAAACGGAGCTCGGCTACGTGGTTATTCCCCTAACCGTGGCTGTTGGGACACCCTGCGCTGCGCTGGTGTACATTTGTACGGCCATTGACTCACCCCAGATTGTGACGGGAATTAGGTCAAAGGTGTGTCCCAAATGCCGGCAAATTTGGAAATCAAGGAATTTTCCAACCAACTTCAAATTGTGCATGCTCCAAACTGTATATATTCCGCACTTGTCATGCAAAATTGACAGATTTTCGCTGGGAAATGACGGAAAAATTCAGAGTTTAGGGAAAACGGAGCTCGGCTACGTGGTTATTCCCTATTAACCGTGGCTGTTGGGACACCCTGCGCTGCGCTGGTGTACATTTGTACGGCCGTTGACTCACCCCAGATTGTGACGGGAATTAGGTCAAAGTGTGTCCCAAATGCCTACAAATTTGGAAATCAAGGAATTTTCCAACCAACTTCAAATTTTGCATGCTCCAAACTGTATATATTCCGCACTTGTCATGCAAAATTGACAGATTTTCGCTGGGAAATGACGGAAAAATTCAGAGTTTAGGGAAAACGGAGCTCGGCTACGTGGTTATTCCCCTAACCGTGGCTGTTGGGGACAGCCTGCGCTGCGCTGGTGTACATTTGTACGGCCGTTGACTCACCCCAGATTGTGACGGGAATTAGGTCAAAGTGTGTCCCAAATGCCGGCAAATTTGGAAATCAAGGAATTTTCCAACCAACTTCAAATTTTGCATGCTCCAAACTGTATATATTCCGCACTTGTCATGCAAAATTGACAGATTTTCGCTGGGAAATGACGGAGAAATTTCAGAGTTTAGGGAAAACGGAGCTCGGCTACGTGGTTATTCCCCTAACCGTGGCTGTTGGGACACCCTGCGCTGCGCTGGTGTACATTTGTACGGCCGTTGACTCACCCCAGATTGTGACGGGAATTAGGTCAAAGTGTGTCCCAAATGCCGGCAAATTTGGAAAATCAAGGAATTTTCCAACCAACTTCAAATTTTGCATGCTCCAAACTGTATATATTCCGCACTTGTCATGCAAAATTGACAGATTTTCGCTGGGAAATGACGGAGAAATTTCAGAGTTTAGGGAAAACGGAGCTCGGCTACGTGGTTATTCCCCTAACCGTGGCTGTTGGGACACCCTGCGCTGCGCTGGTGTACATTTGTACGGCCGTTGACTCACCCCAGATTGTGACGGGAATTAGGTCAAAGTGTGTCCCAAATGCCGGCAAATTTGGAAATCAAGGAATTTTCCAACCAACTTCAAATTTTGCATGCTCCAAACTGTATATATTCCGCACTTGTCATGCAAAATTGACAGATTTTCGCTGGGAAATGACTGAGAAAATTTCAGAGTTTAGGGAAAACGGAGCTCGGCTACGTGGTTATTCCCCTAACCGTGGCTGTTGGGACACCCTGCGCTGCGCTGGTGTACATTTGTACGGCCGTTGACTCACCCCAGATTGTGACGGGAATTAGGTCAAAGTGTGTCCCAAATGCCGGCAAATTTGGAAATCAAGGAATTTTCCAACCAACTTCAAATTTTGCATGCTCCAAACTGTATATATTCCGCACTTGTCATGCAAAATTGACAGATTTTCGCTGGGAAATGACGGAGAAATTTCAGAGTTTAGGGAAAGCGGAGCTCGGCTACGTGGTTATTCCCCTAACCGTGGCTGTTGGGACACCCTGCGCTGCGCTGGTGTACATTTGTACGGCCGTTGACTCACCCCAGATTGTGACGGGAATTAGGTCAAAGTGTGTCCCAAATGCCGGCAAATTTGGAAATCAAGGAATTTTCCAACCAACTTCAAATTTTGCATGCTCCAAACTGTATATATTCCGCACTTGTCATGCAAAATTGACAGATTTTCGCTGGGAAATGACGGAGAAATTTCAGAGTTTAGGGAAAACGGAGCTCGGCTACGTGGTTATTTCCCTAACCGTGGCTGTTGGGACACCCCTTGCGCTGCGCTGGTGTACATTTGTACGGCCGTTGACTCACCCCAGATTGTGACGGGAATTAGGTCAAAGTGTGTCCCAAATGCCGGCAAATTTGGAAATCAAGGAATTTTCCAACCAACTTCAAAATTTGCATGCTCCAAACTGTATATATTCCGCACTTGTCATGCAAAATTGACAGATTTTCGCTGGGAAATGACGGAGAAATTTCAGAGTTTAGGGAAAACGGAGCTCGGCTACGTGGTTATTCCCCTAACCGTGGCTGTTGGGACACCCTGCGCTGCGCTGGTGTACATTTGTACGGCCGTTGACTCACCCCAGATTGTGACGGGAATTAGGTCAAAGTGTGTCCCAAATGCCGGCAAATTTGGAAATCAAGGAATTTTCCAACCAACTTCAAATTTTGCATGCTCCAAACTGTATATATTCCGCACTTGTCATGCAAAATTGACAGATTTTCGCTGGGAAATGACGGAGAAATTTCAGAGTTTAGGGAAAACGGAGCTCGGCTACGTGGTTATTCCCCTAACCGTGGCTGTTGGGACACCCTGCGCTGCGCTGGTGTACATTTGTACGGCCGTTGACTCACCCCAGATTGTGACGGGAATTAGGTCAAAGTGTGTCCCAAATGCCGGCAAATTTGGAAATCAAGGAATTTTTCCAACCAACTTCAAATTTTGCATGCTCCAAACTGTATATATTCCGCACTTGTCATGCAAAATTGACAGATTTTCGCTGGGAAATGACGGAGAAATTTCAGAGTTTAGGGAAAACAGAGCTCGGCTACGTGGTTATTCCCCTAACCGTGGCTGTTGGGACACCCTGCGCTGCGCTGGGTGTACATTTGTACGGCCGTTGACTCACCCCAGATTGTGACGGGAATTAGGTCAAAGTGTGTCCCAAATGCCGGCAAATTTGGAAATCAAGGAATTTTCCAACCAACTTCAAATTTTGCATGCTCCAAACTGTATATATTCCGCACTTGTCATGCAAAATTGACAGATTTTCGCTGGGAAATGACGGAGAAATTTCAGAGTTTAGGGAAAACGGAGCTCGGCTACGTGGTTATTCCCCTAACCGTGGCTGTTGGGACACCCTGCGCTGCGCTGGTGTACATTTGTACGGCCGTTGACTCACCCCAGATTGTGACGGGAATTAGGTCAAAGTGTGTCCCAAATGCCGGCAAATTTGGAAATCAAGGAATTTTCCAACCAACTTCAAAATTTGCATGCTCCAAACTGTATATATTCCGCACTTGTCATGCAAAATTGACAGATTTTCGCTGAGAAATGACGGAGAAATTTCAGAGTTTAGGGAAAACGGAGCTCGGCTTACGTGGTTATTCCCCTAACCGTGGCTGTTGGGACACCCTGCGCTGCGCTGGTGTACATTTGTACGGCCGTTGACTCACCCCAGATTGTGACGGGAATTAGGTCAAAGTGTGTCCCAAATGCCGGCAAATTTGGAAATCAAGGAATTTTCCAACCAACTTCAAAATTTTGCATGCTCCAAACTGTATATATTCCGCACTTGTCATGCAAAATTGACAGATTTTCGCTGGGAAATGACGGAGAAATTTCAGAGTTTAGGGAAAACGGAGCTCGGCTACGTGGTTATTCCCCTAACCGTGGCTGTTGGGACACCCTGCGCTGCGCTGGTGTACATTTGTACGGCCGTTGACTCACCCCAGATTGTGACGGGAATTAGGTCAAAGTGTGTCCCAAATGCCGGCAAATTTGGAAATCAAGGAATTTTCCAACCAACTTCAAATTTTGCATGCTCCAAACTGTATATATTCCGCACTTGTCATGCAAAATTGACAGATTTTCGCTGGGAAATGACGGAGAAATTTCAGAGTTTAGGGAAAACGGAGCTCGGCTACGTGGTTATTCCCCTAACCGTGGCTGTTGGGACACCCTGCGCTGCGCTGGTGTACATTTGTACGGCCGTTGACTCACCCCAGATTGTGACGGAATTAGGTCAAAGTGTGTCCCAAATGCCGGCAAATTTGGAAATCAAGGAATTTTCCAACCAACTTCAAATTTTGCATGCTCCAAACTGTATATATTCCGCACTTGTCATGCAAAATTGACAGATTTTCGCTGGGAAATGACGGAGAAATTTCAGAGTTTAGGGAAAACGGAGCTCGGCTACGTGGTTATTCCCCTAACCGTGGCTGTTGGGACACCCTGCGCTGCGCTGGTGTACATTTGTACGGCCGTTGACTCACCCCAGATTGTGACGGGAATTAGGTCAAAGTGTGTCCCAAATGCCGGCAAATTTGGAAATCAAGAATTTTCCAACCAACTTCAAATTTTGCATGCTCCAAACTGTATATATTCCGCACTTGTCATGCAAAATTGACAGATTTTCGCTGGGAAATGACGGAGAAATTTCAGAGTTTAGGGAAAACGGAGCTCGGCTACGTGGTTATTCCCCTAACCGTGGCTGTTGGGACACCCTGCGCTGCGCTGGTGTACATTTGTACGGCCGTTGACTCACCCCAGATTGTGACGGGAATTAGGTCAAAGTGTGTCCCAAATGCCGGCAAATTTGGAAATCAAGGAATTTTCCAACCAACTTCAAATTTTGCATGCTCCAAACTGTATATATTCCGCACTTGTCATGCAAAATTGACAGATTTTCGCTGAGAAATGACGGAGAAATTTCAGAGTTTAGGGAAAACGGAGCTCGGCTACGTGGTTATTCCCCTAACCGTGGCTGTTGGGACACCCTGCGCTGCGCTGGTGTACATTTGTACGGCCGTTGACTCACCCCAGATTGTGACGGGAATTAGGTCAAAGTGTGTCCCAAATGCCGGCAAATTTGGAAATCAAGGAATTTTCCAACCAACTTCAAATTTGCATGCTCCAAACTGTATATATTCCGCACTTGTCATGCAAAATTGACAGATTTTCGCTGGGAAATGACGGAGAAATTTCAGAGTTTAGGGAAAACGGAGCTCGGCTACGTGGTTATTCCCCTAACCGTGGCTGTTGGGACACCCTGCGCTGCGCTGGTGTACATTTGTACGGCCGTTGACTCACCCCAGATTGTGACGGGAATTAGGTCAAAGTGTGTCCCAAATGCCGGCAAATTTGGAAATCAAGGAATTTTCCAACCAACTTCAAATTTTGCATGCTCCAAACTGTATATATTCCGCACTTGTCATGCAAAATTGACAGATTTTCGCTGGGAAATGACGGAGAAATTTCAGAGTTTAGGGAAAACGGAGCTCGGCTACGTGGTTATTCCCCTAACCGTGGCTGTTGGGACACCCTGCGCTGCGCTGGTGTACATTTGTACGGCCGTTGACTCACCCCAGATTGTGACGGGAATTAGGTCAAAGTGTGTCCCAAATGCCGGCAAATTTGGAAATCAAGGAATTTTCCAACCAACTTCAAATTTTGCATGCTCCAAACTGTATATATTCCGCACTTGTCATGCAAAATTGACAGATTTTCGCTGAGGAAATGACGGAGAAATTTCAGAGTTTAGGGAAAACGGAGCTCGGCTACGTGGTTATTCCCCTAACCGTGGCTGTTGGGACACCCTGCGCTGCGCTGGTGTACATTTGTACGGCCGTTGACTCACCCCAGATTGTGACGGGAATTAGGTCAAAGTGTGTCCCAAATGCCGGCAAATTTGGAAATCAAGGAATTTTCCAACCAACTTCAAAATTTGCATGCTCAAACTGTATATATTCCGCACTTGTCATGCAAAATTGACAGATTTTTCGCTGGGAAATGACGGAGAAATTTCAGAGTTTAGGGAAAACGGAGCTCGGCTACGTGGTTATTCCCTAACCGTGGCTGTTGGGACACCCTGCGCTGCGCTGGTGTACATTTGTACGGCCGTTGACTCACCCCAGATTGTGACGGGAATTAGGTCAAAGTGTGTCCCAAATGCCGGCAAATTTGGAAATCAAGGAATTTTCCAACCAACTTCAAATTTTGCATGCTCCAAACTGTATATATTCCGCACTTGTCATGCAAAATTGACAGATTTTCGCTGGGAAATGACGGAGAAATTTCAGAGTTTAGGGAAAACGGAGCTCGGCTACGTGGTTATTCCCCTAACCGTGGCTGTTGGGACACCCTGCGCTGCGCTGGTGTACATTTGTACGGCCGTTGACTCACCCCAGATTGTGACGGGAATTAGGTCAAAGTGTGTCCCAAATGCCGGCAAATTTGGAAATCAAGGAATTTTCCAACCAACTTCAAAATTTGCATGCTCCAAACTGTATATATTCCGCACTTGTCATGCAAAATTGACAGATTTTCGCTGAGAAATGACGGAGAAATTTCAGAGTTTAGGGAAAACGGAGCTCGGCTACGTGGTTATTCCCCTAACCGTGGCTGTTGGGACACCCTGCGCTGCGCTGGTGTACATTTGTACGGCCGTTGACTCACCCCAGATTGTGACGGGAATTAGGTCAAAGTGTGTCCCAAATGCCGGCAAATTTGGAAATCAAGGAATTTTCCAACCAACTTCAAAATTTGCATGCTCCAAACTGTATATATTCCGCACTTGTCATGCAAAATTGACAGATTTTCGCTGGGAAATGACGGAGAAATTTCAGAGTTTAGGGAAAACGGAGCTCGGCTACGTGGTTATTCCCCTAACCGTGGCTGTTGGGGACACCCTGCGCTGCGCTTGTGTACATTTGTACGGCCGTTGACTCACCCCAGATTGTGACGGGAATTAGGTCAAAGTGTGTCCCAAATGCCGGCAAATTTGGAAATCAAGGAATTTTCCAACCAACTTCAAATTTTGCATGCTCCAAACTGTATATATTCCGCACTTGTCATGCAAAATTGACAGATTTTCGCTGGGAAATGACGGAGAAATTTCAGAGTTTAGGGAAAACGGAGCTCGGCTACGTGGTTATTCCCCTAACCGTGGCTGTTGGGACACCCTGCGCTGCGCTGGTGTACATTTGTACGGCCGTTGACTCACCCCAGATTGTGACGGGAATTAGGTCAAAGTGTGTCCCAAATGCCGGCAAATTTGGAAATCAAGGAATTTTCCAACCAACTTCAAATTTTGCATGCTCCAAACTGTATATATTCCGCACTTGTCATGCAAAATTGACAGATTTTCGCTGGGAAATGACGGAGAAATTTCAGAGTTTAGGGAAAACGGAGCTCGGCTACGTGGTTATTCCCCTAACCGTGGCTGTTGGGACACCCTGCGCTGCGCTGGTGTACATTTGTACGGCCGTTGACTCACCCCAGATTGTGACGGGAATTAGGTCAAAGTGTGTCCCAAATGCCGGCAAATTTGGAAATCAAGGAATTTTCCAACCAACTTCAAAATTTGCATGCTCCAAACTGTATATATTCCGCACTTGTCATGCAAAATTGACAGATTTTCGCTGGGAAATGACGGAGAAATTTCAGAGTTTAGGGAAAACGGAGCTCGGCTACGTGGTTATTCCCCTAACCGTGGCTGTTGGGACACCCTGCGCTGCGCTGGTGTACATTTGTACGGCCGTTGACTCACCCCATATTGTGACGGGAATTAGGTCAAAGTGTGTCCCAAATGCCGGCAAATTTGGAAATCAAGGAATTTTCCAACCAACTTCAAATTTTGCATGCTCCAAACTGTATATATTCCGCACTTGTCATGCAAAATTGACAGATTTTCGCTGGGAAATGACGGAGAAATTTCAGAGTTTAGGGAAAACGGAGCTCGGCTACGTGGTTATTCCCCTAACCGTGGCTGTTGGGACACCCTGCGCTGCGCTTGTGTACATTTGTACGGCCGTTGACTCACCCCAGATTGTGACGGGAATTAGGTCAAAGTGTGTCCCAAATGCCGGCAAATTTGGAAATCAAGGAATTTTCCAACCAACTTCAAATTTTGCATGCTCCAAACTGTATATATTCCGCACTTGTCATGCAAAATTGACAGATTTTCGCTGGGAAATGACGGAGAAATTTCAGAGTTTAGGGAAAACGGAGCTCGGCTACGTGGTTATTCCCCTAACCGTGGCTGTTGGGACACCCCTGCGCTGCGCTGGTGTACATTTGTACGGCCGTTGACTCACCCCAGATTGTGACGGGAATTAGGTCAAAGTGTGTCCCAAATGCCGGCAAATTTGGAAATCAAGGAATTTTCCAACCAACTTCAAATTTTGCATGCTCCAAACTGTATATATTCCGCACTTGTCATGCAAAATTGACAGATTTTCGCTGGGAAATGACGGAGAAATTTCAGAGTTTAGGGAAAACGGAGCTCGGCTACGTGGTTATTCCCCTAACCGTGGCTGTTGGGACACCCTGCGCTGCGCTGGTGTACATTTGTACGGCCGTTGACTCACCCCAGATTGTGACGGGAATTAGGTCAAAGTGTGTCCCAAATGCCGGCAAATTTGGAAATCAAGGAATTTTCCAACCAACTTCAAAATTTGCATGCTCCAAACTGTATATATTTCCGCACTTGTCATGCAAAATTGACAGATTTTCGCTGGGAAATGACGGAGAAATTTCAGAGTTTAGGGAAAACGGAGCTCGGCTACGTGGTTATTTCCCCTAACCGTGGCTGTTGGGACACCCTGCGCTGCGCTGGTGTACATTTGTACGGCCGTTGAATCACCCCAGATTGTGACGGGAATTAGGTCAAAGTGTGTCCCAAATGCCGGCAAATTTGGAAATCAAGGAATTTTCCAACCAACTTCAAATTTTGCATGCTCCAAACTGTTATATATTCCGCACTTGTCATGCAAAATTGACAGATTTTCGCTGGGAAATGACGGAGAAATTTCAGAGTTTAGGGAAAACGGAGCTCGGCTACGTGGTTATTCCCCTAACCGTGGCTGTTGGGACACCCTGCGCTGCGCTGGTGTACATTTGTACGGCCGTTGACTCACCCCAGATTGTGACGGGAATTAGGTCAAAGTGTGTCCCAAATGCCGGCAAATTTGGAAATCAAGGAATTTCCAACCAACTTCAAATTTTGCATGCTCCAAACTGTATATATTCCGCACTTGTCATGCAAAATTGACAGATTTTCGCTGGGAAATGACGGAGAAATTTCAGAGTTTAGGGAAAACGGAGCTCGGCTACGTGGTTATTCCCCTAACCGTGGCTGTTGGGACACCCTGCGCTGCGCTGGTGTACATTTGTACGGCCGTTGACTCACCCCAGATTGTGACGGGAATTAGGTCAAAGTGTGTCCCAAATGCCGGCAAATTTGGAAATCAAGGAATTTCCAACCAACTTCAAAATTTGCATGCTCCAAACTGTATATATTCCGCACTTGTCATGCAAAATTGACAGATTTTCGCTGGGAAATGACGGAGAAATTTCAGAGTTTAGGGGAAAACGGAGCTCGGCTACGTGGTTATTCCCTAACCGTGGCTGTTGGGACACCCTGCGCTGCGCTGGTGTACATTTGTACGGCCGTTGACTCACCCCAGATTGTGACGGGAATTAGGTCAAAGTGTGTCCCAAATGCCGGCAAATTTGGAAATCAAGGAATTTTCCAACCAACTTCAAATTTTGCATGCTCCAAACTGTATATATTCCGCACTTGTCATGCAAAATTGACAGATTTTCGCTGGGAAATGACGGAGAAATTTCAGAGTTTAGGGGAAAACGGAGCTCGGCTACGTGGTTATTCCCCTAACCGTGGCTGTTGGACACCCTGCGCTGCGCTGGTGTACATTTGTACGGCCGTTGACTCACCCCAGATTGTGACGGGAATTAGGTCAAAGTGTGTCCCAAATGCCGGCAAATTTGGAAATCAAGGAATTTTCCAACCAACTTCAAAATTTGCATGCTCCAAACTGTATATATTCCGCACTTGTCATGCAAAATTGACAGATTTTCGCTGGGAAATGACGGAGAAATTTCAGAGTTTAGGGAAACGGAGCTCGGCTACGTGGTTATTCCCCTAACCGTGGCTGTTGGGACACCCTGCGCTGCGCTGGTGTACATTTGTACGGCCGTTGACTCACCCCAGATTGTGACGGGAATTAGGTCAAAGTGTGTCCCAAATGCCGGCAAATTTGGAAATCAAGGAATTTTCCAACCAACTTCAAATTTTGCATGCTCCAAACTGTATATATTCCGCACCTTGTCATGCAAAATTGACAGATTTTCGCTGGGAAATGACGGAGAAATTCAGAGTTTAGGGAAAACGGAGCTCGGCTACGTGGTTATTCCCCTAACCGTGGCTGTTGGGACACCCCTGCGCTGCGCTGGTGTACATTTGTACGGCCGTTGACTCACCCCAGATTGTGACGGGAATTAGGTCAAAGTGTGTCCCAAATGCCGGCAAATTTGGAAATCAAGGAATTTTCCAACCAACTTCAAATTTTGCATGCTCCAAACTGTATATATTCCGCACTTGTCATGCAAAATTGACAGATTTTCGCTGGAAATGACGGAGAAATTTCAGAGTTTAGGGAAAACGGAGCTCGGCTACGTGGTTATTCCCCTAACCGTGGCTGTTGGGGACACCCTGCGCTGCGCTGGTGTACATTTGTACGGCCGTTGACTCACCCCAGATTGTGACGGGAATTAGGTCAAAGTGTGTCCCAAATGCCGGCAAATTTGGAAATCAAGGAATTTTCCAACCAACTTCAAATTTGCATGCTCCAAAACTGTATATATTCCGCACTTGTCATGCAAAATTGACAGATTTTCGCTGGGAAATGACGGAGAAATTTCAGAGTTTAGGGAAAACGGAGCTCGGCTACGTGGTTATTCCCCTAACCGTGGCTGTTGGGACACCCTGCGCTGCGCTGGTGTACATTTGTACGGCCGTTGACCTCACCCCAGATTGTGACGGGAATTAGGTCAAAGTGTGTCCCAAATGCCGGCAAATTTGGAAATCAAGGAATTTTCCAACCAACTTCAAATTTGCATGCTCCAAACTGTATATATTCCGCACTTGTCATGCAAAATTGACAGATTTTCGCTGGGAAATGACGGAGAAATTTCAGAGTTTAGGGAAAACGGAGCTCGGCTACGTGGTTATTCCCCTAACCGTGGCTGTTGGGACACCCTGCGCTGCGCTGGTGTACATTTGTACGGCCGTTGACTCACCCCAGATTGTGACGGGAATTAGGTCAAAGTGTGTCCCAAAATGCCGGCAAATTTGGAAATCAAGGAATTTTCCAACCAACTTCAAATTTTGCATGCTCCAAACTGTATATATTCCGCACTTGTCATGCAAAATTGACAGATTTTCGCTGGGAAATGACGGAGAAATTTCAGAGTTTAGGGAAAACGGAGCTCGGCTACGTGGTTATTCCCCTAACGTGGCTGTTGGGACACCCTGCGCTGCGCTGGTGTACATTTGTACGGCCGTTGACTCACCCCAGATTGTGACGGGAATTAGGTCAAAGTGTGTCCCAAATGCCGGCAAATTTGGAAATCAAGGAATTTTCCAACCAACTTCAAATTTTGCATGCTCCAAACTGTATATATTCCGCACTTGTCATGCAAAATTGACAGATTTTCGCTGGGAAATGACGGAGAAATTTCAGAGTTTAGGGAAAACGGAGCTCGGCTACGTGGTTATTCCCCTAACCGTGGCTGTTGGGACACCCTGCGCTGCGCTGGTGTACATTTGTACGGCCGTTGACTCACCCCAGATTGTGACGGGAATTAGGTCAAAGTGTGTCCCAAATGCCGGCAAATTTGGAAATCAAGGAATTTTCCAACCAACTTCAAATTTTGCATGCTCCAAACTGTATATATTCCGCACTTGTCATGCAAAATTGACAGATTTTCGCTGGGTAAATGACGGAGAAATTTCAGAGTTTAGGGAAAACGGAGCTCGGCTACGTGGTTATTCCCCTAACCGTGGCTGTTGGGACACCCTGCGCTGCGCTGGTGTACATTTGTACGGCCGTTGACTCACCCCAGATTGTGACGGAATTAGGTCAAAGTGTGTCCCAAATGCCGGCAAATTTGGAAATCAAGGAATTTTCCAACCAACTTCAAATTTTGCATGCTCCAAACTGTATATATTCCGCACTTGTCATGCAAAATTGACAGATTTTCGCTGGGAAATGACGGAGAAATTTCAGAGTTTAGGGAAAACGGAGCTCGGCTACGTGGATTATTCCCCTAACCGTGGCTGTTGGGACACCCCTGCGCTGCCGCTGGTGTACATTTGTACGGCCGTTGACTCACCCCAGATTGTGACGGGAATTAGGTCAAAGTGTGTCCCAAATGCCGGCAAATTTGGAAATCAATGAATTTTCCAACCAACTTCAAATTGTGCATGCTCCAAACTGTATATATTCCGCACTTGTCATGCAAAATTGACAGATTTTCGCTGGGAAATGACGGAGACATTTCAGAGTTTAGGGAAACGGAGCTCGGCTACGTGGTTATTCCCCTAACCGTGGCTGTTGGGACACCCTGCGCTGCGCTGGTGTACATTTGTACGGCCGTTGACTCACCCCAGATTGTGACGGGAATTAGGTCAAAGTGTGTCCCAAATGCCGGCAAATTTGGAAATCAAGGAATTTTCCAACCAACTTAAAATTTTGCATGCTCCAAACTGTATATATTCCGCACTTGTCATGCAAAATTGACAGATTTTCGCTGGGAAATGACGGAGAAATTTCAGAGTTTAGGGAAAACGGAGCTCGGCTACGTGGTTATTCCCCTAACCGTGGCTGTTGGGACACCCTGCGCTGCGCTGGTGTACATTTGTACGGCCGTTGACTCACCCCAGATTGTGACGGGAATTAGGTCAAAGTGTGTCCCAAATGCCGGCAAATTTGGAAATCAAGGAATTTTCCAACCAACTTCAAATTTTGCATGCTCCAAACTGTATATATTCCGCACTTGTCATGCAAAATTGACAGATTTTCGCTGGGAAATGACGGAGAAATTTCAGAGTTTAGGGAAAACGGAGCTCGGCTACGTGGTTATTCCCCTAACCGTGGCTGTTGGGACACCCTGCGCTGCGCTGGTGTACATTTGTACGGCCGTTGACTCACCCCAGATTGTGACGGGAATTAGGTCAAAGTGTGTCCCAAATGCCGGCAAATTTGGAAATCAAGGAATTTTCCAACCAACTTCAAATTTTGCATGCTCCAAACTGTATATATTCCGCACTTGTCATGCAAAATTGACAGATTTTCGCTGGGAAATGACGGAGAAATTTCAGGTTTAGGGAAAACGGAGCTCGGCTACGTGGTTATTCCCCTAAACGTGGCTGTTGGGACACCCTGCGCTGCGCTGGTGTACATTTGTACGGCCGTTGACTCACCCCAGATTGTGACGGGAATTAGGTCAAAGTGTGTCCCAAATGCCGGCAAATTTGGAAATCAAGGAATTTTCCAACCAACTTCAAATTTTGCATGCTCCAAACTGTATATATTCCGCACTTTGTCATGCAAAATTGACAGATTTTCGCTGGGAAATGACGGAGAAATTTCAGAGTTTAGGGAAAACGGAGCTCGGCTACGTGGTTATTCCCCTAACCGTGGCTGTTGGGACACCCTGCGCTGCGCTGGTGTACATTTGTACGGCCGTTGACTCACCCCAGATTGTGACGGGAATTAGGTCAAAGTGTGTCCAAAATGCCGGCAAAATTTGGAAATCAAGGAATTTTCCAACCATCTTCAAATTTTGCATGCTCCAAACTGTATATATTCCGCACTTGTCATGCAAAATTGACAGATTTTCGCTGCGAAATGACGGAGAAATTTCAGAGTTTAGGAAAACGGAGCTCGGCTACGTGGTTATTCCCCTAACCGTGGCTGTTGGGACACCCTGCGCTGCGCTGGTGGTACATTTTGTACGGCCGTTGACTCACCCCAGATTGTGACGGGAATTAGGTCAAAGTGTGTCCCAAATGCCGGTAAATTTGGAAATCAAGGAATTTTCCAACCAACTTCAAATTTTGCATGCTCCAAACTGTATATATTCCGCACTTGTCATGCAAAATTGACAGATTTTCGCTGGGAAATGACGGAGAAATTTCAGAGTTTAGGGAAAACGGAGCTCGGCTACGTGGTTATTCCCCTAACCGTGGCTGTTGGGACACCCTGCGCTGCGCTGGTGTACATTTGTACGGCCAGTTGACTCACCCCAGATTGTGACGGGAATTAGGTCAAAGTGTGTCCCCAAATGCCGGCAAATTTGGAAATCAAGGAATTTTCCAACCAACTTCAAATTTTGCATGCTCCAAACTGTATATATTCCGCACTTGTCATGCAAAATTGACAGATTTTCGCTGGGAAATGACGGAGAAATTCAGAGTTTAGGGAAAACGGAGCTCGGCTACGTGGTTATTCCCCTAACCGTGGCTGTTGGGACACCCTGCGCTGCGCTGGTGTACATTTGTGCGGCCGTTGACTCACCCCAGATTGTGACGGGAATTAGGTCAAAGTGTGTCCCAAATGCCGGCAAAATTTGGAAATCAAGGAATTTTCCAACCAACTTCAAATTTTGCATGCTCCAAACTGTATAAATTCCGCACTTGTCATGCAAAATTAACAGATTTTTCGCTGGGAAATGACGGAGAAATTTCAGAGTTTAGGGAAAACGGAGCTCGGCTACGTGGTTATTCCCCTAACCGTGGCTGTTGGGACACCCTGCGCTGCGCTGGTGTACATTTGTACGGCCGTTGACTCACCCCAGATTGTGACGGGAATTAGGTCAAAGTGTGTCCCAAATGCCGGCAAATTTGGAAATCAAGGAATTTTCCAACCAACTTCAAATTTTGCATGCTCCAAACTGTAGTATATTCCGCACTTGTCATGCAAAATTGACAGATTTTCGCTGGGAAATGACGGAGAAATTCAGAGTTTAGGGAAAACGGAGCTCGGCTACGTGGCTATTCCCCTAACCGTGGCTGTTGGGACACCCTGCGCTGCGCTGGTGTACATTTGTACGGCCGTTGACTCACCCCAGATTGTGACGGGAATTAGGTCAAAGTGTGTCCCAAATTCCGGCAAATTTGGAAATCAAGGAATTTTCCAACCAACTTCAAATTTTGCATGCTCCAAACTGTATATATTCCGCACTTGTCATGCAAAATTGACAGATTTTCGCTGGGAAATGACGGAGAAATTTCAGAGTTAGGGAAAACGGAGCTCGGCTACGTGGTTATTCCCCTAACCGTGGCTGTTGGGACACCCTGCGCTGCGCTGGTGTACATTTGTACGGCCGTTGACTCACCCCAGATTGTGACGGGAATTAGGTCAAAGTGTGTCCCAAATGCCGGCAAATTTGGAAATCAAGGAATTTTCCAACCATCTTCAAATTTTGTATGCTCCAAACTGTAATATATTCCGCACTTGTCATGCAAAATTGGACAGTTTTTCGGTGCGAAATGACGGAGAAATTTCAGAGTTTAGGGAAAACGGAGCTCGGCTACGTGGTTATTCCCCTAACCGTGGCTGTTGGGACACCCTGCGCTGCGCTGGTGTACATTTGTAACGGCCGTTGACTCACCCCAGATTGTGACGGGAATTAGGTCAAAGTGTGTCCCAAATGCCGGCAAATTTGGAAATCAAGGAATTTTCCAACCAACTTCAAATTTTGCATGCTCCAAACTGTATATATTCCGCACTTGTCATGCAAAATTGACATATTTTCGCTGGGAAATGACGGAGAAATTTCAGAGTTTAGGGAAAACGTAGCTCGGCTACGTGGTTATTCCCCTAACCGTGGCTGTTGGGACACCCTGCGCTGCCGCTGGTGTACATTTGTACGGCCGTTGACTCACCCCAGATTGTGACGGGAATTAGGTCAAAGTGTGTCCCAAATGCCGGCAAATTTGGAAATCAAGGAATTTTCCAACCAACTTCAAATTTTGCATGCTCCAAACTGTATATATTCCGCACTTGTCATGCAAAATTGACAGATTTTCGCTGGGAAATGACGGAGAAATTTCAGAGTTTAGGGAAAACGGAGCTCGGCTACGTGGTTATTCCCCTAACCGTGGCTGTTGGACACCCTGCGCTGCGCTGGTGTACATTTGTACGGCCATTGACTCACCCCAGATTGTGACGGGAATTAGGTCAAAGTGTGTCCCAAATGCCGGCAAATTTGGAAATCAAGGAATTTTCCAACCAACTTCAAATTTTGCATGCTCCAAACTGTATATATTCCGCACTTGTCATGCAAAATTAACAGATTTTCGCTGGGAAATGACGGAGAAATTTCAGAGTTTAGGGAAAACGGAGCTCGGCTACGTGGTTAT